>CM056996.1:131383740-131903740 GCA_029891345.1 Dryococelus australis | reverse complement strand
TGTTATTTAGCAAGATTTTACTTTTGCATATGTGGTATAATTCATTTTGACGCCGGCTAACAGCCAGCGGCGCTAGAGCCCATGACGATGCTCACATGTCACGTGTTCCGCACATGCGCAAAGGCTGATAATTGCGAACTTTCCTTTAAATGTTAATTTCAGGGTCAAATGTGATATATTGTCTACAGTGTTTAATATGTCTTAAAATGTTTTAAAGTGTTTGTACTAATTTTAATTGTTTGGTTATAGAATTCAAAGTGCCCGCGGCACTGAGATTGAATATACTTAATCTGGAATGAACGCCATCGCAAAGAGACATTAATATAATACTAAAATTCATAAGAAAATTATAGAAATGTAAAACAATATCTTATTTAATTTGTGCCATTTTATTTTCAATATAAAATATTTCACTGCTTGCTTAGCACTTCCGCTAACGTGAATCCTGTAGGTGGCCATGGTAGGTCCGTGCGACGCTTGTATCTGGAAAGTGTTGAGGAGAGCTGGCAAGGTAAGAGACTGTCACGTGCGCACTACAACTTTTGTTCACTGATTTATGTTTCCATAGTCAATGTAGGCTACCAGTTAACCTTTGCTTGCGAACGCTTTTGCCAGACATTTCCCCCAGCATTATGCTTCTGCTTTATTAATTTTTTGCACCCTTGTGGCATTTTTAACTTAATCAAGGAGAAGGAGAAATATGTCAGGTCACGTGACCAGCACATTTTGATTCAAGCGCCATCCGCCTATGTTTATGGCTTTTCATTGCAACTTCTGCATTATTGCTATACACAATGTTAAGAGCTTTGTTTTTACGATGTATTTGATGGGTAATTTTAGTGTTTGAATATTTTATGGCAACATCACATATAACCACGTGGCCGACCAAAGCCCAGTCTTTGTATACGCCATCATTGTGTTTCAAGAGCTTATTTATATATCATATGTGCGATCATTTATTTCAGGGTTCTATGTCAATTTTATTCAAGGTTCAATGGATTTTCACATAAATTGATGATTTTTGTACTTTACCACGCAGTCACAGTAATGTTTGATTTTACCGCCATCAGACGTTTTACAAGCCTGTAACCACTGCAATCGTAAAGAGAATAATTTTCTCCGCAAAAATAATATTTTATCTGAATTCAGTTTGCCATTTCCACGCAGAGATTTTGCAATTTCACCTGCACCATGTGGTCCCTACGAACTTCATCCAGCGGCATCCAGACCATCTAAGCTTGTTTTCACACATGTATGTGTTTATTGTGAATATTCATCTTGTGTCCCATCTTATTTCATGTATCATTCAAGGGACTATGTAATTTTGTAATCAGTGTACGGTGCAATTATTCCCGTCCTATCCAGCTGTGTATAGGCCGTTACCACACTAACCACGTGCTGGAGGGCGAGCCCCGATGAGTTTGCGTTATTGATACGGAGTAATCACACGTGTTAATATGTATTAAGGGTTTCATTTGTAATTCACAGTATCCTGCCTTCAAGAAAAACAGTCAGTCCATCCTAGCGGCCCTCTTCCCTTGTGAAGGCTGTGCTTTCACGCACCTTGGTGAGATCATCCATCTAGGCATGCTCTAGAGTAATTGCGGGCTGGGGAACAGCCAAGCAAAATTGGCTAGTCATGACAGAGATAATTTATTTGACACGCTGATGTGTATGAATAATAAAAATATAAACAAGTCTACAGTGAACTTAATTATTTTATTCAGTAGTGAGTGTCCTAGCAACATATATTTTATTAAGTGTATCTCAGTGATGTTTAGTAAGAAGTTTAGTATTGCCTACGTGTTTTTAAGTACGCACGGGTGAGACGGACACACAGAAACCACAGCACACAGAAACCACAGCATCCCTAAGAACCCTGAGTCTCAATAGTGCAGTGATTGGGAAGCACCGCTGGCATCCATATTACCATTAAGCATTTGTATCATTGTTCGTCTCGTGTCTCACCAGACGGCGTTAATAGGAAACTGACAATAACAGTAAGAAGAGTTGGTATGGCTGTGCCCAAGACGTGTGCGCATGGACGAATAGTGGCTTGCTGAAGCAGTGTAAGCTATGGTGTGAACTAGGAATGAGTTTTAGAAGATGCACAACAGAATGCGTGGCATCAGACAGAGGTGATAGATGCTAGTCAGGTGCTGTGTACCAGGTCAGTACAGTGAGAACATTACATATTTTAAAAATTGTTTTACCCCACAATTAGCTGACCTTCATAGCCCTCCCTACTATCGTATTTGTAGCTTGTATTAGAAATAATGTTAAATTAGGTATTGTTTGGTTAGGTCTTTTTGTAATGAATTTTTGTAAATGAATATTATGATTATGTACTGACTCCATATTCTCTCTGACCCGCTCGGGGCAAGTCCGATGATGCTCACTGCTTTACCAACCGCATTGCGTACATCAGTGCGTTAGATGTAATGTGCCATTCACACATGAACTGGTCAGGGAAACCATTCAGTGATATAAAACGCCAACCAAGAGTAAACAACATGTGTATTTCTGTGATTGAGTGTAATCCCCTAAAAGCAGAGCCTAATGCATGTCTGAGGAAGTGTTATCTCCTCTTTGCACCCTTTCATTTGTGTGTAACCTTATTAAGTGTTCACCCATGTGGTTCACGTATGATTACGTAGCAGAGAACTAATTTATCCCTAATTCTTTCTTGTATTTTTACGATGTGTCGTGTGTCATTTTGTTTTAAAGGCATAACTTATAATTTTCCTTCCTTATTAAAATGAACCGTCAGAAACACTTGCATTTCCGGCAGCCATCTGCCACTTTAACCACATGAAATTTAAACTGTTCGCCTATTGAATTTGAGCCAATTTAAAGTCACTGTTTTAAAAGGGTTTTTGTGCATTGTTTATTTTAGCATTTTATTATAAAGATTGTTCACGTGTTCTACATGCCTGTCCCAGTATTCACGTAATATTTTCATACGCAAGAGACCGCAGCAGAAGAGTATTTTCACAGACTGACATTTGTTCAGATTATTTTCCTGTCTGCAATTACGTTAATACGTATATTGTTCTATTCCACATTTGTGTTTTGTGGAAATTTCTCTCGAGATACTGGCGGGAAGATGTCTGCTGCTAACGGTATCTTCACGCCATCATCTAGTATACAACAGCGGGTCATCGAGGGTACACACGTCCTGCGCCACGGGAGCTTTATCTTTTGTTGACAATCGAGTAGTGTTCAATAGTTATAATACCTTAACAGTTTGTTTTGCTCCTCCAGTGTGCAGGCCCTCCTCTCCACCGACTCACAACCCCAGAGAGTTCCACGCAACGTAAGTATTTGTGTGTTCCGCACTTTTCTTCAGCACCAAACCCTGGCAGGCCCACTTCAGAGACAGGGATTTGTGAATATTATGACAGTACCTGCTTTCTGATAGTACAACTTGTTGCTTTGAACCTCTTGTCTTATTTTCAGTTAATATTTAAATTCCACCATGGGAACTGGCCCTCTGCAGAATGTAACCACGTGCAGGACAAAGTAAAATGTGTAACAGTGACTTATTGGTATGTAAGTAGACGTGTGCAGCAGGGAGATGACACCACAGACTGACTACCTGTAAAGATTCGGACAGAGATCCTCGTGCTTTTCCGATACATAGAGAAGCCGGAAGTCCATCACTGCTCCCAGAAACACGTGGACAGTGAGCTTGGCCGCCATCCTGTACGCGTATCGAACCCCCTTGTACCTCGCAGGGCGGAGATAACAGTGATATCACCGCGTACTGGAACTTTCCTTTGACGTCACTGCATGCCTGAAACCTGGCATGCGCTCATACGTGGTATAGACCGGCCACGTGCTGACCACGGTACCCACTAGGTCAGGTCTACTGGGTGAACCCCGAAGAAACCCTTCGCGTACATAAGGTTTACAACCAACCGTAAATGCAAACGTGGGTGATGTACGTACATCGTGTGGAAAAGTCTTCTTACTGGATCCATACGCCAAATATGACCTGAAGGCGAACATCTGCCGCTGCAGAACACAAAACCGAGGGGAAGAATGTGTTGTTCACGCCCACTAGTGTCCACGAATAGGGCCACCTGCTGTACAAACCCTGGCTGTGAAGATCCCGGCAACAACACTATCTCCTGTGACGTGTGCCATGGGAATGTATTTCACTTGCTTGTCTGCAGAGGAATGGCCTACAGTCCGTCGTAATGTCTTCCAATGGAGAGACTATACAACACCTACAGGGAACACAGCAGACTGACAGCAAATGAACCCACACAACAGATTGCGCCTGACACTGTTTTACCAACTGCAGAACATCAAGTAAATAAGTGCCAAGCTAGTGTGTGCCAAGGAAGAGGCCATGACATTGTCCGGTGTAGCCTTTGTGACTGTCAGTATCATTCCAAATGAGTGTCAGACTGATTGGAACAGCTTCCACGAAGGGATCTTCTGCTGCGAAGAATCTGTACTGCTCAGTGTCAACAACCACAACTGGACATAAACAATGTCAGCAACGAACGACAGATGCCATAAAAGGGAGCGTGGTACAAGTGCCCACCACATGTGACCCCTACCCCAATGCCTACAGTCATGTAACCAGGAACGTGTACCCATCACACGCTCAGAGTTGCACACGACTGCCACACATCCAAACACTCCCGATCTTCGTCAGAACAGGAACAGAAGACTAAGGCTTTCCTAGCGGAGTGTACCAGCAGACTGCAGAGGTATGAGGTCTGCATGGAAGAATGGCCTAGTGCTATCAGTGCTCAGTGCCTGGTGGCATTCAGTGGCTGAATACAACATGTCTTGCATGCAGTTTGTTTCAAAACTCACGGCCCGCTACGCCAGCACGTACAACACGTCAAAACAACATGTCACTGTTTACGGAGGAGCAGAAACAAGGTGAGAATCTGGAGACATTTATGAGCAAGAAAATCAACCTCGCCAATCGCAGCTACCACCCCCTTAAACTGGAAGACATATTGGATTCAATCTTCGAGACAGTGCTAGTCTAACGCCCGGCCCTGCACCCCATGGTTTACAGTGATTTCCAACGGTTTATGAGGTCTACTGTGAGTATCGTGCATGACTTCGAGCCAAGGTGCAGATATTTTTCTAACTCACCGGAGACTCAAAAAGTGCCAGGAGGACTAGTGACATTTTCAAGAATTGTGCAAATGCGCCACGCCAGGGTTTGAGCTGCCTGCACAGTTAACCTGCACACATGACCGGGAGCGTGCCGCTAAACACCATGAGTGCTACGGGGAACAGTGGCTCAAGAGCCGCGCCTGCCACCATGGTGGCGCATCTGCACGGATGAGCAATACCACTGGCACAGACTGTTCCCCAACAGAGCTGCAATGGCGACAGGAAACGCACCTATGGGGTAGGACTACCACCCGGGCTCCCCTACTCCACTGACGTGTCGACACCAGCGCCCCAGCCAGAGATAAATAACACAACCAACTACCTTCAAATCAGGTGTACAGTTTAGGTAGACGTGTAGAAGTGAATATGCAACCGGTGACACTGACTTTGACCACGGCGTCCCAGCCAAGTACTGCGCCACTTTCGAAAACATTTTGAACGAAAGGAAAGATGTTTTTGCACCATCAGACCCGCTAAAGCGTACCACAGTTACTAAACACTAAATCAAGCTTACCAAGGACTATAACCTCTTGATATCTAATTACGACGTGCACAACCTCACTGTAATCAACAAACAAATAGCCGAAATGATACGCAATGGCGTAATAGATCCGCCAGAGAGTTGCTGAAACTCATCTATTACACTAGCGCCTAAGAAAGACAGGTTGGCAGTTCTGTATCGACTTCAGACCAATAAATCAGATCACTGAAAGTGCCCTGACCTCTTTCATTAGCGTAAACACAGCTTTAAATGTCAACATTTTACTTGAAAAGCGGCTTCTGGCAAATACCAGTGAAGCAGGAGGACTGGCACAAGACTGCCTTTATGGCACCAGAAGATAGTCTATACCAATTCTGCGCCATGCACTTTGGGCTAAAGTGTGCCCCCTCCACCTTTCAAAACACGATGGGATAGGGAAAACCAGAATCCCGCACGTCAGCCATTTTGTTAACGGAGATGGAAACCGCCCCACCCCAGAACAGCTGTGACTCATTCAAGACCACACCAGACCAACCACGCGGAAGAGATTTCTTAAATTCTTCTGTCTCAAACTGACTCAGACAGCCTGTACGGGATTATACAGTAATTATTCATGTAAATGCTCTCCCCCACAAAAAAGTTGATTGAATGCAGAGATAAAATACGCCTTTGACGAGGTAAAACACAGTTTTTCACAGTGCCACACCCTCGCACCTATTAATACCACTCAGCATTTGTACCTCCAGATGAATGTGAACCAGGGAGTCATCAGTGCTGTGCTTTGTGTCACCTACTACGCTAGCGCCAAACTTGGCAACACTGAAAATAGGTACGACGTAAAAGAAAGGGAATGTTTGGCGATCATCTGGGCCATTAAGAAATACCACATTCATGTAGAATGCAGGAGGTTCACTCTCAGGACAGACAACCGGTGCTTGTCGTGGTTGCATAAAATGCAGGAAGCCCAAAGTAAGTTGACGAGATGGTCAATGCTCCTACAGAGTTCCTATGTCGTTGTCGAACACTTGCCCGGGGAGGACAATCAGCCGCAGGACACCCTGTCCCGTTACCCAAACAATAGAGATATTGCCCGGGATGAAGAGAATAAAGGGATAACTCCACCCATGTTACTGCAGCAGATGGAGGCACGCGAAGGTAAACAAACCACTAGCTGAAACCTGCGCTGGCGATATATGTATACATCCTCAACCAACAACTAAAGTCTGTAGAAGTCCACGAAATAAAACAGTGCATGCAAGAAATAGTGGAAGGATGGTGCATGATAGAAACCAGACTAAGCACAGAACAGCCGCAGAGGAGGTTGGTGGTGTCTGTACGTACCGCCGGTAGCATGTCACACGGTCATTCAAGTAGCACACAGTAACAGCTTGTCAGGGCATCCCGGAGTGAAACAAACAGTCAAAAATATCACTGCCTCATACCTGTGGCGAGGCCTAACAAAAGAAGTCAAAGAGTATGTACAGCAGTGTAAACAATGCAACATGTACAAGACATGCTGGTCAGATGGCACGGCGTAGCAACAGCCTAGGATACTGCAACAACTATTCGAGTTCATTGCCCTCGACCTGATGGGCACTTACTCACACACCACAAATGATTTGTGCTAGTAGTTTCAGACTTGTTTACACGGTGGTGTGAATTTTATGTTTTAACGAGCTCTCGCATACATCACATTGCTGCAGCGCTCGAAAAAGTGTTTTTTTTCCCCGCTGGGAAAACCCAAGAACCATTCTTGTGACAATGTTACATAATTTTCTGGGCCACGACCACAGAGCCGTGGAGAAAATTAGCGCCACATCCTACTTGATACAAACAGGAGTCAGAAAAGGTGCAAGGTACCTCGGGATGACATTCGTGCCGCTACCATCCCAGAAGAGGAGATATGCCCACCAGAAGAGAAAAGTGGTGGTAAACAGAACTTTAGACACTCAGAGAGCCGCCATAGCAGGAGCTAGTGAAGTCACGCCGTCTGAGCAAAACTGAGGCCACGTGCAGAGGATAAGTCCACCGCATACGCAAGGTCAGTCACAGCTCCCGACTTCCGCGGATTTTCCGATGTCAACACGCATGTCACCAAATTGATAGAAACAGCAAAAACTGTGACAGAGAACATTGGTGACGTATGGGGAGAGAGAGAGAGATCAGAACGCATGGCATCAGAGGTGTGATTGATGCTACTCAGATGCTGTGTACCAGGTCAGTAAGGTGAGAGCATTACATACTATGAAGGTCCGCCATCCTAAAGTAGGATCATTTAAGTCATGGGAGAATAAGATTTACTGCAGGACGATGAGAGGCTAGTATAAAAGAGGCTGTTTGCACAGCTCGTCGCGGGGACGGGCAGCGCCCCCCACATGGCATCTAGCAGTGCTGTATTTTATAGTGCATTGCTTCAGGAGTCTGCCTATCTACTGCAAAATGATGAGACTGACGCCATCTCACGAAATTTTCTATATTGAATGTAAAACTATATTGAATCTGCTAGTATTGACTTCAGATTGAATATCTTGTTAATTTAAAAGTTTTAGGATTGTTCAGAATAAGTTTTAAACATTTTTTCCAAAGATATTCTGCAAAGAAAATTCTCAGTTTCACAAAGCTGATAGTTAAAGATTTTCGATAAACTGTTCGTTGGTAAAAACCCAGAGGCCAACTATGGAGAGAGTGTTTTACAATTGACCTAGTTAACTTGACAATTTGGAAGAGAAATTCTTGGGCAGTTAACTATTAAATTTGTTTTTGCTAATCAAACAGTTATTCAGGAATTCTACATATTAATGGCAATGTAATGAGAGTTAACTAAATTATCAATTTTCTTTACATAGCCTATCAAGGAATTAATATTTTATTTCTGGTTAGGTGGGCCAGTGTCAATCCACAAATTTTGATTCATTTTCACACCATCTCCTTAATTTAAATCATTATTTCTGAAACTTGGTGTAACACGATCGCTATGTTTGTTAATTATTAAGTGTTAAGTTTATCTACTATGCCAATTGCTATCTTGTGTGCATTTTTGCTGTGTCCTTGTTTGTTAGTTAACAGATGTGTGTTGCGGTTTAATGTGTATTTTCTTGTGTATTGCATACTTTTGATTCAAGTAAGCCGAAGGTAAACCACAACTCTACCATTACACTGGTTCTAAAGCAAACTCAGATAATCCAGTTCAAGTCCCAAATCATTTTGCACTTCACCAGGGACTAAGTAATCTCGGATTTAATTACCGACTTGCACTCCCGCATGCAAAACCCTGTGAAGAGGTCGAGCTCTTCCTTAGGCAGAAAGAGTGCCTATAAGAGAATAACCCAGAGCAGATGGAGAAGGTCTCTCACAACGCATATTCCCATGGGCTCTAATTATGGCAGTCAAGCCTTGTCCCAGGTATTAGATCACTTCTTGTCAGAATATGAATTTAACTTTGTTTTTAATTATATTGTTACGATTTCTCTCTAGAAATTAAATGGGCTATACCAAGTTCGTTAAGGGATGGAGGTCTTAAATAAAAGAATTATAATTTCCTTATTTTATTTGCAATAAGTACAGCAAAATTCTCTGAACTCAAACTCTCACAATGAATTGAAAGCACTTACTGTTCACAATTGACACCAATTAATAAAATTTATAATTACGACAAAGAAATCGATGAAATTAAGTAAGTAAAGATCAGTCCCAATAGACAGTGTACCAAACTATTCAATTATTTTATATTTTATGCGTCCATATTTGACAGTTTGAATATTTACAATAAAATCAGTATTACACTTCCATTCAGTCCCACCTCAGTTCAGTCCATGTCCTGTCAGTCGTGATGTTCTAGAGTCCTCCAAGCGCCCTCGCGCACAGTAGGCTTCACCAGTCGGTTTCACACCCTTTCGTCCATTCATGCCACAAACACCTAATTTGCAGTCGTCCCGCATTCTCCAGTCATCACCCACACTTCTCTTCACTTGTGCCCACTCTGCCAGGTGGCCTCCAGCAAAGACTGCCGGGCGCTGGGTTGCGGCAGTATATATAGTGTCTTAGGCCGCCACCTAGAATCTTCCCCAACTCGAGTGATGCGTTGCAGAGGGCTGAGGTGCCAGCCAGTCTCACTAGAACATTCTTGCGTCGTCGCTAAACGTATAGGAAATTCTAGCAGGAGAGAGGAGGTCTGACTCCAGCAAGTCTCTTGCAGACGGCATTCACGGGATTCCCAGAAGGGGAACAACAGGCTGCGAGCGCATCATTCCAGGAAGAGGGGTGGGCGATGCAGGGGTCCTATTATGGCACAGGGCAGTGGGTCGCCACCAACTGCAGCATGTAACACTGCCCCATCCTTAAGTTTGCTTGTCCCGAACAGACTACAGAATCAGGACCTTCGTACAGCGCCAGTCGGTCGATGTGGGAAACCTTAGGCTTTGCCTGAAAGCCCTGTCGGCAAATCCTGTAAACCACATCATTTATACGCTGCAAGATCCTGTACAGGCCTTCCCAAGATTTCTGTAGCTTCGGGTAATATCCCTTCTTCCTTTGAGGGTTGTACAACCACACCAGCTGCCCTTGAAAAGTCTATTCATGTTTTCATTCTGTCACTGTTAATGTTAAGGTGCCTCCGGGCAAACTCATGAATGTCGGTTAACTTCTGATGTAACTTAATAGCATATTCTGGAGTGGCTGCTGCTTCCTCCACTGAACGTCCGAACAGCAGGTTACCAGGTAGGTGGATTTTTCTCCCAAAAAGCATCCTTGAACGTGTTACCCTTGTGGACTCGTTACCGCCAAGCAATATGCGAGGAGAAATAAGGGTACCTTAGAGTCCCAAACCCTCTGTCTTCTACGAAGATAGCCAGATACTGTTCCAGGGTACGATTTAGCTTCTAAACTATTCCATCTGACTGAGGGTTTTCTTCATTCCTAAAATCCTCGTTACTTCATGGAAAAGAGTTGCTCCAAATTTTGTCCTTTGTCTAAATGAAGCTCCAGTTGCACTCCAAACCTGGAGAAAACATGCTCAACAAGAACATAACCTACTGTGCCTGCCTCTTGGTTTGGCATCAGTATGAGCTCAGGCCACTTTGTCAAATAGACTTCTGCTACCAGATAATCATTCCATTGGCACGATGTGTATGTATAATATCAATAAAAACAAGTCTACAATGAACTTAACTCTTTTATTCAGTAGTGACAGTGTCCTAGCCACATGTTTTATTAAGTGTTTATTTCCAGTGATGTTTAGTAAAAAGTTTAGTATTGCCTACGTGTTTGTAAGTACGCACAGGTGAGAAGGACACACACAACCCACAGCATCCCTGAGTCAATAGTGCTGTGATTGGGAAGCTCCGCTGGCACCCAAATTACAGTAAGTATTTGTGTCATTGTTCGTCTTGTCTCACCCGACAGCGTCAGCCTTAATTGTTAAGTGCTTACTGATCACATATGCGAAGTGTTTAGTGCCTCTGTTGAGTGTGTTGCTGAAAATGGCAAGTATTTAACTTCAAATGTTTAAGAATGAGTGTTTTCCGCTGGCTATCAAACATTTCACTTCCAGGCCCTACTATCCAAAAGGTAATCAGGTAGCAATATTTAATAAGAACTTTAAGGTTTGTTTAACTATTCTCTATAATCAGAACCCTACTAAGTGGGATCAGGACATTTATTTTAAAAATGTAAGATTTAACAGTGCATTGGATGATTTCATGGGAGTTCCTCCTTCACCCCTTTTCTTAGTCATCCTTAAGTCAATATCTAAAATATCCCCTCTTCCCTGGGTGGTGCAGATCGCGACCGGCTGCAGGATCAGGTAACTGGGAAGCTCATACCTACAATTTTAAGGCTGTTTAAAATCAGTAAATATTTGGGATCAAATAGTTAGCGTTGTTTCGCCCAGCTATAATCATTTTTTCAGAAAGGTGCACATATCTCAGTTAAAGTCTTATCAGCAAAACAGTTAATTGTTTTAATTAATTTATGTGTATGTATCTGCAGTTTGATTGTTTCCAGTTTTTAAATTTTAAATGCATACTTGTTTCGTTATCCCTCATACCATGTCATTTTGGTGGTTGTGTTTCTCCTTTACAAATCACTTATTACTTTGCTTTGTTCCAGTCTTCCCACTGAGCCGTGTGTCATCTCGCTGCTGAAGAGATGTTCGAGTTTGCTGCTGGAAGAGACAGAACTCCGATGGTCACTACTACCGCAACCGCCCTCCGATGCTGGCATGATGCTGTACCTGGTGCTCAAGAAGAGACTGGCTCTTTTGGCACTGAGTTGCCTCTGCTCTTGGTTGCCCAGTCCCCGGGGATTACTTCAAGATGGAGCCGATCACTCCTGGTGTCGCTATTGAAATTTTGGACTGACCTGCATATTTACATCCAATATAGTTACATTAGGTTGCCGAATTGTATGACATGTAAGAATACAGTTTGAAACAAATCTTTAATGTGTAAAACCTAATTTACGGGGTACATTTCTGCCGAGGCAACAGGGTTATTCAGGTATACAACACAGGTAAGAAACTGTGTGAAGATTATGTAATTCTGGTGAATTACTCCAGGCTTACCTCGTGTATACTAACAAGAGGAGGACTACATAGTGTATTACTAGTAGAATAAATATACATGTAGTACAAATAGGTTCTGAGATGGTGAGAGTATACAGTAGGCATGCACTGCATTGCTATTTTATATTACTATATATTTTGTGATCAATGATGAACAGATAAAGGAACAAATGTGCATCCTAATTGGTTTACGTGACAGGTGTATCATAAGAACGTTCCAAGTTCAGTTTTAGGACTGCCATTTTACCGGCCGGTCATGTATGATGTAGCTGTGCATTTTTGCGAGTTTTATTGCATTCATTGTGTGTGACTAAAACGTGTGTGATAATACGTGTTTCTATGATATTATACACACGGCAAATCTGAAAAACGAATAATTGTGGGGTAATGTGTGTGAAATATCATAAAACAGGATACACATTGTATCCTACAAGCAATAAGTGATTGGGTGAATAACTTAATTATTTCAGTTTGTGATTTAGTATTTACATTTATTATAGTATATTAATTGTGATAGTGGCAAGGGCTATGGACATCAGGAAAATTGCAGGGTACAAGTAACATGTGCATTTTCATGATAAAATGTTACCCCATAAATTATCTCAGTTTCTTAGTCCTCCCCACTATTTCATTTGTAACTTGTATTAGTTGATGTATGCCACACTGCAGTGCAGCGAGCCTGCGGGCGACTTCGCCCCACAAATGAGTAAGAGCTCCGGACAAGTACAAACAGTGGCAGACTACTTTTCACGTGCCAATAGAATCGACTACACATGTTGGAGACAGCCTCAGAAACGAAAATAATTAACTTGTTTAATTATGAATTGTACTGCCTGCCCAGAATCTGACATGCAGTCGCCACCCCTTTGACTCATGATTGTTTTACCAGACGAGCCACTATCTTAAGAGAACTGAAAAGGAAGTTCAACCGACACCACAGGATCGCAGCACCACTGCTGCCCCGTGACATCACACCCGCCAAGCCTCTAATAGAGGTGGTAAACTTGTCGCCTCAGCGCAGGGAGATAAAAAATGAGCGGTTCCGTCGCAACCCTATGATAACCAACCCCTGCGGAGAAAGGTTGCCATCCCCCGCAAGATTGTTGATACAGGGATTTTTAACTATATAAGGAGACGCGAGCACTCCCAGGGTCTGACCAAGACCTCTCTCCTCTCCTACAGCCTGTGAAGGCTCTAACCTCTCCATCAGCTTGCAGAAGGCTCTTCCTACAACCCAAGACTGCATGTCACTCCAGAGGTAAACTCGATATCCAATCCCAGTACCCCTTTTACCCCAGTCACTCCCTTGACTCTGCAGTAGCAGGTCGTAGCAATGTTTCCCTTTTGGACAAACTCCCATTGAGAAGATACGCTGCAAAGAGCATAATTCTAACATGAATTTTAAAGTCTCAGATCAGAATTTGTTTTATTCTTTTTCCAGGATTACCTTCACCTGAATTAATTATATAATTGATTCTTTATCTACTGTGTATAATCCCACCAGGATTCCCCATTTCTTTAATCACAATAATAAAAATTACATAAATATTGAAATTGTTCACTACCTTACTTTTAATTACAGTTCCTGTTCATTTGTGTTACTACAATTCTATCAGTGAAACTTTTGTTGCATGCAATGAAACCCCACTAAGGACTAGTCGTAGGGCATGCCGAACTCCACAGGAGGTGGGGCTTTAGTAAGGATATTTGAGTCAGGACAGACATTCCGCTGCTTCTGGATTTTCGGTGCTCCCTCGCCTACCCTTGGTGGCGTCCTAATTCCGAACTGCACATCACTATCAATGTCTCAGGTGTGTGTGAATAAGGCACATCCCCAGGACTGTACATCTGCAGGAAGGACAGAAGGCTGGTCTAGATGCACAGTTATAAGGGTGGAATCCAGAGCCATAACTGGCGCAAAGAATGACTAGCTTTACAGAGGTTAAACAACTCAAATGGGCGCAGAAGTTAAACGAGGACACGCCTCCACCTGCAGACCCAGAATTCAAACCTCGACCCATTTCTCCGTTCATTCCCCTTGACCACAAGTCTGAGCTCGACTTCTACTTGAGTACTTGTTGGCCGTGGCTACTTCCAGCCGGAGACTCCCTTGCCTACCGTAACAGTAGCACCACCCAAGCCAGAACACAAGAGGAAAGAGATTTGGAACATATGTACAATACGTTTAGCTTCTGGGAAGGTTATCCAGGTTCAATTGCCACCGAATGTCACCTCAAAATCCAGCGTAGTTCCTTCTCCTGAAAATTACATCACAGCATGCCAGCCTATGCGACCACTGCGGATAATAACCCCTCCGGCAGGATCATCCACCCCTACCATCACTATCGATTCATCTGTATCACGACACACACCCCTGGGACAACCGGCGTCCTGCAATTTGGCAGCTCTTGCCGTGAGAAAGATTGTACTCCCTGGACCAGAAACAATCACGGTTGGACTCACTCTGGAGTTTGATTCCCCTCCCCTCAGACGGTATGAATAGAGATGGCAAGTATTTTTAATACCCGTTATCAGCAACAGGTATTGGGCACGAACAGTCTATACCTGTTCCTTGTTTCTGGAGATACCGGTTGCCATTCCAGGCTATTACTGAAGTAGGAACAATCACACGTACTCGCTTGTTACTGAACACACTACGATATTTCATTGTACCTGTTCCTATAGTCTAATAGTATCCAATACTGCATCGCAATACCCGGACGAGAATATTACATACAAAAAAATATTTCTTACTTCATTTTGATCTTATTTAACAACCATCATTGTGCCCATTTTGAATGTTGTGTTTTTTGCAACGAAAGAATTGTTCGAAGTGTTGTTTGAAATAATTAATTTCTCCTCTTCAGTAAGTCTCTAACGGTTCTTTTATACCCCCCAGCTGTGACAGTAACAGCTGCTGTAAAATTGCTATTGTCACTAATACCAGGAGATCGTGAGTTGCGAAGAGGTGTACCTCCTGATACCCAACATCCTCATGTGTCATTTTCTATATTTCCTGCACTGGAGTAGTGTTTTTTTTTTAATACTGGCAACTAAAATAGTTTTTAATATTTTCAGAAGGTAGTTGGAACTACCAGGAGGGTATGTGCTACATAGAGGTAGCAAAAAATAGACTAGTATATGGCTAATAACAGGTATTTGAGAACAAGATGAGGTAGTGGAACAACGAGGCCTACATGTAATTAGGCGGCCTAGCACACTGCTTACCGATAACTGGTATTAGCTATAGGTGTCAGCTGGGAACAGGAACAGGGTGTTCCTGAGAAATACTGGTTTAACTCATCTCTAGTATACCCCAACTAAGCAGCCCCATATTGAACCTACCATGACCCACCGGGCTAAAATAGTAGCAAACACGCCACGGTAGGATCACCTACTGAACTCTGGAGTGCAATCCACGCTCTAACCACTTATCTCGAGGGAGACGAGTCATAGTAATATTGTCAATGTAAGTACTGTTTGGTTAGACGTTCCTTTAATTAAACGAGTTTTAGTGACAAAATATTAACATTATATAAGAAATATCACGAAAAAAATTTTTAATTGCAAAACTACCTAACCAAACTACGTAAATTCACAATATCAATACACACACCCAAACGTTACTATGATAATGTATGATATTCAAGCATAGCCCCATCACAAGGGAAAATGCTGAGCCAGAATCCCAGAGCCAGCAGAGGTGTAAATCCCCACAACAGTAATTCAAGGCACACTGGCAATTATTTTTTGGTGGTGACTCGAAGCACCATGCATCAAAGCTTTGAGATTCTTCAGAAATGATTTTCAAGCATAGCCCATTTGCACTGAGAAACAATGTATGTATTTTTTGCAATTTAACATATTTTCTTTATATTTTTAATATTATTGCAATATTGTATCATAAAAACATGTTCAATTGCAAAAAGATCTAACTGAACATTACCTAAATTGACAATGCTACCAATACAATAGTGCGGAGGAAAATTTTTATCATGAAAAGGTACATTTTTTATACCCCACAATTTCCCTGGTAATTGTTAATTTAAGTTTTCAATTTAACATATTTTAGTGAATTAATATTATATTATGTACATATTTTTCACTCGTTTTACCCCAAAACTTCCCTGATCATAGCATCACTTTTGGAGTTTCTATTGGTCAAATGTTGGTGACCCTAGAAAATTCGTGTTCTGTATGATTAGTAGAATGGAATTAAACCATTTTTTGAGAAATTTTTGTTTAGAAAAGCCCCTAATCTGACAAATTACCCATCATAATTACATGGCTAGGAATTTCCCTACACCAAAATGTTTCCACGCTCTTCACTGCCTTTCCGATGCGTAAACTCAGCCTGCAACATTTGATAGGAAACTAAAGCACGTTCTACAATTACACGCACGTGTATACGTATTGCCGAAGTAGACGTGTTACACAACCTACAATGACACGCATGTGAGCGCGGATAACTTAAGGACATACGTAAGAAAGCTAGGCAACTCCCCAACTCTTGTAGGTCTGTGAATCAATGTAGCCAATGGAATAGAGTATTTGGTTTGTTGATACTCGTTTTCGTGGCCATTGTGGTATACATGGCAACAAGTGCTTTCAATTTGCCATGGCACTTACTTTTGTTCTAATTAATTGCACATGGCTAGGCTGTAGTATTTATGTATTTTTAAAACACTGTAAAGATATACAAAATGAGGTGTATATTATAAAACCTGTTACCAGTAATTTGCAACAGCTGCGTATTTGGGTTTTCGTAAGTTGCAAGACCGTGCGTTTATTTGTATTGTAGAAAGATTAAAATTCATCCCGAGTCGTCGGCTTGTTACGCCTGCGATTCCACGTCCGTTTTCTGGCGTATCCGTACATTGCACAACGGGCCTAACCGATTTAACCATTAATTACGAAGACCAAAATTAAACCACACTGACAAACACTAAAATTATTATTGGTGAAGTGGAGAATTTCCTACCTCAAACCATTCACTGTCTCTAAAGCAGTCTTCGCTTCAAGTTCCTTCCTTTTAATATCTGATCGCAATCGCTCAATTTGACTCCACAGCAAGCCATCTTGCACTTCACTTTCATTACTGGTGTGCAAGTACAATCTGTGGATGTCATTTTCAGACGTTTCGTTTCGGCACTGCGGGCAAGTCTTGGATCTGTAATTTAATCAAAATATTATGGTAAAAATACTTGCATACAAAACAGCACTTCAACACTAGTAAAAAAAAACACTTACCTTTCAAGCCATCCAATGAGACACACGAAATGAAATACATGTCCACATCTCGTGCTATATGCATCCGAAGTAGAATCTATATTGTCGCTACAAATGACACAATTAACTACCATACTGCCAATAACTAAAAAGAGACCGCTACAACTACCTGAGACACTGAAACACACACGAATGCTCGCCTTCCTCTTATACCCTACCCGTTTAACTTTTTCTTCGCGCCTGAAATGTGACGTCAGACAAACCTCCAAAGATATATATGAACCAAAAGTTAATAGGTTAGGAACAAAATTAGTTTTCTTATGGAAGAATTTGACGTAATTTCCGCCACAAAAAAGCGCTAGTATTTCAAAGAGATAATTTTGAGATAACATATAAGATAAATCTTTACATTAGCGAAACTAACGTACATTGTGGCGCTGAAACTATTTTTTTGACAAAACTTTTAACATTCAAATTTCCAACCTGTAAAGAGGAAACCTATGTCATAAAGTTAGATCATGTGAGTTAATTGTTGACTTAAAAGAAAAAGAGATTTTTGTATTTTGCTTGTGCTTATCGAGTCATTAATAAAATTCTAATACTTAAGTCTTTAATCCCAAAACAAACCAATGAGATAGACAACACATCTGACAAAGCTACATTATCAAAAGTTATGAAAGTAATTGTTCAAATTTTTTTTTTTAATGACAAGCGCAATTATATGAATGAAATACTTTTAAAGATTTAAATTTTATAGACCTGCATTACAATTTGGTAATAGGAAGTATACCTACATCTCAAAGCATTTGTTTAAAATTCAGTTTTCTAAACTCAATTCCATACTGACGTCAGCCGAGAGTCCCTCTAGAATGTTTGCTATGAGCTACCTGGAGTTACAGCCACCTCCCGCACCGTTACCGTAGTTAGGGTGCATCATGTAAATAAGTCCCACGTGTCTGCGTGTTAGACACGGTTCTCAAGTATGTTGTATATAATTTGAGGGTTATGAATATCACGTGTCTTTGGCCGTATTCCGTTACATCCACAATGCGAAATATGCATAGCGAAGTAGTTACGATACCTATGCACAAGCGCATTGTTGCACCTACTATATACTTCACTTCTGGCCAATTTCATGCATAACCTGCACGAGGAAACAGCACAAATGCTTCAAGCGCTTACATCACAGTGGCAGGAAACTGCCAGAAACGTGCATATTTGGAAGTTGGCATCGGTGGCGAACAAGGACAAGTTTGTTGGTTATAGGAACTGTGCACAGTGTTATTGTACTGAATGATTCGGCAACTAAATTAATAATGCTAATGACGAAGAAACGTGTTTTGGTGAAGTAAACTTGTAAAGATTTCCACGGGAAAACACGTTTTTAACAGTTTGCTAATTAAACTAACTGTAAATTTGCTTGTTTTGTAAATAATGTATTTGTAAACTGTTCTTATAAACATTGAATTGCACGTAGCCTAAAAAAGTCGCACGTTCAACACTTTTGCAGTGTGTGAATAAAATTTGTTTCCTTTCCTATATCGTGAATTCAACGAGTGTGTGTGTGTGTGTATTGCTGCATCTGTACGAATACGAACGACGTAAGTATCTCTTTTTCTTTTATAATTGAAGTTAAAAGTTTCGAAGTTATAATAATTTGAAAGTCCATAATAGCAAAATTTTCCACTGCTTCCTCAAAACAGTTCTCGCCATCCCACCATTTTCAAACACAGTTTTCTTTCATTTCTACTGAAACAAGGTAAACAAAACCCAAGCAATCGTAACTAGGCGAAAATAAAGCGGGTTGGAATGCCAACCTGTGACATTTTAATCTGCTGTGTGTACGAACGTTGCGATACGACTTTGAAGTTAATATATACTCGTGGTGGCTGTTACATAATTAAAATTCGATTAATTTTATTAAGTCCCATATATATACATGAAAATTTTAAACAAGTTATCCTGTCAAGTCGTATGACCTTTGTATACTTCGCAGCCACCCAAGGATTACCAGTCCTCCCTTCCCGTGGAATAGTATCGCCCGGGAAGGGTTTAGTTTCATGCAAAGTCTTTAAACCTTCGGGCAGTTGTACAGTGTCACCCTGCCGGCTGGTTAAGCCCGGCAATGTGTGAAAGTTGCTTCCTGGAGGTGCTTTAATAAAACTAAATGATCTAACGTAAAGTGGTGTGTGTTCTCATTTGTGTTGCCTACGGGCCATAGAGGCACGGTCATCCACTTTTTCCCATAAATCATTAAGGGTTGTGTATCAGTGTGTGTATTCTCTTTCAGTATTTTATCTACGTACATCTAAATATGGATGTGTGAGCCACTCTAAGATCTCACTGTTCAGGTTTTCAGTATTGCAATTGTTTCCGTATCAATCATTATGGTAGGAGCACCTGGAGGACACCGCCCATAGGTCGTCGGCACACAACCCTGGGAGAAGAGTCTGCTCTGTCAAGCAAGTTGTTATTTCGCTTCAAAATACCTGGCGCCTATCATCTACAAGCCGAATAGTTGGAGAGAATCTATGGAGCATTTACCTGCCCCAATCCCAACCTTAATGAACACCATTTGCTCCACTCTCTTGCCATAAAATGGCTTTCCCAACTTAGGGGCATGTCCTACCACCAATAATTACTTTTTAAAAACCCTGTTGAAATTTTCTGCAATTTTCTACAATCAGAAACTTTCCTATCTCGCTTTTCAGCCCTACACATATGCCAAGGAGAGATGAACAACAGCTACTGAGTACATCTGGAGCCATGGGACGCAGTTCCGACGCCTCAGGACACTGGAAAGACGACGCACGTGGTGTAAGTGAAAAGTGTGGGGAATCTGCCAGGAAACCATCATTACAATCACCACGAGGGAGAAAGCAGGACAAGGGATAGTGACCATATTGCTGCACTGTGATATCAGTAAGCTCGCGCCACCCAGGCACCGAGCAGACAAAGGGGCTGCGATTCCCCCCCACCCCCCTCCATCGGTGTCGCGCATGTTCGAGGACTACATCTGCTCGCTGCTGATGCTGGTCATCTCTGCATCATTGATTGTTACTCCAGATGAATGATTTTTGTATGCGTTTGCTAAACGGTAGCCGTTGGGTCAACTGTGTATCTTAATGCTTCTCATTGTGGGTAAGTTGACTAGCCATTAACACTCGCATACATGGATTGTTAGGGCCAACCACACACCCATAGGACATGGAACAATAATTAAAACTGACACTTGCAAAAAATGACGTAAGACATGGTGTGAGTGGATATTGTTAGGACCTGTCCTGTGAGATGCATATAGCGATCTTAATAAATCACGTACCATTCAGTTCACAGACATATTTATTCAATTAAATTAAACCTCCCCCCAAGGAGAGCACTTACACAATGAATGGTGGCAAATACTGGCCACTGCGGTTACACTTATAAAAGTCTTACGACACAATAAGTTACTGTAGAATTAAACTTCCCTGGGCAATGCAATTCCCGTGGGAATGGAGGGTGATGTACCGTGTTGGCTACATGCTATAAAGGTTCCAGACTGAATTGAAGTCTCTTGCAATAAAGTGACTAAACCAAATGTTGAATGCCGCCTGGCATACACGGGAAAAGCCGGAGCTCGCGACGACACGCACCATCCTCGTCCGGTGCTACTTGCTGACTAGCATTCCCACCTAACGTGTGGGTGGGCCTCGGTTGACCCACATGCCAGAGCAGCACAACTTTCTGTTACAACCTGTGCTATTCTACCTTGTATCATGCTATTCAATAAAACTCCTTTAAAAATTGACATAAATAAACCCGCAACATAAACACTGATGAATGAAATGGACATACCACTGGATGCATGATGAGACAAATGTTAATACTTTAATAATGCACAAAAGAAACAAATAAATGCAAGCAATAAAACCTTTAATAAATACAAAAAAAAAAACCCTGGTCAAGATACCAATTCTATTTCCATATTCTTCCACCTCACAGAGTCTCTAATATTACTACAGCAACTACTGGCTGCTCTGCACTGGTGTGCCCTTGTAATGCTTTGTGCTTTTCTTGATCGCTCGCCGGCGACCGGGCACCCGCACTGCCCGTCGGTAGAGCGCACAGCCCTGCAGTGACCTTTCATGTTTCGGATGGACAAACAGTTTTAGGGGTGAGAGCATGTGGCACACACCAAATGTTTTAGTAACGGGAAGGTTGCCAATATGTTAGTTTATGTGAAACGCTGTTTTTCAAAG
This sequence comes from Dryococelus australis, assembly GCA_029891345.1. Lineage (NCBI taxonomy): Eukaryota > Metazoa > Arthropoda > Insecta > Phasmatodea > Phasmatidae > Dryococelus > Dryococelus australis. The sequence continues at coordinate 131,882,082 of CM056996.1, read as the reverse complement.
TGTTTGTTTTGTGATTTTTAGAGAGTAAAGTGTTGTATGTTTAATTCAAGCGATAATCGGGGCACACTTTCTGAGCTCGCCCTGGCCATTTCGAGGACTGGCTGGCGCCATGCTCGTAGTCTGACTCTGCAACCAAAGTAAGTAGCACATACGATAGGCACATGCTTTGTGCGACCCCTCGGCACTGCAATTTAGGCGTCAATCATGTATCATACCAACAGACTAATTAGCAACTGGAACCTTTTCTTCGATGTCTTGCATAGTCTTCAATTCCAGGTACGACGCCCTATATCCGAGTAAGAGAGTTTTGTTTTATGTGCACTGCGTCCCCTTGCAGAGTAACTTCACTGTTTTCCAAGAGTAAAGTGTTGCAAAAATAGGACCTGCACCCGCAAATGTAGAGTAATAGCTGTGTTTATCTAATAAGTGCGTGCCAGGGAGCAGACACCTGGCAACTTGCAATGGTAAAACATGATACCATTTTTAGCATCAGTGTTGGTAAGCACAGAGAATCACCAAAAGCAACACCAGCAAGGCGGAGACTCCAGGGACACCCTGTTGGTCGACAGGACCACGACTCCAGCACAGCAACAGCTCGACTGAGCTTGGCTCCCCGGCATATCAACTCGCCCCTGTCTTGGGTAAGAGACAGAGCAAAGTCTCCTTCAACCACCCTTTAGTAACCCGTTTAGGGATAACATATCAAAACTGTTTCAGTAACAAGAACGAAATATTAATGTTAGAAATGATATAATAAAAACGTGATCATATCAAAAGCAGCTTCAAACCATTGGCGAATAAGCTCTCTCATATTGGAATCACAAAAAAATTCTTTTCGCAACTTCAAAAAGGCAATTCCAAATCATAAAATTACTTTTAAATAGTATTTTATCAATACTTATATAAAACACCCATGCATCACGTCGGCGCTGTTTGAGAATTCAGGCACTAAATACTTTCTAATACTTTTGAAAGTGAACAAACAGCTTATGAACAATGAGCGAATTTTTTTGAACTGAAAATTCATAGTACATTTAAGATCATCTCCCCTTCAAGAATAGCATTTACATTAGCGAAAAATCCACGCCTGAACAAACACGAACCTCGTTCAAAGTCTTCGTAACCAGAGTAATTACTACTTAATAAGGCTCTCTGTCATTACCAAACTAACGAGGCAATTTTCTTCCAGCAGATCCCACTTAACCCTCCATATCACGTTCACATAGTGGTACTCCACAATGAACATTTAACCAATACCAGCCTTTAAAATCCTCAAAAATATGGAAAATGCTGAAACACGAACTTCGTATAAATCTAAGATATGGCAGCAACAACACAGTGAACTCTCAACCTAAAACGTTAAATTACACTTCATGAGAAAAAAACATTACATAACTTTACAAAATTCTGTCAGGACCATACAGTATTCCAATGATAATTAATAGTTCACTACAGGCGCTAAGAAATATTTGATAAAACTCCAACATTACCCAAAATCTGGCATAAATACTAAAACTCCCAGGTCAGTCAAAGCGGGCGACATTGAATACCCTATCATAACCACTGTCTATAGACCTGGAATTTCCCATACAAACAAGAAACAAATGTTGGAGTATTAAACAGACAAAATTTAGTTGAATATCAAATCAAAACTCTGAAAATTAACATCAAAATTGTTTATCGACAGCCACAGACTATTCTGCAAGTCAGGGTAGTTCAAAGGGACACACTGTCAAGATACATTTTGCAATTTCTAATACAGTAGAACCTTTCTATTACACCTCACGGTTCCCGAGAATAGGGCAGTAATACAAAATTTGGAAAATTTCGACCCGCCCCTATGCCACCAAACTAGCCATTTTTGGCATGAAGTACGTTCAATTGTCTCTAGCGCATAAAAACCACTATTGAATTTAATGTGCATATTTTAATAGTTGGATGTCTCCGGATTAATTGGATACCCAAGAAAGGCATATTGGACTAGTTCTTGTCATATAGTTTGTTCACGACAAAGTGAGCACTTTTTAAAACCCTCCAAGCTGGCATTAACGACTAATAAATGTCTTTTGCAGCCTCGGGCATTACATTTTGAGGTTGATGAAATGTATACACTGTGTTCATTGGTCATATTGGAATGTTTAAATAAAAAAGCAGCAAGAAGATGGAAATTGGATGAAAGGAGAAATTTAGAAGGGCCTTAAAAAGTTCTCACTTTACCGTGAATAGCCTATAAAAAAGACCATTGAGAGCGTGAAAAGATTAGACTATGTGTAATTAAAGATCTATTACGCAGGTCTTGTGGGTCATACATTGCCACGAGGCACGTAGCAATCAAAAAGTTTACGTGGCATTTGGCAATACGTTGTGCACGTGCAGTGCTCTCGCTTTCGTCTGGTCGTATACGTAGTTAGGCGAGCGCCGAGAGCCTCTGCAGCGCGGCAGGGCGCGGGAGTTTGCTGCTGAATCCCGGCCCGAGATCCTCAAACTGGGCAGCTGTCGATCGGTCGCTACAAGATGGCGGGTGGTAGCCGCCCGCTCGCAAACACTGCCGTCGTCACAGCAAATATGGTAGGATGTGGGAAATTGGGTGTTTTAACAGTCAACATTCAAGACACGCTACAACAGCTCTCCTAGCGGCTTGTGCTGACGAATGCCCGGGAAATTCAACATGCCCGATTTAAGTGCAGTTGTCTCTTAGTATTAAAACTTGTTTTGCCGAATGTAATATAATAGTTGCTTATTCATATTACTATTTCGTATTTAAAAATGTACTTAAAACATGGATAATCAGCTGTAACAGAACCATGTTACTGGATACAAACCTAGATGTTCAAATTACAAAGGACAAATGTTAATCAATTAAAAGTAAGACAATGGAATGCTACATAGTATTTCATGTGTCAGATACATAACTGACTGCATTTATTCAATAAATTCTTGAGAATGGAGCAGACACCAAACTTAAATTTCTGCAAAAAAAAAAAAAATTGGGAATGAACCAAATTTTTTTCAAAAATAGTATCTTACAGATATTTAAGATTAACCTCACAACCAAGCAAGTTGCCGAAATATTAAACTTAACTTACTGCTTTTTGATGCTATTATCACTAAATTAGCAACAAAATAAATTGTTCAAAAATTTCTATTCCTAACAGAAAAGGGTTTTGTTCTGCTTTCTTTCGTATAAGGTATATTTTGGTTGGAAATAAATTTTCAAGAGAAACATTTTGGGAAAATAAATTTTTACATTATAAAAATGTATACTGAATTATTGTTTAAGTTTTAATTTCCTGAATTTACCACTAAGATAAATAAACACATTTCCAGCACATTGCATTTTATTTCAAAGTGCGTATTTGTGCCTACAGAACCTCGTCAGAAGGCAGTGGCCCATCCATCGGTCCGCCGAATGTTAAAATTTGATATATGACGGATAGAAAAACCTTGCCCTGCGATTGGTCGAAGGTCATGCGACAGCGAGAGAGATGTGACAGATGGTTGCGAGTTCACCTTTACACGTATTGGCTAGATCAGTTTTGTCGTGCAGTTATGCCACAAATACACTGCCTCAAGTCAGAGGCAGCTATGGTTAACCCACTGGCAGCCATGCTTCAACCATAAGTAACAATCAGTTGAAACCTCAGTCACTTCTTCATGTGAGAAGACCGGTTATGAAATTTTGGAGACTGTACCCAAAAATTATAAACAAAGGACTATTCTGTAGTTTGGCAATATCTAGTGCCCATTCATCAACAAAACGTAAATGTAGCACAGAGCAACTCTGGATTGCTGGAAATTTGTAACTGTATTGAAGGGGCAGTCAAGTACAGAAGGGGCAAGAGAATCTCCTCCACCCTTCCCCCTCCCCTTTTCAAAGGCTGGTTTGATAGGCACTAATTGATCACATCATCATTTAGCAAGTATTTATAAATTATGGGTTACTCACCTCACTCCTTTTAAAATGTTTTATTTGTACATGTTAATGTAAAACGAAACAGCAACACCCAAACATACCACACAAAGTGAGGCTGTTTTCGAAGCTTCCATTTACCTCAATAGTATTTTTATACGTAGTAGCGTTCAGTTGAGATGCTATTAAGTCACTTGTTCAGAAGTGATTGTGAGTTGGTAATTTAGTATTTTAATAAAAAGTTTTGTTCAATAGTAAAATATCAAATATGTCATTATATTTCTCTACTAATTAAGGTTAAGTTACCTTACAAAACTATGTCAGTGCCTACGGAGAGTACCACAATTGAATTCCGTAGAACTATTATGGTCATTATTTTAAACATCACACATGGTGTGTTCATATATTACATACATGCATTCAAACACAACTTCATACTACTTAATACATTCATTTTCTTGGCTAGTGTAGATAATCCATGGAGGAAGCAGTGACATCGACTACAAAATGCTTACAGCATTCAACAGAATGGTACGTCTATACCAAATATAAAAATGAACCATCGCCTCTGATATCATGCCACGTAAGTGACATTTGAGATTATAGATGAGATAAATAATTTAAATACTACATAAATTACAGAATAAGGTCTACTGTATTAAGGCAAGTATTTCAGAACATAACTAGATGGCAATCTTTATTTAATCAACCATTTACGCCTCCCCCCCTTTTTTACTAATGAAATTTATGCAGTACAGCTGGCGTTAGAATGAAAATACAATTGGTCAAAATATTTGATAGTACATACCAACATATGTACTCAAGCCATTCAGCTAATTTACTTCATCTCTCAATTTTGCATGCATTAGGCACATTTAATTTTGTAATTCGCTTTCAATAACAAAGCTAATTTCCAAATTGACAGGAATCCAAATATTTTTGTAACATTAGATCATCATGAACAAGTCACTTCTAATAACCAACCTTAATACATACTTTTTACACTAAATTTTACCACAGATTTTCATATGCTTCATGGACAGAAGACTGGAAAATATGTTGCAGAATTCAAAAGCAGCTGAACTGAAAATAGCTTACATTGATCATGATTTTAACGTACTTTCTGTTCAAATGCATGGCACTTGTTATTGTAATGCAATTTGCAAGCACTTTCTCCAATACTGTGATCACTGCAAATAAAACTCTGTAAACAAATGTGAGTATGAAGAGGAGGGGGGACTGTTGCTACTACCTTTGATTGGTTTCGACGGTAACCCTCACTCGACAGCTGGTTCACACTCTGCAATATATACACTGACTTACCAACTGTAGACAACCTGATGACATCTCCACTGCTGCAATTAAAGTGTCTGGTGTGCTGTGTCAGTACACAGTGTTTAGCACACAGAATGAACTTAGATGCACTGGCTGGAGAAGAATTATTCTCACCACCAAAAGTTGTACTCAACAACTCTCTACTCATTCAAATGAAAATTACCTGCAAACTCAGTATGTAAAGAAATTAAAATATTTGCACAGTAGAGCAGTACTGATATTTAGACCTTTGGGCATGTAAATGGTAAGCGACTACCTAGAAAGGAAACTATTACAATTTTCATTCAGTTGTCTCTTTAATAAATCATTGAAAATATTTGATAGTTGGTGCAAACTCAAATAACATACAAATTAATATTCAAATGCATAGTTTCCCAAATGTAAACAATAGCATTTCAAAGTATGAAAATACACTGAAAAGTACATAATCAATATGGATACATACATAATATAAATATGCTGGAAATTGGGTAATTCTTAAGAACAGGGACTTAAAAAAAAAAAAATATGCACATTTTCATTATAAACTTTTAACCCTCAATTTCCCTCCAGCTCATAGCCCTCCCCACTATCATATTTCTACATTGTATTGGTAACATTGTCAATTTAGGTAATGCTAAGTTCAATCTTTTTGCAATTAAATATGTTTTCATGAAACAATATTTACAGTAATAATAAAAAGAAAACATTATTTCTACTATAGGCTACACATTACAATAATTTATTGAGAAACTCCCAGTTTCGCTGATGCGTGACACTTCGTGTCACCACCTAAAAAAATTGCACGCACGTTGAATCATTGTTATGGGGATTTATTGCCCTGCTGGCGCTGGGACTCTGGCTTGGTGCATAACGTTTGGCTAATATATTAACATTGTAGGAGCAATTACTGACACACATCCCTATGTAAACAACTTTTCTGAAGCAGTCAATTATATCCCTAGCTCAACTTGCTGAACTAAACACACACTTTAACAAGACACTTCAGCTAGTTTAATAGACGAATGTGGAATTTGTAAACATTGTTTGCTTTTATATTTCAAAGGTGTCGCTCAAATAAAAACAAACCTGCACCTTCCAGGTTAAGGGCTATTAAACTTCGCAGAGCCCTTTAGTATAAAATATTATAAATAGCGGCTACGACACTCAAGTGACTTCGTTCTTGGTCTTGTGGAAGCAAATTTGGGTTGCGAAAATCCTCTTTTCTGAAAAGGTTGGAACACACTATTCTCGTGTAGGTATAAACCGCCACACCCTTTCTTCTTTATTACATCCAGGTCTACTTTACATTTCTGCACCCATTGCTTGCACCTAGGAAACGACAAAACAGTATTTAAGTACACACTGACAATGATAACACTAATGGAAAATGTTATCCACTATAGCTCGTGTACTTACTGACTTGCATTCTTTAGAATTCTTAAAAAGGACTTGCTGTAGATCGCAACGTTGTAATTATTGCAGCCAAAAGCTGCACAAATCTTTCCTGCCGGTATAAATAATCTCGCAAGCGAGAAAACTTCAATAGAAACGCATCCAAAATACTCAAAACTACCCATTCAATGCACAGCTTCTCACCGTACGAACAGCACAAACCTCTAGGAGCGCTGACATTAATGTCTCACGTTTTTTTTGGCTACTTTCCCATATTGTCCTCCTACCATATTTGGTCACAGGGCCGGTTCACTTCCTAACATCAGCCCGGCGTTGGGAAAACATGCTGATAGATGCAATTCACGTCAACGTGTTTAATTTATACGAAATGTAGGCGACGTGTTGGCCTCTGCACTGTCACGATGAAGCGCAGCAATGTTTACGGGAATATAAATATTTAGTGCAGTCTACTTGAATAATTAACTATCCCAAATTTTTCATCAAAAACTTTTAACGTTGCCTATACACGAACATGGCCTCACTTGCCATATGGTACTGGTAACATAAGTACACATTTTATTTGCACACACTTACCTTTAGTCACTTTACACATAAAATTGACTTCACAAGAAAAAAAATTGCCACCACAAAAAATTAGTATATTACGTAAGCATGGGCGCACATAAACATAAAAATAATAATAATAAAAAAAGGGCATTGAATTAAATTTGAAGTTATCATAGATACACCGATTAAAGAAACTAATCTGTGTAATATGCCACTGTTTTTACAGTAAAAGAAGAGGGATAATGGAAGCGAAAAAAGACAGGCAGGGTAAGGCCGAGACTGCGGTATGTGACTAGGACAAAGATTCGTTACTGACCCCCCCCCCCCCCTGGCATGCAACTCACCCCCTCCCCTACCAACAGACAATACACCAGTGACCCCTTCTGGCATTAAGTAATTTATTGCTTCACGTTGCTTGGGACAACAAATGTCAAAGTCTATGATGGTACAGGTCACTCACGGTAAAGCAAGAACTTTTGAAAGACCTCTCATTTGGAATAATAGTCAATAGGTATGCTTTACTTGAGTCTTAAACGTCAACTTCCGAGTGTGATGGAATATACATACTGTGTTTATTACTTACATAGCAATATTTATTTAAAAAGATGATTAATGAATAAAAAATGGCTGAAAGGAAAAAGAAACCAGGCCATCAAATAGAAACTAGTACCACAGTTCAAGAATAGGTCTACAAAAACAAATCCGCGCATAACTGAAACTGCGGTTGGCGAGGGATTACTGTATATATTTTTAGATATGCCTCAAATTTTCGACCCAAACTTTTCACAGTTCCTTGGGATTGGGTCATAATAAATGGGGTCGTAATGGAGGGGTTTTACTGTATTTAAATGCATAGGAAAAATGACCATATTCAATCTTTTAACAGCAACAATTTACCCAGTGGAAACCAACGATTGGTGGAAACCATCCGTTATTCCACATAACTCCTTCACCAAAGTTACTCAAGTAATTTGCAAGTAGAAAACTGTCCCTGTATTTAATGTCCCATGTCAAAAAGCAGTACCACAAACATGAGTAAACGAACCCACATTATCTTGCTCTCAGCTGGGTCGAATCGCCATCAGAAGTGACATCTGCCGACATGACTTGAACATTGCTGTAGCAAAGCAGAAGAAGCTCGTGAGGGGGAATACACTGCCTTATATTAACCAGGGTTGGAGGGGCACAGGAGTGGCAATCAAAGAGCGAGTTGGCCGAAGAACTCGTCGTTTAGCCAGCAAAATGCGCTCACTGACAAGTCCGCAACAGACCAACAGTCACAATGGGATGAGGGTACACACACACATGTTCATCTTTTTTAATAAAAGTATAAAACAATATAATATAAAAACACACAACACTTATATGGCAAACATAACTCTTAACCTAAAATGGCACCTTATTTACTGAGGGTTGGTGTGGTCTATGGTGCAAGGTTTATGAAGCTAATTCTCATGTAACGCATAAAAGTGGTTGGTGTTTAACTTAATATAGTTGGTTGTGACAATACAAACATGTTAATGGATGATGATAATAAAGGAGGTTATCTAACCACATGGTCGGTGCATTACAACTACCAATCCATGGCCCACATCTTTACATGACCTCAAAGTTTAAGATACTGGCAACTACTGCCCAATACTGGCCATTAGTACTGGCTGCCAAAAATAAATGAATATTACATGGTATCTGTTATAAATGCAGACACACACACTTAAGCAATACACAAATAAATATAAAATACCCTCTGCACTGTAATGGTAATGATAGCATTGCATTAATATTATAAATGATACTGCACATGAAAAAAAATGTCTGGCACATGACATAAAAATACAAATACATACAATATCACTGAGAAATGGACCCTTGTATAACATGCTGCACTAAACAGATGATGCACAGACTGAAATAATTCTGTAAATAGAAGGGGGCAAAAAAAAAAAACCACACGTGGAATGCCAGACAATGCATACACTACACTATACACTGAGTTTAAAAGTAAATAAAAATATAAATAAAATAAACAGGAAATTATTAAGAAATAAACATACAAATATAAAAACACTGACAACCTACATCACACACGTGGAATGCTCTTCGTGCAATGCACTTCCCTGACACGGGCAGTGGGTGAACAGCTTGTGGTTACGGGACGAATACTTTCGAGGGGACACCACATGGCACACATCATGGTAATAATATTCAACAGTAAACAAATAGTTAATCTAACACAAATTCAAATTGTCAATGGTGCCAAATACTGCAAACTTATATCAATAATAGTGTTCAGACGAACAAAAAAAAAAAAGTAAAACAGTATACTTACACATAAGCACAGGAAAAAAAATTAAACGTCTTATAACGTTTGAAAACCTTTGAATAAATTATGATGCCGGCTGACAGCCAGCGGCGCTGGAGCCCATGAAGGCACTAACGTGTCACGTGTACCGCACGTGATCAAGGGGCCGATAATTTCGAACTTTCCTATAAATGTTAATTTCATGGTGAAATGTGTTATAGTGTCTTTACAGTGTTTAATATGTCTAAAATGTTTTCAAGTACTTGAACTAATTTTAATTGTTTGGTTATGAATATTCAAAGTGCCTATGGTGCCGAGATTAAGAACACTTAATATTTTGGCATGAACGCCATCACAAAGACACATTAAAATAATATTGAAATTCATAACAAAATTATAGACATGTAAAACAACGTCTAATTTAATTTGTGCCATTTTTTTCTCACTATAAAATATTTCACTCAGCGTGCATAGCAATTCCGCTTATGTGAACCCCATAGGCGGCCAAGATAGGTCCGTGCGACGCTTGTATCTGGACAGTCTGTCGAGGAGAGCTGGCGAGGTAAGACACTGTCACATGTGCACTACAATTTTGGTTCACTGATGTAGGTTTCCACAGTCCATGTAGTTTACCTTTACCGGTTAATCTTTGCTTGCGTACATTTTTGCCAGACATTTTCCCCAGCATTATGCTCCCGCTTTACTAATTTCTTACGCCCTTGTTGCATTTTTAACTTAATCGAGGAGAAAGATGAGAAAGATGTCTGAGAGGTCATGCGACCTGCGCACTTTGAATAATACGCCATCTTCCTATGTTTATGGCATTTCATTGTACCTTCTGCATAATTGCTACACGCAATTTAAAGAGCTTTATCTTTCTGTATGTATTTAAGGGTAATTTTCGTGTTCAAATATTTTACGGCAACATCACGTATAACCACGTGGCCGACTGAAGCCAAGTCTTTGTATACGTCATCATTGCATTTTAAGAGCTTATTTATATAACATGGTATGTGGAATCACTTATTTCAGGGTTCTATGTATTTTTCATTCAGCGTTTAATGTATTTTTCACGTAAATTGATGCTTTTTGTACTCGACCACGCGGTCACAGTAATGTTTGATTTTACCGCCATCAGGCATGTTACAAGCCTGCAACAATGCTAATCGTAAAGAGAACCATTTGCCAAACACGAATGATATTTTATCTGAATTTAGTTTGCAGTTTCCACGCAGAAATATTGCAATTTCACCTGCACCACGCGGTCTGCTACGAACTTCATCCAGCAGCATCCGTGCCACCTAAGCTTGTTTTCACACATGTGTGTGTGTTTATTGTGACTACTTATCTCGTGCCCCATTGTGTTCTATTGATATTTATGTAATTTTGTAATTTGTGTACAATGATATTATTTCCGCCCTAGCCGGTTATGTGTATAGGCAGTCACCACACTAACCACGTGCTGGAGGGCGAGCCCCGACGAGTCTGCACTAGTGATGCCAAATTATCACACGTGTTTATGTATCATCTGTTGATTCATCTTGTAATTCTCCATGTCCTATCTTCAGGGAAAAATTGTCACTCCACCCTAGCGGCTGTCGACTTCCTTCCCTTGTGAAAATTGTGTTTTCAAGCATCATGTTGAAGTTATTCATATAGGTGTGCGCTAGAGTAATTGCGGGCTGGGGAGCACCCAAACAGAGTTAGATAGACATGACCGAGTTTCATTATTAAATTGCTTGGCACATTATTAGTACGACGGTATCAATAAAAGTAAGTATCACTGTGTTCCACTCCTTTATTTGTACTGACAGTGTCCAAGTCACATGTGTTTTTCAAGTGTTAAATGATTAGTAAAAGTTTAGTATTGCAAAGTGTAAGTACGCTCGGGTGAGACGGACACACAGATCCCACAGCATCTCTGAGAACCCCGAGTCTCAACAGTGCAGTGATTGGGACGCACCGCTGGCGACCATATCATTAGTAAGTAATTTGTGTCATCGTTCGTCTCGTGTCTCACCTGATGGCGTTAAATAAGTGGATTTTAATTGACGTCATCGGGTGAAACACGAGACGAACGACACAAATACTTACTGGTAATTTGGGCGCCAGCGGTGCTTCCCAATCACAGCACTATTGAGACTCAGGGATGCTGTGGGTTCAGTGTGTCCGTCTCACCTGTGCGTACTTACAAACATGTTGGCAATACTAAACTTTTTACTAAACATCACTGGAAATAAACACTTAATAAAATATATGTGGCTAGGACACTGCGACTACTTAACTAAAAATTGAATTCACTGTAGAGATGTTTTTATTGATACTGTTTGTACACATCCACGTGCCAATGAAACGATTTCATGACTAGCCAATTCTGCTGGGGTACTTCCCAACCTGTAATTTATCTAGCGCACGCCTAAATAGATGATCTCACAGAAGTGCATGAAAGCACAGCCTTCACAAGGGAAGTGGGCTGACAGCCACTAGGGTGGACTGACAGTTTTTCCCTGAAGACAAGACATAGTGAATTACAAATGAATACCCTTAATACACATTAACACGAGTGATTACTCGACATCACTAACACAAAATCGTTGGGACTCGCCCTCCAGCACGTGATTAATGTGGTGACGGCCTATACACAGAGCCAGCTAGGATGGGAGTAATTGCACCATACACTAATTACACAATTACATAGACCCTTGAATGATACATGAAATAAGATGGGATACGAGGTGAATATTCACAATAAACACACACGTGTGAAAACAAGCGTAGGTGGCGCGGATGCTGCTGGAGGAATTCGTAGCAGACCACTTGGTGCAGGTGAAATTGCAATATTTCTGCGTGGAAACTGCAAACTAAATTCAGATAATATATTATTCGTGTTTGGCAAGTGGTTCTCTTTACGATTAGCGTTGTTGCAGGCTTGTAACATGCCTGATAGCGGTAAAATCAAACAATGTGACCACGTGGTCAAGTACAAAATGCATCAATTTACGTGAAAAATACATTAAATCCTGAATGAAAAATACACAGAACCCTGAAATAAATGATTGCACATACAACGTTATATAAATAAGCTCTTAAAACGCAATGATGACGTATACAAAGACTTGGCTTCAGTCGGCCATGTGGTTATACGTGATGTTGCCGTAAAATATTCAGACACGAAAATTACCCTTAAATACATACAGAAAAATAAAGCTCTGAAAATTGTGTGTAGCAATTATGCAGAAGTTACAATGAAATGCCATAAACATAGATAGATGGCATATGATTCAAAGTGCGCAGGTCGCGTAACCTCTTTGACATCTTTCTCATCTTTCTCCTCGATTAAGTTAAAAATGCAACAAGGGCGTAAGAAAATAGTAAAACGGGAGCATAATGCTGGGGAAAATGTCTGGCAAAAACGTACGCAAGCAAAGATTAACCGGTAAAGGTAAACTACATGGACTATGGAAACCTACATCAGTGAACAAAAATTGTAGTACACATGTGACAGTGTCTTACCTCGCCAGCAATCCTCGACAGACTGTCCAGATACAAGCGTTACACGGACCTATCACGGCTGCCTATGGGGTTCACATAAGCAGAAGTGCTATGCACGCTAAGTGAAATACTTTATAGTGAAAATAAAATGGCACAATTTAAATTAGACACTGTTTTATATTTCCATAATTTTGTTATGAATTTCAATATTATTTTAATGTGTCTTTGTGATGGCGTTCATGCCAGAATATTAAGTGTTCTTAATCTCAGCACCTCAGGCACTTTGAATATTCATAACCAAACAATTAAAATTAGTACAAGTACTTTAAAACATTTTAAGACATATTAAACACTGTAAAGACACGTCAGCGCCGTCATGGGCTCTACCGCCGCTGGCTGTTAGCCGGCGTCATGACATGGTGTTTTGCGAGAGCACCAGCTCCAAATCCGAATGCGACATTAGGAAAAAATTCAATAATACAAACGATAAATCATTAAATAATGCAATGTAAAAAAAAACCATTTAGAATAATAAAACATTGACAATGTATAACTTGATTCAACAATTGTAATATTTGTATCATAATAACATGAAGGGTGAATATTTTGGATACGGCGGACAACATATCAGAAGGATACATCAATAATATTGTTTAGTAAAATAAATGGTGTATCACATCAAAATTATTGCTACACTGGATTAAATACAACCTCAGGTGACTACCAAGTACTTTAATAGCCATCATGGTATATAATTGTGTAGGAATCTATAGTCCATTCCCCAATGGAAGCAACTTTCTCGTAGTCCTGCTAAATATCTACTTGCAGGCCCGTTTCATATCCTTCCGCCAAATATAAACAAACATTGCCATGTGACTGCCATGTAGCACCTGTCAAAATCAATGTTTACATTCCATTGTGTGTGTACATACGTTCGTATACTTTCGCTACACCTAAAAATAAACATTGAAATGTGACTTCTACTTTTATACTTGTCAAATGTGTTGTTTACTGTTTACAGCTTTTCAACGAATTCTGTCATATTCCAAAAACCATTACGTACGAATATTCACAGTTTAGGCCTCTAAATTATTTAGGTCGGCTTTATGACGTTTTAAAAATATTTTACATTAACATATATGTTTTCCACAACATAGCTCAATACATGTAATGCACGTTAGTATTTTGCCGCGACTGTGTTTAACATTGTTATAACTGTGAGGTAAAAGGCTGTACTAATAATCCGTGTTGTGTCATTTCTTTAAAAGGACGGCCTCAGTTGGAATAAATATTAAAGCGAAGGAACAACCAGTCAAACAAAAAAGGCACATTGAATTCAAGCACACAACTCGTGTTTCTCATTTTCGTCACACAAACTTTAAAATATAGCTGTGTACATGCACACAGATAAGCCCACGATAAATTTTATTCCGCTCATATTTCTATGTACTGCTACTTACTGTTTATTTGGTTTATTGAAATTTATCGGGCTGAACTTAGTATTTTTCTTCTGGGGTTGTGGCAAATTACGTAACACGACTGTATTTCAAACCCCTTAGGGCAAATGTACAACTTGTGATAAATAAACAGACGTGCATGCAAATAATTAACTTCGCCATAAAAACAGTTCACAGTTAAAACATATAAATAGTGCTAATCAAATATTTGAAATCACGCACACACAGAGCCAGCGCATCGACCACGATGCACAAAGGTACACCATTCCACAGACGCAATAATTAACACACGTCACAGTATATTACTGCAATGGAAACGCGGGTTTATTACAACATCGTAACTTGCCTAGGTAGGTTTAAAAAGTACATGTCTACAAACTTGATGTGGTAATTTGAAGTATTTTTCGGAGTAAGAATAAATTACATTTCATTTGGCAAGAAAATACACGCCATGTCATGGCTCGCCACGTCTGCCAACTTCACTTGGTAATTGAAAAGAAGTGCAGAAAATTACATGCCAAGTGGAGAAATGAAGGGATGATAAGATCCAAAGAAATGATGAAACACATGGTTAGGGAGCTTGAAAGGAAGATCAAATAGGCAAAGACTATTTCTGGGGAACATGGTGGAAGAAGGAAAAGGCAAGGTATGGGGGAAATTGTTTAGGTATGTTAGTAGTTTAAGGGGAGGAGAGGAACGGATCCCTCTAACAGGAAGGGATGGTAGGCATGCGACAAATGACCAAGAAAAATCGGAGATGCTGCAAGGACAGTATTTGTCAGTGTTTGAGGCAAAGGAGGGTTGGAATAGGGGGACAAACAGGGGTCGGGGAGGGGGTGTTTAATGAGTTTAAGATGAGGGAGTGGGAGCTAGAAAAGATAATTAGGGTTTTGGAGAGTAGTAAGGCAGGGGGACCAGATGGGATAGGAAACGCAGCACTAAAGTTTGGTGGCAAGGAGTTGGCGAAATATTTAGAAGTGCTGTTTAAAAAGTCCTTAGGAGAGGACAAGATTGGAAGGATGCTATGGTGGTACCTATACACAAGCAGGGAGAAAATAGGGGGAGGCCTGGCAGCAACAGACCGGCGAGTCTCACATCAAGTACAGGAAAAGTAATGGAGAGGCTGGTGGTGCAGTATGTGGTGAGGGTAATGAACAATAGGAATTGGTTGGAGGAGTCCCAGCATGGTTTCAGGAGAGGATACTCATGTGAGACTCAGCTGGCTGTGTTATTGGAGGATCTGGTGCAGGTAGTTGATGAGGGGAAGCAGGTGGATGCCTGCTTCATAGATTTTGAGAAGGCATTCAATAAGTTGCCCCATGGGACATTGATGAGGAAAGTGGAGGCGCTGATACCAGACAGGGAGGTAGTCGAATGGATAGGGGACTTTCTCAGGGGGCGAAGGCAGAGAGTGAAAGTGGGGGAGGCAATATCGGAGGAAGAGGAGGTTATGTCAGGAGTACCACATGGAAGCGTGCTGGGTCCTTTGTTATTTACCATAATGGTAAATGACATGGGTTTGGGGATTAGGGGAAAAATCAGATTGTTTACCGACGATTGTGTTGTATATGCTGAGATGGGAGAGGGGGGCGGAAATTTACAGGCGGACATTGATAAGATATGGTTGTGGACCAGAAAAAATAAAATGAAGATAAATGTAAGAAAAACTAAGGTAGTGAGGTTCACAAGGAAGAAGATGATAAGCAGGGACATGTACAGATGGGAGGGACGAGAGATAGAGGAAGCAGCAGAATACAAGTATCTAGGGATTGTACTGCAGGGAGGCCTCAGGTGGAAAAAACAGGTAGAGAGGGTTGTTGCAAAGGGAAGAAGGGCTCGGGGTAAGCTGGGAAGGGTGCTGAATGGAGTCAGCTGTGAGGTGAAGGTGAAGGCGTATGGCACAATGGTACGGCCAATGCTAGAATATGCTGCAGCAGTATGGGACGTGGAGGTGCGAGAACTGGAAAAGGTGCAGAGAAAAGCAGCAAGATGGGTGAAGGGTAGGTGGAGAAGGCAGCGGCAAGATGACGAGGAAGAAGGGAACTATAGGCCATCAGTGATGATGAAAGAAATGGGGTGGAGCTCATTGAAGGACAGGAGGAAAGTTGAACGGTTAGTCAGGATGGTCAGGTTGGTGAAAGAAGAGGGAGGATGGGGAGGGCTACACTGCAAGCTAAGTAAGGGGGTGTTTAGAGGAAGAGGAAACAACAGTGAGAAGCTTCAGAGGGTGTGGAGGAGAACGGAGCGGAGTAGGCAGTCCATGCTTGTGAGGTCTGTGAGGGAGTGGAATGTGTTGAGGGAGGAATTGGTATCTGTGAGAGGGGTTGGTAAATTCAGGAAGGGAGTGGAAAAGGAGTTGGTTGAGTGAAGGAGAGTTGAGAGCTCGCCACCAGGCGGTAGCCTAATTGCGAGTGTATGTAAATGTTCAAACAATTGCCCCGCTATCATACCTAAATATATTAAAATATGTATTCAAACATTAAAATCTCTTTTAGTTGTAAATTACCAATTCAAAAATCATTATTTTGCTGTAACAAGTATAAAATACGTTACAATTGAAAACATGTTTAATGTTACTGCTTACTAGCGAAGTGAAATTTCCCGAGTTTGAAAGAGACAAAGAGAGAGAGAGAGAGAAAGCGACAAGCCTCGCCCAGCAGACAGTTTTTCAGATGCTTTCTCACTCGATAAAACAACAACGTACTATTTCGGCCTACTCACAATATTTTCCGCTGTTATTTTAAACTGTAAAAATGATATATGTTGCCATCGGGCTACCAAAATATTTAAATATTTCTATGGGCACAGTTTAATTTACAAATAGTATTCTAAAAAAAACTAGGTTAAAATAATATTTTTACTGTGAACTATTTCTCACCGGTCGTTGCCAACACGTCGCTGCTCTTGCTGTTGTTAATTCATATTTAAAAAGAAATAAATATTACAAGTTATAGAAGATATTAAGGTAAATTTTCATTTATTACAGATTATACAGGATTACAGGAATACAGATTATTGAAAAAACAAGTTGACATGTTATGCCTAAGAGTGATTTTTCAAAGGTTGATTTTCATAAGTCGCTTCCAATCGGGAATGGATTATACATGTATGTGCATGTTCGTGTAAGACAATGCTTAATAATCTTCAGGACGCCAACTCGTTTCATTTAAGTGCAAGCAAGAGTGGTAACTGTTTCCTTCAGCATATTTATTCGTGCAGGATAGCCAATAAATCACATAAATTGTGAGGTTTTATCTCAATCTATTCTTCCCATTACCATTACTTTCGCATTGTTTGCTATAATATATCAACTATACATGATGCACTGCTCAATTCTAGCTTGGAAATTAGGCCACTGAAATACGATGCTATTAGTAAATTCATTTTCCCGTCATGACGAACTCCAAAGCATGGCAGTTGCGGCAAATGACTCACCGGGGCAGTGTAATACAAATTATGCTTCTGTCTTCCCAAACAAAGTTGTAAAAAAAAACACAAACAATAACAACAAATACTCTAATCATATAAAAGACACTTAATAACAATGACAATAATAATAGCATTAGCCACAACAAATATAATTCAAAGATTCTCGTACGCAGGACTTTATTATATTTCAGCATCTCGTAAACTCTAAATACACCAGTCAAATTCAAAAAGCTGTACTTGACCTCTTTAGTTTGCTAGACCCATATTTTATTCGGTTACTGTCTTTTGCTAGTTGTGCAGGTAAACGGGGCTTATGATACAGCTTCAACTGAGCAATATATTGTACCTGCAATCGGTTCGCCTTCAAGACTAGATAACTCATTACAGTTCTGTTGTATTCTCGATGTAATTTGAAATGGTCCTTCAAAGATTAAAAATTTTTTTGTGTCATTACCCCAAAAAGAACTTATAGGATTAGTTCGCTAAAGTACTAATTCTCCCACATCAAACTTAGCTTTCTTACTCAGTTTTGATGTTATTTTGGCTTTTGGCAGCGGAGTACACATGTGTTCTTACTACATTTTCCAACTCTGTTCTTAATTTCTCTGGGTATTCAGAAGGCATCAATACTTCAAGTCGGGTTAGCACAGCTAGCATAATGTCATTCGAGAGCTGGATAGTGAGGACTTACACGGGGTTAGTGCTCTGGGACAATTATCACTAACCTTGATTAGTTTAACATCTCCTTATGCGGATGCCGACATCCTGCCGGTGCAGAAATGACCTTTTTGCTTCTGGCTGGTGGAGGAAAAGGAGGTGTAATGGATTTAGGGGCTCATTCCATTGGAAATAACTCTGTTGAGCACTACTGGTACTGTACTGTAGCCCAAGACCTAAAAGTGGGTACACTGGTGTAGTACTGGGGTCTTGCCATTGGTTAAACTGTTTTGCAGGCTACCCATAAGCCTGAGTATACACTGGTGTGCTACAGGTACAACAAAACCAATATTTGATTGACTAACTGGTGGTGTTTGCCAAAACCCTTGTAAAATACTTGTACATATTGCAGGTGTACATGAAGTACTTGTACTCTTGTTAGAGTTATTGTGTACAAAGCTGACTGCACCATTTGAATGAACATAAGCATTTGGTTCAGGTACTGAGTCTCCCTGGATTGTTAGCATTGTTGCCTTCACTCTGTTTTTTATAATCAGATGTGTACCTTTTCCTGCGTTTCCAGTATGGTTTGCAATAGTGTTAGGCTTAGACTCAGAATAACAATCTGTGTTTATTTCGTGTGAACCAACATCTGTAGGGTCACACTGTAGTGTGTGTATTCTATTTTGAGCCTGAAAATTCTCCATATTAGTATTAGGTTGTTACCTGTGGTGTATGTTTGGTTGGTAAAATGGAGGGAGTTTAACTGGAAGTAGCCTTTTAGTTTCCCTCACAGATTGAGTTAGCTGCCTTTCGGACTGGTACAATTTTACAGTTGATGTCGGAACTCAGACAAACCAGTAAAAGTCCGGTCTGCCTAACAATCTTGATATATGAGGGGTAGTTGAGGTATAATCACCTTGGTAAAATCTTCATCCTCCATGTACGCTCATACAACTCGCTGAAGAGATGTTCAAAAGACTTGTCTTTCTTTGGATCATATTTTTCCAAATATAACCTTGCCCTCAAATTGCCCTGTATTCTGGGACTCCAATATTGCTGTAGGAAACGTTTACAAAACTCACTGAAAGATTGAGTGTTCTCTTTAATCATCTCC
Organism: Dryococelus australis; assembly: GCA_029891345.1. NCBI lineage: Eukaryota > Metazoa > Arthropoda > Insecta > Phasmatodea > Phasmatidae > Dryococelus > Dryococelus australis. The sequence goes on along the minus strand of CM056996.1, from coordinate 131,862,442 downwards.
CACCAAAAGAAGGTGGTAGATTTTAAGCTTAGTCCAAGACATGGTAAAATTTTTTATCAGTCAACCCAAATAACTTAGCATATTCTTCAAATTTCTTCAAGAAAATGACAGGGTTTTCGTATAAACAACTGGAAAATGTAGGGGTTCCCTCTGTCCACTGCCAGGCAAGGTGGTGTAACAAGGCTGCGGTTGGGTTCAAAACAGATGGAATTTGTGGAGTAGCAGTGAGAGTTTCAGTGTGAGCTAGTGTACTGTGAATTTCCCCACTCGTGTGTTCTGATAAGTTACTGATAAGTTACCAAGGAACTTAATTCCTGAACTTGCTTATCTAACTGGGAAAATTTCTCCTATAGGTTTTTAGCCTGATTTTCCAGTTTTTGTTGCACTTTATAATGTACTGACTCAGACTGAAACGACTTTCCAAATTACACTCAAAACTTGTCAGCTATTGATCAATAGTGACCTGAATGTTAAGGTCTGTACCATGTATGTGAGTGTTAGGCTGGTTTTCCACTACAGATATATAGGTATCAAGGTCAGTCAGCTGCACTTTGATACCTTCACGCATGTTTTCCCCTTCTGTGTGAAATTTTTGTGCGGTTGTTTCCACTCTAGATTGTACTATGTCTAAGTCGGACTTGAATTTACTGATCTGTTTTTCTGTACTCTCGAGTGAATGTATTATTCTTCCATCTGAGCGAATTTCAAGCCTTTCAAAATTATCTTGTAACTGCTCCATGTGAGTTGGTTGTTCTGTCTGACTCACTGTAAGTTCAGTTACACCTGACTGTAAATTTGTTAAAATAGCCTGCATCATTTCCAGACTAGCCTAAGCTTGTTTTTAGTGATTCAACATTGAAAGAAAAATGTGATTCATTCATTCAAATTTCTGACTAAACTGCGACTGCATTGACTGTATCTGCAACATGAATAAGTTAACGTAGCCTTGGCAGCTTGAGAAGGACGAAGGATGCCAGGTTCGAGAGAAACCCACATGCATGGCTAGTTATCACAGAATAGTTGTAAGCTCCGGTAGGGCGCCAGCTCTCAGGGCGGTAGTTGATCGACAGTTACATGGCGTATCCCTCTCGCAGCTCACGTTTACGGATAAAGTACAATAAAAGTCACTAATACCTTTACATTGCATAAATGTGCACGTGGACTTACACTCTTAGAGTGGGCCAGGACCAGAGGTGAAATTAATATTGAAATAAAATTAAGAGGAACAATGCAATTACATATATTGATTAAGAGAGAATACGCATACAATCAAACACACAAAGTCCCTCGAAGAATGTAGGCATGGCATACAAGGTCCACCATTGCCCAATACTGCAAAAGCACTACTTAGCGCATGGAAATTAAGAGCCACCAGTCAACAAAGATGAGGATGCGAGAGCAGGGGAGAAACAACAATAAATTAAATATTCCAGACAAATACACTTACAATTGCAGCTAAATCACTAGGCAAGAAGTTGAAGTTCCTCCGCAACACGGAATGGTGCACCCTCTAAGGCCCGCCAAACTAGACTGAGCAGTATGACGAGGAAATGCCATCACCAAGCGGAGATCTCCCACAAACTCCATGAAGAAAAACTAAATTTATACATATATCCTTAAATACACATATAGAACAGAAACAAGCACAACAAAACACTCTGAGGAATTAAGACATTAATTCTGACATGCGTTCATTGAATTTAAAGACTTAATGTTCCTGTTACCATGCGTGTCACTGGAAAAAGCTGTAATGGGCTTGCAAAAGACATAAGAAAATACACAAAAATCACATAATCATTAAACAACAGAAATAACCATTTCCATTACACTTCAATAAATTATATTAATAATTTAATGAACTAGTAGCGAATTTAAGTTTGGGCACTTGGTATGCCGTCTGCCAGAACTACCAAGATCAATTACGCTTTACTTTACTGAAAGTTGAAAATATGATTACGCCCTTTTAAAAATAAAAGAAACATAACACAAGCTCTAGAAAATTATGTAATGATTTTCGATTGTCACCAATTGTAGGTTTGTTTCATTACATAGGCCACGTGGCCGGGCACTCTTCATTTAAATACAAAGCACACAGGGAAAGCAAACAGGAAATAACATTTGCCCGTGTTTACTACACTCTGCTTTTGGGGGATCACTGCACTTTACCATAAGGAACTCGTAGACACTAGTTTACTCTTGGGAAGGCAGTTATTTTGGATCACAGCACGAGTCAAAAGACCCGTTTTGAATGAACAGTGTTGAGACCCATGCACTTCACGCACTGCCATGCATGGCTGGTGCAAGAGCGAGCAACATTGTCTGCCTCTCGAACAGGACAGTGAAGGCCATGTTAAATTCTAGTGTCAAAGGTGTGCTCATGTAGCGGTGCTTCTCAATCATTGCACTATTGAGACTCAGGGTTCTCAAGGATGCTGTGGGTTCTGTGTGTCCATCTCACCTGTGCATACTTACAAACATGTTGGCAATACTAAACTTTTTACTAAACATCACTGGAAATAAACACTTAATAAAATATATGTGGCTAGGACACTGTCAATACTGAATAAAAGAGTTAAGTTCACTGTAGACTCACTTTTATTGTTATTATTCATACACATCAATGTGCCAATGAAATGATTATCTCAGTCATGACTAGCCAATTCCGCTTGGGTGCTTCCCAGCTCGCAATTACTCTAGCACACGCCTAGATGGATGATCTCTCCGAGGTGCGTGAAAGCACAGCCTTCACAAGGGAAGAGGGCCGACAGCCGCTAGGGTGGACTGACGGTTTTCCCTGAAGACAGGACACTGTGAATTACAAATGAAACCCTTAATACATATTAACACGTGTGATTACTCGGCATCACTAACGCAAACTCGCCGGGGCTCGCCCTCCAGCATGTGGGTAGTGTGATGACAGCCTATACACAGAGCCAGCTAGGACAGAAATAATTGCACAGTACACTAATTATAAAATTTCATAAACCCTTGAATGATACATGAAATAAGATGGGACACAAGATGAATATTCACAATAAACACACGTGTGTGAAAACAAGCTTAGATGGCACGGATGCTGCTGGATGAAGTTCATAGCAGACCACGTGGTGCAGGTGAAATTGCAATATTTCTGCATGGAAACGACAAATTAAAGACAGACAAAATATTATTCTTGCTGAGAAAATTATTCTCTTTACCATAGCAGTGGTTACAGGCATGTAACATGCCTGATGGCAGTAAAATCAAACATTACTGTGACCACGCGGTCAAGTACAAAAAACATCAATTTACGTGAAAAATACATTGAACTCTGGGTAAAACTGACATAGAACCCTGAAATAAATGATTGCGCATACGATGTTATATAAATAAACTCTTAAAATAAAATGCAATACTGGTGTATAAAGAGACTTGGCTTCAGTCGGCCACCTGGTTATACGTGATGTTGCCGTAAAATATTCAAACACGAAAATTACCCTCAAATACATACACAAAAATAAAGCTCTTAAAATTGCGTGTAGCAATTATGCAGAAGTTACACTGAAATTCGATAAACATAGGCGGATGGCGCCTGATTCAAAATGTGCGGGTCGCATGACCTATCCGACATCTTTCTCCTCCTTCTCCTCGATTATGTTCAAAATGCCGCAAAGGCGCAAGAAATTAATAAAGCGGAAGCATAATGCTGAGGAAAATGTCTGGCAAAATGTACCCAAGCAAAGGTTGACCGGTAAGCTTAATTGTCTATGGAAACCTAAATCAGTGAACAAAAAGTTGTAGTGCGTACATGACAGTGTCTTACCTCGCCAGCTCTCCTCGACATACTGTCCAGATACAAGCATCGCACGGACCTACCATGGCCGCCTACGGGGTTCACATAAGCGGAAGTGGTATGCACACCGAGTGAAAGGGATTCACGTTGAACAGTTGTAACTGATTCACATTTAGCAAACCGAATGTTACAAAATACCTTCTGTTGTTCCGTCGCCATTGTGAAGCGGACTAACACACAACATACACTCGTAGTGTGACTATGGACGCTCCCAGTTTCATCTCTCGGCACACAAAGTAAACATTTCAGACAGTGCCCTTCAAACTGACGTGTCGAATGTGAACTAGCTTCCCCCTCACCACCTCAAACGGAGAGTTACAGATGCCATCCAAACTGTAACACTGGACATGCTGACAAGAGTGTGGAGCGAATTTGAGTATTACATTATTGTCGTTTGTGGTGGTTACATTGAACATTTATGACGATATGGTAAACAAACTTCACAATCCCATTTTATTGGTCAACCAAGATTGTAGGTTGTTTGGTTTTGATATTATAGACCTTCAAAGTTCTGGTGTTCTTTTATACTCACCCTATATTACAACAAGTTCTTTCATTTGTATGGTAATAACTAGTGAGTGTTGTGATCCATTTGTCATGCACAAGAAACCTATTTTGGAGTCCTTAAGTGAAATCACTATGCAGCTGTCTGCTAAATATGAACATCTGAAACTTATACCACGTAAGGCTGTATGAGCACGCTGTTTTCAAAAGCTGAACTAAACCGTATAGTTATAGTTTGACGGAGAAGAATACAATATTGGTAATTTTTAGCCACAATACATTGCTGTATAGGCTGTTCACGGTAAAGTAAGCACTTTTGAAGCCCTAGTTACTTTTTTTCTTTCTGTCATTCTTTTAATCCTTTAACCACCTTTTTAAATAGATATTGACATGTATGTAATAAACACAGTGTGAATATTCCACCGCACTTGGAAGATAACATCTAAGGCTACAATAAAATATATTTATTTACTATTATTCCAATGAGTGGGCTTTCAAAAGTGCTCACTTTACCGTGAATAGCCTATAGAATACATTGTTGTAGAATCAGTTAACCAAGCATGTGCTGCTCTGGATGAATCTCCTATTTGTTTGCAAAGGTTTCCTCAAGTGTAAAAAAAGACAAAGAATGGAATCATGTAAAATTAAAATTAGAAACAAGTATCTCATTTTCCAATGATGCTACTGACCATGAAGAAATTACTCCAAATAACAATTTAGATTACCTTGAATTAATAGAAGAGTCAAAGAAAAATTTGCACATGCTAGCATATTTGATTAGAAATACAAAATTTGAAGTTTGGTGCCAAAATGCTGGAGCATTTCTAAAACCAAAACTGAGTTTAAGTGCAGTGAATATTTAGTAAGAAATGCAACAATTTTAAAGAAAATATGGTGTGCTATGAAATGTTTGACAAAAAAGTGGAAATTGCTTAAGTAATGAACCATAAAAGGTTGTAACTGATTTTGACGAGATTGATGATGTATGCACAATCATGCCTGGTTTAAAGGACTGTAACAGTCAGCTCTCCAAGTGGAGCAAAGGCAAAAGAACAAAAATATCTGGAACTCTTTATTTAAAATGAATTTTACTTGAAATTCAAAGAAACTCATTCATGTATAAAGATAGGGTTTTCAAAGTTTGCTTCATTAAGGCCCAACTGTTGCATGCTAGCTTGTACTAGTGGCACACGTTCTGTATGTACGCGTCTACATCAACTAAAATGTGAAATTAATGTTGGCAGCTACAGTGACTAAAATATGATACAAAGATTTAATAAAAATGATTGTGATGATTCAAAAGAAAATTGTATGCTTTCACAGTGTCATAAATGTCCTGGAATTGATGTACTGGATGGAATCATTTGTGAGGAAGACGAGCTACTGAGTGAAATCAAGTACAAACAATGGTTTTTCAACTGACCACTGTGAGCTTGCCTCCTTAGTGACAAATATGGAAGAGTTTTTGATTGATCTAAAGAAAAAGTTAGTAAAATTAAAAACTCATTACTTTATTGCAAAACGTCAGTCTGAATGCTGGGTGCATAATTTTTCGAGATCTCTCAGAAAACAATACTTTCATGATACAAGATGAAGTACAGGCATCTCATTGGGTTAATGCAAAAAGTGATTCCAAAAAGTGTGAAACCTTTTGTGTTTTCAGCGACTATTTGACACACAACACCGTTGCTGTTCACACCTTTCAAAAAGTTCTGCTTCAACATTTGAAAGGCAGATTTTCCAACTGCACCAAAGTGTATATTTTAGCGACGGTTCAGATGCTCAATACAAAAAAAAAACTTTGTTAACCTGGCTAAGCACAAAGATGATTTCAGTCTGTCTGTTGAATGGCATTTTTTTGCCACATCGCATGGCATAAGTCAGTGTGATGGTGCTGGAGGTACAGTCAAACATCTTGTGACAAAGGCTAGTTTACACAACAAACTGTTTTGCCAGACCTCATAGATTATGTGTGTTTTATTTATGATTCGTGGAATGGAATTGTTACGGACAAAGAATCTATGGTGGGAGAAGAAGCGTACAAGGTCATATTTTTTCATCTTTTTCAACCTTCAAACTAACAAAGGAACCGGAATGGGTGAAATAAGTGAATATTTTAGAACTTTGTCTCCACTCGAGGAAGTAATTTACAATGGAAGAACACACAACGTACGCAACAAACTGAGTTAAATGTTACCAATGATATTCATAGAGAGGATGGCACATACTACACAGTAACATTGCTGCATAAACATGGAGTTTGTAAATCTATATAAATAAAAATGAATGGCTAAATGTGTAGCTAAGCGCAAAACTCGAGGACGGCTGGACCAATTCGGCTAATTTATTTTTTTCAAATATTCGTTGAAGTCCGAGGAAGGTTCTTATGAGGAGAAAAATTGGAAAAATTGCACTGAAAATGTAAAAACCACATTTTTCTTTTTCCCATTCAAACTGTTCCTAGCTGTCAATTCTAGGGATGGGTGATCTGAGATCGATTAATCGAAGAATCAATTTTTTGGGGTTGTAAAGATCAATTTGAGCAATGGATCGATCAAGTGAATCAATCTCAGACACCCTAAAATCGACTTTCGATTCATTGTCTTACTGTTTTGTTTTATTCAAATAAAACAAAAGAGTACCAAACTATAATATAAAGAAAAAACATTAAAAATTTTATTAATAACTTTATAATTATGAATGCAACCTTAAAATTACTATAAACTACTTGAATGCATCTGTAGATTTCACACTTTCTCTTTCTACTTTAAACAGTTTGTCTTTGATAGTTTTTTCAGTAGATTCTCAATTATTTTCTTGGTTGTTTTTAAATCTTCGCTTCTCAATCGACAAACAAGTTCCTCGATTTATCTTTGGTTGATTGGTTTATTTTGTGTGTGTTTCCATTTATACTCAGTTCAAGACTCATGCCGCCTATAAGACGGGGGCGGAGCAATTTGAGTCGAAGAACTCGAAATGCTAGAAACCAAGTTAATTTTCAGTCTAATCGGACTAGCAACGTGAAGAGCGAAATGAAATTGAAAGGATTCGGATATCACAAACCCGTGCAGCGCGTCATTCAGCTAATAATCTTGCAAGTTTGAAATGAGCTGCTTTCAGTTACGATGTTTCAATTTTGACTACAGTGCCTACCAATGCATTGCTATTAGATCTATGAACTCAGTTTGCCCACACTGTAAGGCATTGAAATACAAAAATGAAGCCGCTGGATTGTGTTGCGCAAATGGCAAAGTGAAATTAGTGCCATTGGTTCCGCCACCAGAGCCATTGTACTCATTGGTTACAGGAACGGATTCCATACATTTCCTTACAAATATCCAAAAATATAACAACTGCTTCCAAATGACTTCATTTGGGGCAACAAATGTAGTTCGGGACAATTTCATGCCAACTTTCAAGGTAACATATAACAAACAGATTTACCCCCTGTATTACTTTATTTTATTTTATAGTTTTTGTAACAAAAGTAATAAACCTGTCTTTTTAATTTAAAGATACAAGGCCAAATATATCACCGAGCAGGTTCACTGTTGCCGGTGTCAGTTGGCGACTACAAATTCCTGCAAATTTATTTCATGGGCAATTCAACACAAGCAAATTGATCTGCGTTGTGCACACAATAGTTCAGTGAAGAGGTCTATTGTAGAAGAATTACAAACTTTCTTTCATCACCACAATCAGTTGATTACATTGTTCAAAACTGCACTGGATCTCATGCAATCTGATAATCACAAAATTGTAATCAGAGCTGATAAAACTCCTGTGGGCCAACATGCAAGACGTTTCAATGCACCTACAATTGATGAAGTTGCCATTGTTATAGTTGGAGAAAATTTGGAAGCCCGTGATATTGTTTTACATCGCCGGAATGATCAGTTACAGCGTGTGTATGAAACACACCGCTCATATGATGCGCTACAATATCCCATCATATTTTGGCAAGGTGAAGATGGTTATCACTTCTCAATCAAGATGATAAATCCCCTTACAGGTAATTAAAAATTAGGTTTAGCAATGGAGATTTTGTATCAGCTACTATATGTATTATATGCAAATTCAATCACTGTTATTAAAACAATGATTTATTTACAGGTGCCGAAACCAACAAAAAAGTCAGTTCAATTAACTATTATTCATACCGCCTGATGGTTCGTGAAAATGAAGACAATCACATCTTGAAATGTCGGCGATTATTTCACCAATATGCTGTTGATATGTATGTCAAAATTGAAACAGAACGATTGACAGTCATCAGGTTGAACCAGACCAAACTCCATTCTGAAGAGTATATTCACTTTCGAGATGTGATTAATACTGATGGAAATGCAGAGAATGTCGGCTGGATGACAATTCTTCCAGCAACATACATCGGAAGTCCTCGACATATGCATGAATATGCTCAAGATGCCATGTCGTATGTTCGTCATTATGGTACAGCAGATTTATTTATCACATTCACGTGCAATCCGCAGTGGACAGAAATCAAACTTGAGTTATTCCCTGGCCAATCACCCATTGATCGCCATGACATTATGGCAAGAGTCTTCAAACAAAAGTTGAAATCATTAATGGATTTCATAGTGAAACATAGCATGTTTGGCGAGACGCGCTGCTGGATGTATTCTGTGGAGTGGCAGAAATGTGGATTGCCTCATGCACATATTCTGATTTGGTTGGTTGAAAAGATAAGATCAAATGAAGTTGATGAAGTGATATCAGCTGAAATCCCTGATATACAAGTAGATCCAGGCTTGCATGAGGTAGTTATTAAAAACATGATTCATGGTCCCTATGGAACACTTAATCAAAATTCACCATGTATGGTGGATGGTAAATGTTCGAAACGTTATCCACGGGCATTAGTAGCAGAAACAATTACCGGAAATGATGGTTATCCATTACATCATCGCCGATCGACTGCAGACAACGGAAGATCAACAATTGTCAAAGTGAATCAACAAGACATTGAAATTGATAATCGTTGGATTGTTCCATATTCACTGATCCTATCAAAGACTTTCAAGGGGCACATCAATGTTGAATCTTGCCATTCCGTGAAATCTATCAAATACATTTGTAAATATGTAACCAAAGGAAGTGACATGGCTGTGATTGGAGTTGGTGCAGAAAATTCCAATGACGAAGTTACCCAATACCAAATGGGCCGCTATGTTAGCAGTAATGAAGCAATTTGGCACATTTTTTCTTTTCCCATTCATAAAAGACACCCCACTGTTGTTCACTTATCCATACACTTAGAAAATGGTCAGAGAGTATATTTCACAGCACAGAACGCATTACAATGAGCTGTTCAACCACCATCTACAACCTTGACCAGTTTTTTTTTAATGTGTCAGAATGATGATTTCACCCGAACACTGCTATACTCCGAAATGCCAAAATATTATACTTGGAATCAATCCTCAAAGAAATTTCAATGACGGAAACAAGGAAAACCAGTTCCAGGTTACCCAAATGTATATTCCACCGATGCAATAGGTCGAATTTATTCAGTCCATCCAAGCAACGATGAGTGTTTTTATTTGCGATTGCTATTAGTCAATGTTCGAGGCCCAACATCATTCCAACATTTACGAACTGTTAATGGTGAATTGTGTGGCTCTTACAGAGAAGCCTGTCAACGTTTGCAACTGTTAGAATATGACGCTCATTGGGATCAAACTCTCAATGATGCTGTAATTTCTTCACAAGCTTATCAAATACGACCATTGTTTTCTATAATTATATCAACATGCTTCCCATCAAAACCAATTGATTTATGTATAAAATACAAAGATGATATGTGAGACGATATCTTGCATCAAATGTGCATTAGAACAGGAAATCCAAATTTACAAGTCAGTGAAGAAATTTACGAGGCGTTAATATCAATTGAGGACATGTGCTTTGATGATGTCAAACAAAGTATTATCTCAATTAGGTATGGCCGCACCCAATCGCCCGATGCACGATGCTTTTAATCAAGAGTTGCAACACGAAAATATGTACGATCTTGATGCTTTAAGAGAATCAGTTCGACTAAATCTTCCGCTGTTGAACCAACAACAAAAGTACGTATTTGATACTCTTATGAAAGTTGTAAATGATGGAACTGGAGGGATTTACTTCTTGGACGCTCCTGGTGGGACAGGAAAAACTTTTTTGATTTCATTAATTTTAGCAACAATTCGCTCACACAATGAAATTGCACTCGTACTTGCTTCATCAGGCATTGCAGCTACATTGTTGGAAGGCGGTCGAACAGCCCATTCAGCGCTAAAATTGCCGTTGAATATGCAAAGCAACGAAACTCCGATCTGCAACATTTTGAAGAACTCTGCAATGACAAAGGTTTTGCAGCAATGAAAATTGATAGTGTGGGATGAATACACGATGACACATAAAAATTCTTTGGAGGCATTAGACCGAACCATGCAAGATCTGCGGAACAATCAAAACCGATTTGGTGGTGCAATGATTTTGTTAGTAGGAGATTTTCGACAAACATTGCCAGTGATTCCACGGTCAACGCCAGCTGATGAACTTAATGCATGTTTAAAGGCCTCTGTTTTGTGGAAACATGTCAAGAAATTAAATTTAAGCAAGAATATGCATGTAGAGTTGCAAAATGATCAATCTGGAGAAATATTTTCAAAACAACTCATTGACATGGGTAATGGCAAATTCCCTTCGGACGTTTTGACTGGCTGCATTACCTTTCCTGACAATTTTTGTCAGTTTACTGAATCAAAAACCGAACTCATTCAAAAGGTGTTTCCAAACGTTGGTCAAAATTACAGGGATCATATTTGGTTGAGCGAACGAGCTATATTGGCTGCCAAAAACATGGATGTAAATGAATTAAATTTCAAAATTCAAAATGAAATTGCAGGTGAATTGAGGACATACAAATCAGTTGATTCCGCTACTAACCAAGATGATGTCAACTATCCACCCGAATTTTTGAACTCACTGGATTTGCCAGGATTGCCACCTCACAATCTTCAATTAAAGGTCGGATCGGTGATCATAATGTTGCAAAATATCAACCAACCACGTCTTTGTAACGGCACACGGCTAGCGGTGAAAAAATTATTGAACAACGTGATTGAAGCAACCATTCTAAAGGGAAAGTATAAAGGAGAAGACGTTTTAATACCTCGCATCCCAATGATTCCAACTGACATACAATTTTAATTTAAACGACTGCAGTTTCCAGTGCGGCTTGCTTTCGCTATGACCATAAATAATTCCCAGAGGCAGTCATTGAGTGTTTGCGGCATTAATCTTGAAAACCCATGTTTCTCGCATAGCCAATTGTATGTCGCCTGTTCCCGTGTTGGAAAACCATCAGCTTTGTTTATTTACACGCCAGGTAATCAAACAAAAAATATTGTGTACCATAAAGCATTACAATGAAAATATCATTTAACACAATATTACTAAAGTATTGCAGTGTACAAAATAGAAAACTGAATTTTGTAAATAGTTGTTGTTTATGATTATGACATTAAAAATATATAGAAAAGTATATTAACATTACGCAAATGTATTGTTGATATCACAGTAATTATTTGATAGTCAATAAATAAAGTGATCACTCTGAAATACGTTTATATTTATTTATTTTATTTAAATTACACATTTGTGACTGTATAGTATCACAAACTTATCTGTTCTGGTGACACCAGAACTTGACCAGAAAATATAAGTTTATAGGACTGCCACAGTCCAAAAGCTTTTGACAGAACGACGTCTGTCAGGTCAGCGTGCATGCCGACCGCACCACCCAAGCTGTGCACAATATATTCACTACACTCACCGAAGCACACCACATCGTACCTTCTTACACACACACAAACACAACAAAAAGGAAGTATAGGTGCGCTGATTCAGGGGTCAACTGTGTGGATTCTCAGGCAAGGAGACCTGCCCCACCTCCACCCGGGAGGCAGGCCTAGTGGCACACGCACTGGCCCAGGGAATAGTGTTCATTTGTAAATATTAGTATATGTGTACAAATAGTGATTGTAAATTAGTGTGAAAATTGAACTGTGAATGTACAAAAAAAAATTAAGATGCAGACATAGCAGTAAAATTAAAATTAATTCGTAGCACAGCTAGAATGAATGAACTTGTGCAGTAACTAGGTATTTGTTATACGTAAAGCTGTTTGTGATGTTTTGAGGTTACTTGCCAGCACGAAGATAACTTGTATTGGCACACTCTTCAACTAAAGCAAAGGTAATTCACATTTGCATTCCTTTGATACACTTCAGAATGAACTGGGATTATATATACATGTAATGCACAATGAATTAAATTTACAAATATAATTTATTTTTTCAAAGGTCCATGTACTCAACAGCGGCTAAAATAACAGAATCGAACAACTTGTGCCCAATAGCTATTTATCAAGAGTATCTTCCATAAAAAAACTTGAATTTTTATTTTGTTGTAGTAACGGAAACGACACAAATTTATTTACTCAGTTGAAGATTAATTATAAGCGCAATGTATTAGACTTATTCCAATTATTCACATTTGACACCTTGCCCTAATCTATCATGATTTTAGTTAGTGTAGAAATGTTGTCTCTTAATCATAAAAAAAATCTCACCTGAGTATTAATAATTAATGTACTGTTGGACCTTATGCTTTCTAATGCAGTGTGTCCTACTTTCGGATTAATTAATGGAGCAATGATTGCCCTCCCAATTCAAATGGAAATCTTTCCGCGGTGTGTGTTTGCTTGTCTTAGCCCGGCAGTTCGTGTTAAGCAAAGTTCAGAGGCCACATAGTGGGAGGATCCTGTCTGAGGGAAGGGGAATCAAACCCCAGAGTGAGCTGTGTTCTTTGCTGTTTACCGTAATTTTAAATTACATGGGTGGGGGGAACTTGCAGGTGGGCATTGATAAGATATGGTTGTGGACTAGGAAAAATAAAATGAAGTAAAATGTAAGAAAAACTAAGGTAGTGAGATTCACAAGGAAGATGATGATAAGCAGGGACATGTACAGATGGGAGGGACAAGAGATAGAATAAGCAGCAGAATACAAGTATCTAGGGATTGTACTGCAGGGAGGCCTCAGGTGGAAAAAACAGGTAGAGAGGGTTGTTGCAAAGGAAAGAAGGGCTCGGGGTAAGCTGGGAAGGGTGCTGAATGGAGTCAGCTGTGAGGTGAAGGTAAAGGCGTATGGCACAATCGTACGGCCAATGTTAGAATATGCTGCAGCAGTATGGGACGTGGAGGTGCGAGAACTGGAAAAGGTGCAGAGAAAAGCAGCAAGATGGGTGAAGGGTAGGTGGAGAAGGCAGCGGCAAGATAGCGAGGAAGAAGGGAACTATAGACCATCAGTGATGAAAGAAATGGGGTGGAGCTCATTGAAGGACAGGAGGAAAGTTGAACGGTTAGTCAGGGTGTATAGGTTGGTGAATGAAGAGGGAGGATGGGGAGGGCTACACTGCAAGCTAAGTAAGGGGGTGTTTAGAGGAAGAGGAAACAACAGTGAGAAGCTTCAGAGGGTGTGGAGGAGAACGGAGCAGGGTAGGCAGTCCATGCTTGTGAGGTCTGTGAGGGAGTGAAATGTGTTGAGGGAGGAATTGGTATCTGTGAGAGGGGTTGGCAAGTTCAGGAAGGGAGTGGAAGAGAAGTTGGTCTGGCAAGGGTGAGGTGAGAGAGCTCGCCACCGGGCGGTAGCCTAATTGCGTGTGTATGTATGTATAGTAAATATATAATTAATTAAAATTGGAACTGCAGTAATGGAGAGGGCCTGTGAAGATAAGGAATAGTAAATGTGTAGGGTAAAGTAAATAAACATTGGCACAAATACTGAAAGGCAAGAAAAGGTAATTGTGAAGAATAGGGATTTTTTTATTTAAAAAATCTTGGAAAGTGTTATAATTACACTCCACTAATGACACAGAACACAAATTTACTAGGGGCATCCAGATATAACCAAAACAAACCCCAAAAACGATAGTGAGGAGGGCCATGAAGATCAGGGAAATTGTGGGGTAAAACGAATGAAAAATATGTTTGTTTTCATGATAAAATTTTACCCCGCAATTTCTCTCCAGTTCCTAGAACTCTCCACTATTGTGTTTGTAAATTTTATTGGTAATATTGTTAATGTAGGTATTGTTCAGTTCAATCTTTTTGCAATTAAACATGTTTTCATGATACAATATGATAATAATACAAATAGCACGAAAATACATTTAATTGCAAAACTACGTAACCAAACAATACGTAAATTCACAATATTACCAATACAGACACTCACAATTTTTCTAGTACGAATGGACTACGCTTGAAATTTATTACTAAGCTGATGCATGGCGCTTTGCGTCACTACCTAAAGAAGAAAAGCCAACGAGGTTGGATCACTGTTTTGGGGGGATTTACTCCCCTGCTGATGCTGGGAATCTGTCTTGGTGTGTAATGTATGGCTATGCTTGGACAGTATTTTTCAATGCAAGGGGGCTGTGCTTGAATATAGGAGATTACCACAGTAATTTTTTGTGTGAGTGTGTGTGTGTGTGCATGCGTGCATGTGTGTGTACATGCGCGCACACACACACGTATTGTATGTATGCAGGCCTAGGTATTGTTTGGTTAAGTTGTTTTCCAATTTAGCCTAATCAAACAATACCTAAATTGAAAATATTACCAATACAAGTTACAGATGCAATACTGTGGAAGGTCATGAAGTGGAGGTAATTTGTGGGGTGAAATTTACGAAAACGTGCATATTTTACACCCGTACCTCACAATTTCCCTGATGTACATAGCCGCCCCCACTACTGTATTTGTAACTTGTATTGGTAAAATTTTTCAATTTAGGTATTGTTTGGGTAGGTCTTTTTGTAATTTAATGCATTTACATAATTAAATTTACAATTACGTACATATTTTTCACTCTTTTACCACGCAATACCACACAGTTAATTTCACAATATAGTCTATTCGCTTTCAAACAATGAAGATCTTTCAAAGCTAAAATTGAAAATGTATTACATTACTCACCCAATCAATACAGCAAAAATAATTGACCACAGCACTAGGGGAATTCAATTTGAGGACTCCATAGACACTCAAAATACCACACAAATGTTATATTTGAACTTTTCCCATAAATCTAATAGGAGAAACTTGCGTATTTTCGCACACTTATTCTATTTCGCATGTAAAACAGAATGAAATGCAGTAAATCACGCCAAACAGCACTTTTACATTAAAACCTCCCGCACAATCAGAATGTAAAAAAATGCCAGATTAATCCACAATACACTTGCAATTTCAACGGTCATTTGTTTCCTGTCTCTTGGCCATTATTGGTCACCATATATTGTAAAGTAACATAGTGTTTTACTGCATTTATTTATAAACGCTCTCTCTTAATGTTGTTTCATTTTGTACCTATACCATATGTATATTTATTCTACTAATAATACATTATGTAGTACAATCCTCGGAAATATAAAGAAGCCTTGGGTAATTCACCAGAATTATATAATCTTCCGACACTGATTGCTGTTTGTTAAGGCGTCTCGGCATTACTTTCTGGCTGTACCGTAAAAGAGGCCTTTACATACATACATACATACATACAGTGTAGCCCTACCCATCCTCCCTCTTCATTCACCAACCTGACCATCCTGACTAACCGTTCAACTTTCCTCCTGTCCTTCAACGAGCTCCACCCCATTTCTTTCATCATCACTGATGGTCTATAGTTACCTTCTTCCTCGCCATCTTGCCGCTGCCTTCTCCACCTACCTTTCACCCATCTTGCTGCTTTTCTCTGCACCTTTTCCAGTTCTCGCACCTCCACCTCCACGTCCCATACTGCTGCAGCATATTCTAACATTGGCCATACGATTGTGCCATACGCCTTTACCTTCACCTCACAGCTGACTCCATTCAGCACCCTTCCCAGCTTACCCCGAGCCCTTCTTCCCTTTGCAACCACCATCTCTACCTGTTTTTTTCCACCTGAGGTCTCCCTGCAGTACAATCCCTAGATACTTATAGCCTGCTGCTTCTTCTATCTCTTGTCCCTCCCATCTGTACATGTCCCTGCTTATCATCATCTTCCTTGTGAATCTCACTACCTTAGTTTTTTCTTACATTTTACTTCATTTTATTTTTCCTCGTCCACAACCATATCTTATCTATGTCCGCCTGCAAATTTCCGCCCCCTCTCCCACCTCAACATATACAACCCAATCATCTGCAAACAATCTGATTTTTCCCTTAATCCCCAAACCCATATTATTTACCATTATGGTAAATAACAAAGGACCCAGCACGCTTCCCTGTGGTACCCCTGACGTAACCTCCTCATCCTCCGATATTGCCACCCCCACTTTCACCCTCTGCCTTCACCCCCTGAGGACGTCCCCTATCCATTCCACTACCCACCAGTCTGGTATCAGCGCCTCCACTTTCCTCATCAATGTACCATGGAGCACCTTATCAAATGCCTTCTCATAATCTATTAAGCAGGCATCCACCTGCTTCCCCTCATCAACTACCTGCACCAGATTCTCTAATAACCCAGCGAGCTGAGTCTCACATGAGTATCCCCTCCTGAAACCATGCTGCGACTCCTCCAACTAATTCCTATTGTTCATAACTCTAACCACATACCGCACCACCAGCCTCTCCATTACTTTTCCTGTACTTGATGTGAGACTCACCGGTCTGTTGCTGCCAGGCCTCCCCCTATTTTCTCCCTGCTTGTGTATAGGTACCACCATAGCATCCTTCCAATCTTGTGGTAACTTACCCTCTCCTAAAGACTTTTTAAACAGCACTTCTAAATATTTCGCCAACTCCCTGCCACCAAACTTTACTGTTGCATTTCCTATCCCATCTGGACCACCTGCCTTACTGTTCTTCAAACCCCTAATTACCTTTTCAATCTTCCACTACCTCATCTTAAACTCACTAAACACCCCCCAAACCCTGTTTGTTCTCCTATTCCAACCCTCCTTTGCCTCAAACACTGACAATTACTGTCCTTGTAGCATCTCCGATTTTTCTTGATCATTTGTTGCATACCTACCATCCCTTCCTGTTAGCAGAGGGATCCCTTCCTCTCCTCCCCTTAACCTCCTAACATACCTAAACAATTTCCCCCATTCCTTGTCTTTTCCTTCTTACACCATGTTTCCAGAAATACATTCTTTGCCTGTTTGATCTTCCTTTCAAGCTCCCTACCCATTTGTTTTAATTTCTTTAGATCTTATCATCCCTTTATTTCTCCACTTGGCATGTAATTTTCCGCACTTCATTTTCAAAATCTCCTGTACATAATATGGCGGATCTCCCCCAGTTCGTAACGTTTCCATTGGCACAAATTTCTCCAACATAACCTCCATTAATTTTCTAAACTCCCTCCACAACCTCCCTACACCCTCCTTCATAAACCATTTTTTAAACCTGTCTCTCAGGAATATTTCTGCCCCCTTCTTGTCTCCTCTCCCACACTGCCACACCAACCTTTCTGCCATTTGCACTTCCCCCATCCTGCCAATCCCAATTTCCACAACCGGGATATGATGGTCGCTTATACCATCAATACTACTGCACCAATTACAGCATTCCTAGGTCTGACCAACACCACATCCAGCACTAAACCAACAACAACATCCTCATTCCATCTCGTAGGTGTTTCTACTACCTGGACTAATCCTCTGTTGACTAACTGTGCTGCCATTCTCTGCATCATGCTACCCATTCCTTCTGCACCCTCTACCCATTTCACCCCTGGTATATTCAAATCCCCTGCTACAACAACCCACTGC
Source organism: Dryococelus australis (assembly GCA_029891345.1). Taxonomy (NCBI): domain Eukaryota; kingdom Metazoa; phylum Arthropoda; class Insecta; order Phasmatodea; family Phasmatidae; genus Dryococelus; species Dryococelus australis. Next base: position 131,844,270 of record CM056996.1, on the reverse strand, counting down.
CTGTCCTTTAGTGTATCGACCCTCTCCTTGATCATCTCAATTGCCTGCAATCCCTGTCCTGGTGGTCTATACGCTGCCAGCAAAGTAATACTCCTATTACTACTACCACTCAATTTAATTTCCATTACCTCAACATCCTCACTAACCCATTCTACCGCCCCTATTAGCCCTTTCCTTACACACACCATTATTCCTCCTCCTCTCCCATCTCTGTCTCTTCTGAAGATGGTGAACTTATCCTGCCTACACTCAATGTCCAGTATTTCCTCAGTCAACCAAGCCTCCACAGCTACCACTATATCCGCCCCATATCCTTTAACCTTTCCCCAGAAGCCCTCCAGCTTGTTGTACACACTCCTACAGTTCACCACCATTAAAATATGTTCCAATCGGGATTCAAACCCATAACATATATATGAGAGTCAACCACGCTACTAATTGCTCTACCATTACACCTACGTTACTGAGAACATGATAATGCACCTATACAATTATGATTCAGCAGCATAATTTGTAAAACTTGTTATGTACCATTTTCGAGAAATTTTTTCCTTCCGAAAACTTCTTATTAGGCCTTATTATTCATAATTAACTAACATTTTCAAAGTACCTTTTTCTTAGCTGTGAACGCTGAAATCAACTATGGGTGAACAGACAAGTCTTTACTGTAAATAAACTTGGCAATCAAAAGGTTGTTAGAATCATAAATATATTTAATATTTTTTTGATATGTTGGGAAAAATGTTATGTTTTGGTGGAGTGAAATGATATAAAATCACATTTTCGAAACAGGTATATTATATAAGAAACCAACATCAACTGACAGTGATTTACCCCACTGACATGATGTGAAGTGCAAGGCAACAACCTGAGTCAGGCTCACAAATACACTGCAGTTTGTAAGGAACATTACGTTAATTGTGACTGCACTAGCACAAACAAATACTTAGTTCAGAACAAGTCATAGAAATAGTCTAAGCCTTGCCCCAACTCCCAGATACTCAAACCTACACCCAGTCTCTCAGCCAGCTGTATTCTCTTATGGAGGGAATACAGGGTGGGGTAGAACACGAGGTGCCTGCCTGCACCATCCTTCACCTCGAAGTAGTGCTCCTGAGATGAGCTGTCCCACTTGAGCACACCACCATACTGCCTTAGCAGGGACACATACTGGTGGTTGATGATGGGTCCCCCACCCGAGCTGGTGTAGTCATAGCCATAGAAGTTGAGCCCCAAGAGGATCTTGGCTCTGCGAGGGTCATCCACAGCCACTAGCCTTTCCACACAACCGCGCGCCCACGGCAGTGGGCTGTTGGCACCCGGTCGCTGTGGCGACGCGTAATCGTATGTCATCAGCGAGAAGGCATCCACATCGTCAGCCAGCGCCTCGAAATCCTCCTTGTTGAACAGTTCCGGCGAGTGTCCCCTAGCCGGGGGCACAACAAGGATCACTAGCAGGTCGTGTGAACGGAGCCGACGAGCCAGGGACCCCACCACGGCCGCCAGGCTCCTAGAGTCGAGCGCCCCTAGCGCTTGGGTCCACACTTCCAGCACAAGTCCGTCAAACCCCCAGTGGCGTGCAGCCTTGAGCAGGGCATTGCTCAGCTTCTTGCCTTCCCCAGGATCCGACCCAAGCAGTGCGAAGTTGTATCGCGACCAGCCGTCGAAAAGCACGCGGGGCACCGCGGCCACAGTGTGGTTGCCACAGTTACGTACGGCGTCTAGCCAGTCCTTGTCCACGTCATGGACCCCTGTCACCATGTACACCTCCCCTTGAGGACGCACCTGCAGCCACACTGGCGAGACGTGCGTCAACTTCCGACAGAAAGTTCTCGCCACGCTGTAGCCGTGGTTGTTCCACGGCGTCACGTATCCCAGCACTTGCCCTGCGAACTTCTTTACGTCCGTCTTCTTGAAGTATCGCTCGTTCTCCGTCACGATGTCAGCCGCCGCTGCCACTTCCTCCACCAACTTCCTCTCCACTACCGTACTCGAAGACAGCTTCTTCGCTTTAGTTTTTTGTTTAGGTTTCTTATCGCTAGTGGAAATAGTACACGAACCGTCCCAAATCAACAAACACAACAACAACAGAAGACAGTTCATTACTAAAAACTTCGTAACTTTATAAACACGCATGTCAACGTATCCATAGAGTCCGAGTATATTTTATTAGAGAGACATAGATAATGGTGATTGTTATTTCTGACAGGCAAATATCTACCATTGAATAAAGATGAGGTAGACTAATCTCACAGGCTGCGCTAAACCAAGACCGTATTCCGTTCCCTGCACTGATGCTATCAGCTGCAAAATCACAAGTTGTTCCATTCCTCCATGCGTTTAATGTAAGGCTGGGGAACGGATATTTATTACACAGAATTTGAGCGTTTGTTTACGAACGGTAAGTAATTTATAAACATGGCAAAGGTAAACCCGTGAACCTGTCGTTCGATTTAAAAGGATAACTTGTTTTCAATTCAGTTGTCATTTGTTTTGTTTTATTACATCCGTAAGATCTTTTTTCAGTACATACTGTACAAAAATATTGGACAATTAAAATTACGGTATACAAAGTTCATACACTTGGCATAGTAAACACACACACACTTACATATATACCCGAAAACACGTACGCGCATCATATCTTTTCCTCATAATTTGGCCAATCCTCTTCCAACATACTGTAGGGCATCATCGTTTTGCTGAACCAGAACGAAAAGAAAATGAGAAAACTGGAACAAGAAATGCATATAAAGATATGATATGCACTAATATCTTAATTTTTGTAGTTTAGATATTTATCTACACTATAAAATGTCAGTTAGAAAAAATTCTTTCAGCTTTTTTTTAAAGAGTTTTTGGTTAGAGAACCAAATTTCATGTAGATAATGTAGTAAATTATTGAAAAGTTGGCTACCAAGGTAGCATTACCCTGTCTGGACAAGTTTTAAGTTAACTGAAGCCAAGTGTAAGTGTATTTTTTTTCTAGTATGATGCTTACGAGAGGGCTCATTTTTCTGAAATTAATGGCTTTTTTTGGACATGAATATAAGTACTGGAAACATGGATTCACATGCAAATGTAAAAATCTCTGAGTTTTTGAAAAGAGGTCTACATCAGCCTGACTTTTCTTTTGCCAATGATTATTCTTACAGCTCTCTTTTGCATGTGATACACTTTTTTGCTGTCAGTGGAATTACCTCAAAAAGTTAAACCATAACACATGATGGAATGAAAATATGCAAACTATACTATTTTCTGTATTTTGGTTCAGGACCTCTGCAACACCCCGCAGGGCGAAACATGCTGAATTTAGTTTAGGTAAAATATACGCAATGTGAGATTTCCAGTTTAGTAAATTATCTACTTTTAAGCTGAGAAGTTTTATCAGTACAGCTTCATTAATTTCGTCTATGTTACTGTTAACATATGAATTAATGTTCTTTTATGTCCTTTGTGAGGAAAATCATAAGACTGGTTGAGGTCGAGGTTTAATTTGTTTGCAGTAAACCATGCATTTAGCTCTGTAATTGCTGTGTCCGTTTTTTGTGTAAGATCATTAACTGAGTCTCCAGAGACTAAGATGCTAGTATCATCTGCAAATAAAATGTGAATAGTTTTTGGGGTTAAGGCACATGAAAGTTCATTTATATAAACTAGGAAGAGTAGGGGGCCTAATATTGATCCTTGTGGGAAAGGTATGGGCTTATTAGTTTATTAGTGTACACGAGACTCCATAAAACTTTAATTTATCTATAAGTTTGTTGTGATTTACACAGTCAAATGCTTTAGTGAGGTCGCAAAATATTCCATTAGATGGCATATTTTATCAAGTGCATTAAGAATGCAATTCGTTAGTTTGAAAATTGCATCCTTTGTAGACACGTTTTTCCTAAAGCCAAACTGGAAATTTGATCAGATTTTGTGATTCTCAAAATGTTGCAGCAACCTCCTATAAATTAGTTTTCAATTGCTTTTGAAAAGGATGTAAGAAGTGAGATGGACCTATAATTGTTTACTTCGGTCTTGTCTCCTTCCTTGAACAATGGTGTTACCATAGCCCATTTCAGTCTGTCTGGAAACAATCCTGTATTGAAGATGTCATTACAAATATGGCTTAATGGAACACTGTACTCAGGCGACGAAGGCAGAGGGTGAAAGTGGGGGAGGCAATATCGGAGGAGGAGGAGAGTATGTCAGGGGTACCACAGGGAAGCGTGCTGGGTCCTTTGTTATTTACCATAATAGTAAATTACACGTGTTTGGTGATTAGGGGAAAAATCAGATTGTTTGCAGTCGATTGTGTCATATATGCTGAGGTGGGAGTAGGGGGCGGAAGTTTGCAGGCGGTCATTGATAAGATATGGTTTTGAACGAGAAAAAATAAAAAGGAAGTAAAATGTAATAAAAACTAAGGTAGGGAGGTTCACAAGGAAGATGATGATAAGCAGGGACATGTACAGATGGGAGGGACAAGAGATAGAAGAAGCAGCAGAATATAAGTATCTAGGTCATCAGTGATGATGAAAGAAATGGGGTGGAGCTCATTGAAGGACAGGAGGAAAGTTTAACGGTTAGTCAGGATGTACAGAGTGGTGAATGAAGAGGAGGGTGGGGAGGGCTACACTGCAAGCTCAGTAAGGAGGTGTTTAGGGAAGACGAAACAACAGTGAGAAGCTTCAGAGGGTGTGGAGGAGAACGGAGCGGGGTAGGCAGTCCATGCTTGTGAGGTCTGTGAGGGAGTGGAATGTGTTGAGGGAGGAATTGGTATCTGTGAGAGGGGTTGGTAAATTCAGGAAGGGAGTGGAAAAGGAGTTGGTTGGGTGAAGGAGAGTTGAGAGAGCTCGCCACCGGGCAGTAGCCTAATTTCGAGTGTCTGTATATGTAGGTGTGAAAAATAAGCGCATTGATTTAATAACCCACAACTAATACTATCATAGCTGCTAGATAATTCTGATTGCTAAGAATTGATTGTTTTCGCCACTTCTTTTAGAGTTTTGTGTGTATAAGATATAGCAGGGTTTCTGTGCCCTGCAGTGTAGGAATATGGTTTATTTATTGTTTAATGTGCTTTAATCGTGTTTTCTAAGACATTTAAGTAGTATGAATTAAATGTATCTGTGACTAATTTAGGGTCTGAGTCTATGCAATAATTTACTTTTAGGTTAACAACTGGACATTGCTCTATCGTTTTTCCTGTTGTGTTTTTTACAATATTCCATGTAATTTTTATTTTGTTTTGAGAATTCTTAATGAGGTTACAGATAAAATCATTTTTTGCAGATTTTATGATCTTACTCAAAATTTTGCGGTATTTCCTGTAGTGATTCTGGTGGCCTTCTATAGTTTTCTTTTGTTTTTGCAGGAAATATTTATTCCTTTGGTCAGCCATAAATTTTTCTCCTGGTTTGTATTACCGTGGGTCAGTCGGGATGGTAAACATTTTTCAAAACAATGGAAAACTTGGTTAAGAAAACAGTTAAATTTTTCATTTGCTTCAGTACAAGTATACAATGTTGACCATTGCCCCCTGCTGAGCATATGTAAACGAGTCATATAAATATTAACTTAATAATAAATATTTAATTGCCACCATGAATACATAATAACCTCAGCATTGGACACACAGAAAATTAACATGTCACAGGTTGGCATTCCAAACTGCTCAATTTTCGCCTAGTTACGTTTGCTTGGGTTCTGTTTATAAAAGGGAAAAGTGATTCATAAAGTATGGCAAAAAAAAAGGGGGGTCTTTAGATTAACTTCTTTTGTGAGACAGCACTGCTTTGATGTTATGACGGAGCAAAGGAAAATTTTGCTTGTATGGAAATAACATTCAGATTATTGTAATTTCGAAAATTTTAACTTCAATGAAAAAACAAAACGCGAAACATACACCATTGTTAGTATTCTTACAGATGCAGCAATACACACACACTTTGGCCGAAGTTAACCTTACACTTGTTGAATTCGCTGTATAGGCAAAGAAATAAATTGACTGTGTCACTTATCGCCAAAGCAGGAAAATTGTCATGATGGGATAGTGGCCACACTTAGGCAAGACATTTGATGTGGTAGAATCGACTGAGAATTGGGTTGGATATGATTTTGGGGGTGATGAATTTGAGGTCTAGGATGTGGTTGACCCGACTAGGCGCCAGGCTTCGGTGAGGTGACGCCAAGATGATTGCTGACTCTGCTGATCCGGGGGTTGCGGGCCAACCACATGGACTAAATCTCCTCGCAGCTGATGCTGGTGACCTCTGCCCCGTATATTATTATTCCTGATTTGATTGTATTGTAGTTGTTTGCTATACGTTAGCCGATGGATCGACTACATACCATGTTAATGGTCTTGGCGGGAAATGTGCAAACGTTGACACTCGTGAATGTGGATTGTTAGCAATAAACCACTTGCCCATAAGACAGGGAAAAGACTAAAACACATTCAGTTGCAAAGACTGAATGAAGTAAGACATTATGAGAGTGGGTATTGTTAGTGCCTGTCACTATAAGCGTACAAGGCTGTTGAAATAAACTATGTACCGTTCAGTTCACAGTAGCATTTATTCGATGGTTAACATCCCTCTCAGGGGAACACTTTACATACGGATGAGGTGGCCAACACTACTGGCCATTGCAGTTAAGCTGTAAAAGTCCCATAACAATGTAAGGATTACGGTATTGAAAGCTTCCTGGGTCGAAGTTACTCCCACAGAAACTGAGAGTGGCACACAGTGCGCCTAAACAATAAAAATGTTCCTGGATTGATTAAAGTTTATTGCAGTTAAATGTCCATACCAAAAATGATAAATGCTGCCCGGCATGCAGGAAAAATCCGGAGCTTACAACACACAGCCTTTGAAGGACAAACAGTTGTCTATTTTCAATAAATCGCTCAAAAAAATCTCTCTTACAAAATGCATATTATAGTATAGATGAATATTTTTAGCGAACATAATGTGCTATAAAAATTTGCAGCTGTGTAATGTTTTTAGTATTGTGCATTGTAATCAATAAGTTATTGTATGTTACTGTGTTTATATTTTACTAATTATTATATTGTAATGTTTTTTCAGACTTTCTATGTAATTTTTGAATCTATATATATATATATATATATATATATATATATATATTCATTCGTGTTTATCTTTATGACAATTCTCATCACAATCACATTTGTTGTGTAAAAGTAGAAGCTAAATAAATGAAGTACGATGCTACTTGCTGACTGACTCTCCTGGCTGATGTGCGGGCGGGCCTCAGCTGACCTACACACTATAATGGAACTACTTGCTGCCACAAACATGAATCTAATGCTTTACATAATGTTGTATATCACAACGTACATAAAAAAAATAAAAGACTCTGCAGTATAAAACACTGGTGGATGATGATGGACATAACACTAGATGAATGATGAAAGAAATACATATGTACACAAGATCAACAAAAGAGTAGGGAAAAAGGAAACTTAACAAATCATAAACCATTTAATAACATTTACTTTAGGCATTCGTACCAACCACTGGCTGCACTACACCGGTCTGTCATTATACTGAATTGCACTGGCATGCCCATACACTGCACTGAACTGCCCTGCTTGACCCTTATGGTGCACACACCACCTGGTGCACACTCTGCTCGTCAGTAGCGCGCACAGCCCTGCTGTGGTGGCATTCCAGATCTCGGCCGGACAAATGGTCTTAAGGGTGATGGAATGTGGCACACATCAACCCCCCCCCCCCAAACATTGATCACCCACTGAGACAGTCTGTAGGCCGAAGGATGTTACTTGTAGCAGTTGTGGGCCGGCCTGCATGACTGCAGGGGGTACTGCCACTCCTGTGGCCCTGCTGCACATTGTTTTACCAGTGGTTTACCGTTCCTGGTAGGCAACTCTGGCTCTCTTGCACTGGCGAAATCCTGCTGGTGGGTGTGCGCGTCAGCATGAGCACCACAGGCGGAATGAGTACTCCGAATCCCTGCCCTTGCTCTTGTTTTCTTCGCTCTTGCTGTCCTCATGCTTGTTTCGCTGTTTCTGGGTGCAACCTGGCTGAGTAGCCCTTGCGAACTCATCACCTGCTCCTGCTTCCTGCACTTGCTCTAGCTACTCCTCTTGCACTTGCTTTTCCTCCTGCTCCTGTCTTTGTGGTTCTGTGAGTGTACCAATGCTCTTGTGTGCCTCCCCTTCCATGCTATCAGCTTGAGATTCTGCAGGTTTCCTGTAGGGCGTAACAATGCCGGATGACTCCTGTACACACTCCTCACCTTCGTCTGAACTTCCTTGAGGTACGGATGCACCTTTTCATTCCACTCCCTTGCTCTAAGAGCTCGTCGACGGCATCCCCATCCTGCCTCACATCTTGTGAGCTCCCGGTGTCGACGCCCAGGGCTGGGTCCTCTGCGGGTTTCTCTCCCTGAAGTGCTGTCACACCTTGCATCTCCTCAGGTTCCTGCACCGGCATGTCACGGCCTTCGCCACAGTGGGGTCGGGGCACACCGGTACCGACTTCGTTGTCGATGGCACCCGGGGTTAGATGGATGTCGTCACAGTGTACCTGTAACTTGTGCCTCCTGTCTCCTCACTTACTTGAAAATATGTACAAATTGCTCCTACTACTCGCTGACTGTTTATGTACATGATCCTTCTCCCTGCTAACTTTGTATATGCTCCCCCTTATTGCTTTGTACATGACATTTCACCTGCCAACTTTGTACATGCTCCCTCTTCCTGCTATGTACATACTATTTTTCCGGCTTGATGTGTACAACATCCTCCTGCATACTATGTACATCCTGCACTTACTTGCTAGTGTGATGTGTACATTGTCATCCTGCATGCTATGTACATCCTGCACTTGCTTGCTAACGTGATGGGGGTATGGTTGATGGTTAGCTGCTTGGAACATTTGAGATCTCCTCAGCTGGCTGCCTCGCCGCACTGGGTGTCTCGACTGCATGAATCACAGGCAAAGGAGGAGACTGAACACACTCACCTATTAGCTCTGGCACATGAAAGTGGCACCATGTGCAGAAGAGAGTTGCAAGCCCACCAATTAACTCTGCGTGCACGATGGTGAATGTTGGCACCAGTGGCATAAAGGGGATTTATTACCCATTGATTATCTCTCCATAAGGGTGATGGTGTATGTGGATGATGAGTCGGACGTACGACTCTGGCGATTGGTTTGTCAGGAACATAATGTTGCCACAGCAATGACGTGATGAATGATAAACACATGCTGGAATGAAGTGATGAAAATTGGAATGAACTTGTGTACTATTTGCACACCGATGCATAGTTGTCTAATACTCAGCTCACTTCTTGCATGCGAGACGATATTTACAATGAACTCCCTGCACACTAGCAAAAATGATAATTAAAAATTAATGTGCACATGTAATTGTTGACGTTGGAATTCCTCTGCAATTTAGTAGGTAGGGAATTATGGGCGGGAAAATTTGAAGATTTTGACATGAGTAATTGGGACACAAGAAGAGATAGCTGGTTAATTTATCTTGATGAAAAATAGGCTAGGTTATTACCGGTTTGGGCGCCAGTGCAGAGCACGAGAGTCAGGGGTCGTTAAGGCCGGCGGCCTATGGGCCTCCTCTTGATGTTCCGGCATTATTCCTGTGATAAACACTCCTGATACGAAGAAAGTTGAAGTTCCGACTAGTTATATGCTTAGGCCTAGGCTAGTATGGGCTGTCCGCTTCCCTTAAATGCCACTAGAAAAACACAGTGGGTTGTTGTGGCCACACAATACCATAAACATCCGTGGTGAAGTTTTAGGTTAAAATGAATTCGCATGGCCCTGTGGTCAAACTAACCAAGTAAATAAAGTCGTACGCATAAGTATTCATGACTTTACAATTTATCTAGTATAGCCATTATATGAAGCATAAAAGTCACATTCTCCACTCTAGCTCGGGGAGCTCTAAAACTGCGAAAAGGTGCGAAGCAGACAAGTGAATTACATTGATATCTTTAAGGTCAGGCTGTAAACAAATGGACTGGACTGTGAGGTGGTTCACGCTCCAGGGTAACGAAAATAAGTTAAAGGTTCCGATACAACTTTTAAGCTATTGCAGTTACATGATAAGTTCAAAAGTTGACGTCCCCGGAGTGGGCACTCTCGCACGCCCTACTCCACGAGATTTGATCACACCTCTAACTAACATGGCCACATGGAGCTGGTGCCTAAACACAGTTTCCCATGTGACAGACAAAATCCATTTATTTGTGTAAACTATATAAATTAAATGCAGACGAGAATGGCACACACATGATAAAAATAATGTATATTACTTTTTAAACTGTTTTATAGAAATATTCAGAAAGAAAATAAAAATTAATTGGGAACTGCATTGACATGTTCACAATTGTGTGTCTGTTTATCCTTCCCTTAACATAAATATACAGATTTTTACACGGTGGGTGTCATACATATCGGGAGTTTCGTCCCGCATTCACACGTCCACTTATTGTTTATCGATACCTGCACGTGGCAATTAATATTAAAATACCAAACATTGTAAAAAGGAATATTGGTTGCTGGGCACATTTGGTTTATGTCTGCGGACAACAGTTGATGTGTTGCGCCTCCAGAGGTGCTGGGATGTGTTAGTGTCCCACCTGGGAGCAGGTGGAGAACAGGAACTGGTGATGTGCCCAGCACCACGTTCGGTAGAGTAAACGATGTTAAATGGGATCGTACGGCCAACGACCTATGAGATATGGGGCACTCGTGCGCATATGTGGCAATTACACTGAAGCACTGACAAAAACAAATTATGCAAACATTAGAATTGCCATTTGACACAGATGACCAGTGGGATACCGAGAAAGATTGAGTTGGATTTTCTAGAGCATTGGTGGTTAGATATAGGAATGGTTATACCCGATAGGCGCCAGATGCCGTCAGGCGATGTCAATGTTGATGCTGCTCCTCTTAACCTCGGAGTTGCGGGCCATCTAACTGGGACCAATCTCCTCGCCATTGAAGTTGAAGTGTTGACCTTCGCCCTGTTGACTACTGCTCCAGATGAATGTGGTTTACTAAACAATAGACTGTCGGTCGAGCTATGCACTATTGTTAATTTTAGTGGGATAACTATCTAAATCTTTACTCGTGCGTGCATGAGCTGTCAGGGCCACCCACACGCCCATACAATGCAAAGCAAAATTCAGAACACTTGCGGATAAAAGAACTTAATAACCTTCATGAGTTGAATGAGCAAGCATTGTAAGGGGCTGTCCCCTGACACACATAATACGACGCAAATCAATGATGTAGCGGAAGTTCACACACGTATTTATTTCGTTAAAATTTCATGCCTTCGATGAGGGCACTTAACATGAAACTCTTCCGGCTATTCTGACCGGTCATGCGGTAACACTGTGAAAACACCTTTTGACAGTTAAGATTACATGCGAATAGAAGCTCACCGGGTCAACGCTATTCCACTAGGGAGTGGAGGTGGTTTACCAGGCGGCTAGTAGAAAAATAAGTTTCCTGATGATTTAAAGTCTACTGCCATTAATGTCCAGATACAAGTAGTTGATGCCCGCCCAGCGTGCGTGGAAAAATTGCCATAGCTTAACACATGCCCGCTACCTCCATTGGATGGTTTGCTCCGACTGATTTCTGCTCGACCCAGGCCACGCCACGGCTTGCCTCAAGCGTAAACGGGACTACTTTATGACCTGACTTGCATTACTGACCCTTGCGATATATGAACAAGTAAATAAACATATAAAAAACCACACAAATAATACTGCCACATAAATACTGATGAGATGAGATGGACAACAAACTCTGTGGAAGGTGAAAATAAATAACAACACATTACCTTGCAATTAGATCAAATAAAACAATACACACAAAACAAACCATAGACATTTAAATAGGAACAACAGAATAAAGTATTTAGTTAGTCCTTTACTCTCCAGAACAGTTTAATTGACCTTTGTAGTCTCCTTCCGCAGCATCTCTGATTCCCAGGGCAACCACTGGCTGCACTGTGCAGGCATGCCCTGCTCTTGCTCAGCACTTGGTTTCTCGTGCGACCAGGCGCACACTCGACCAGTCAGTAGACTGCGCAGCACCACTGCAGTGGTGTTACAGGTTACAGCTGGACAAATGGTCTTAGTGGTGGAGGCACATGGCACACATCAAACACTCCCCTCCCCCTTTTTTTGATAACGTTCTTAGGCCATCTCGTGTCACTGGCAGCAACAGCAGATGCGGGCATCCTGCATGAATAAAGACTGTACCAACGGTCCCGTGGCCCTGCTGTATTCTGCAATGCCAGCGGTTGCCCATTCATGCTAGGCAACTCCGGCCACAAGAATCGTTGACACATCGGTGGCGGATGTGTCCGCAGACATGATTACCGAAGGCACAGCAAGCTCCCTGACTCACTGCCCTTGCTGTCCCCTTCCTTGCTCCTGCTTTCCTCTTGTGGAATCTGCTTCCACTGGGCGTGACCTGGCTGAACAGCCCCTGCATAAACACTTGCACTTGCCTGAATAATTTGCCCTTTCTCAACCTGCGTGTTCATTTACTCCTCCTGCTGACTTGTTTGCTCCAGCTCCCCGTGCGTATCTACTTGCACCCTTTCCACTTGCACTTGTGCTTGTTCGCCTTGCTTTTCTTGTTCCTCTTACTCATGCTCCGGAGGTATTTACGGTTCCCTTCGGGGTGTTTCAACACCGGATGACTCCTATGTACCTTCCTTCTCTACTCCTGCATCTCCCTGAGGTGCTGTTCCATCCACCTGCTCCCTCTGCTCGTCGTTGAGCTCATCAGCAATATTTTCGTTCTGTGGCACCTCTGGTGGTGCTTCTTACTCGGTATGCACAGACCGGTCATCTGCTGGATCTCCCCCGCCCTCTGAAGTACTGCCACACAGCGCGTCTCTGTTCGCTTCTCCTAGAGCTCGACACGGCCTGCGCCATGGCAGGGTCGGGACACACCGGGACCAGCTTCATCGTCGACGTCACCCGGGGTCAGCTGGATGTAGTCCCAATGTACCCTCATGTTCCTTTTGGACACACGAATCTTAAACGTGGCTGAGCCATGCTTCGGTAGTACGTGATGAAGTCGACTCCATCATGCTGCTAGTCCTGCGTAAAAATCCTTTCTTGCCATGGACTGCAGGTGTGTCCGTACGTACACCACTTGCCCTTCATGCAATTCCAGCAGTGGTCAGTTCGTAACCGGTAGCCATCTTGCTGTGTAACGATTTTGCCATTTCCTCACTTCGCACAAGCATCTCCGTTGTTGCCATTTTTGCCTGTTGGTACTTGGCGATTCACTACTCTCTTCTCACTGCTGGCATTTTGCCTCTCCTGGGAGACAAATATTGTGCGCCAATAATACTTTGTCCGCGGATCTCCCTGTTGCTGCATTTACTCGTCTTCTCAACGCATAGAGAATGACGGGAATATGGTTGGTCCAAGTGGTGTGGTTTTCGCCTTCAAGTAATTGTAACTGCATTTTTTTCTCCTTGTTTCGACATTTTATCGCTTTGGCCCTCGGGTGGTCAATAGCAGTTGTGACGTAGTGAACTCACCATCTCGTATACATTTCTCTCCATTTATTGCTAGTAAATTGCATACCTTTATCTCTTAACAAGTTATGTGGAAATCCCCAGCATGGGAAAAAATGCTCCTCCAAGACTTTAAATTCATTACTTGCTTTCGCTCCACTAGTAGGGTACGCCTCTGTATAGTGTGATAAACTGTCAGTCGCCACAACACATCGCTTACCTCCCCTCGTTCTTGGGAAACACGCCATCTCAAATGGTTTTCGGGGTAAGCAGTGTCGCTGCTGCTACCTTCCATCTGCGCGACACATTTTGTACAAGTGGGAATAGGCGAACACATGATCCTTCATACACATGGGGACATGCCCTTCATTTCCCTGGCTGTTGAACCGAACCTGTCGTCTACTGCATGCCATCCCTCTACTTCCTGTTGTGCAAATTGTTGCATTTTCACCTGCGTGAGCCTGTAGCTTCATTGAACCTCGACGACTTCCCTGTACACTTCGCTAACTAAGCCCTCATTGTTGGCGGCTGTGATTTGTTGCACATACACCTCTGATACAGTGTCATGCAAATTTGGTGGTGAAATGTCATCCCATCCTGTTTCATCTCTGACTATTACCCCATTGTTTGAGTTCCATGAGAACGCATCTGTCAACTCGTTATCTTTTTCCGGGCACATGCCCCACTGTGAAATCGTAGGCCTGTAAATGTAACGCTCGTCGTGTTAACTTACTCCTGGCTTCACGCATGCTATGTAAACATGCAAGACACCTGTTATCAGTCCTTAGTGTGGACCGCTGGTATTCGAGGTATGCACAGTATTTCTTGACTGCCCATATCACTGCCAAGCATTCCCTCTCGTTCCCGTCTTAGCGTCTTTCAGCCGGTACTAGTTTCACGCTCGCGAAGTCGGTAACATGTTTCTCCCCACTGTCGCCAACCTGGTACAATACTGCACCTATCCTCTCTTGGCTCTCGTCAATCTGAAGGTATAAATTCTTGCTAGCACAATCTGAATTCACGCTTAATGTCCCCAAATGCTCTTTCCATCTCGGTCGTCAACTGGAATATTTTCTGTGGTGACAAAAGGTCCGTCAAGTGTGTGGTGATTGTTGCGAGCCTCGGAATGTGTTCTCGTAGTCAGTTAATCAATACGAAAATCTTTCTCAGCTGCTTGCAGGTTTTGGGCAGTGGGTAGCTGTCAAATAGCCATAATTGTTCCGGATTCAGCTGGTTTCTTTCCTAATCGACTACATGGCTTAGAAAATCGATGCTCGTCTTGCCCACATGGCATTTCTCAATCGAACATTTGAGGCCATTGATTGCAAGCCTCTCCAGGACAACTGCCAAATTATGTATGTGTTCCTCCCACCTGTTTACCAAACAATGGGCATCGAGATAAGCCAGCATATACTCTCCAATAACGCATCCTGCACACATACCATCATTGCATGGAATGTTGCAGGTGCGCATTTCAACAAAAATGCCTGTATTCGATTTTTACTGGCATCTGCCAATAGCCACTTTTCAAATCCAAGGACGTCCAGACTTTTGCTTACCCTAATGTACTCATGCGTCCTTCACACTTGGTGGTGAGCTGCATGTTACTTGATTTAACGTTCGAAAGTCTACACAAAATCGTCATATTCCATCCTTCTTAGGAGCTAACATAATTGCGGAACTCGATGGACTATCTGTCGGCTCTATCATGCCGCCATCATGCACCTCCTGAATTTGTTTTTTTTATTATCCACATTTGGTGCGGTAAATAACCCCACGGGCTAATGTGAACTGTTTTTTGTCTACAAGTGGTATTGCATGTTTAGTAACAGTTGTGCATTTCAACACATGAGTTCCGCTGAATACATTACGGCGTTCGTCAAGGACTCGCTGAAATTTGGCCTGGTACTTGCATGGGACCTGGTTGTCGAAATCCCCTAACCTTGCCTCAGTGGTCCAGATTGTACACCGTATATCTCTCTATTGCACCAAAATGTATCCTTCTTGAGGTCAGTTCTACAATTGTGTACTGTTATGTTAACAATGGCATCCCCAAAATAGTTTCCTCACATATTTCTGGTGTAACAATAACACCGGTTGTGGTCTCAATTTCATTGGCTTTTAACTTTCACTACTGCTTGTCCTATGGTCGTACTACAATGCTCGTTGGGGGCCAACTGAATCACGTGGTCTGTAGGCGTCCCATCCTGCTTGCATACAAAGTGCGGTCGTATGAAGTTGTGTAAGGCTGCATTGTCAATTAAAGCATGTTATAACTGGCCGTTGATGGAAATTACAATACGGATAATTGGTGCATGGTTGCTGCTAATTTGTTGTATTATAGTCTGTTGTGGAGTTAATTTCGTGCTAAGTGTTGTCCGAATTTTAGTGGGCTGGGTGTCGGAAACATCTGGTACCTTCATCCATTCAACCAGTTTCCCTGTTGTTTACGATCTGCCGCTTCCCTAAGTTGTCTCATGTGCGGTTTATTCGTGCATTTACTATGCCAGTGATACAGCGAAGTCTGACAGTACCTGCATGGATGTCTGGGTGGGTAATCCTAGTTCCATCGGTGCTGTTGTTGGTTATTATTACCTGTTCCGTTTCGGTGTTGTGGCTTCTGACCACTCGTTACCATGACTCCACTTCTCTTCTGTTCCTGTTTGTATGTGCTACCATGTGTTTTTTCATTATACCACACCCCATGCTGTGGCTCATTATACTGTTTCCCATGAATTTGTGCACTATTTACACTAGAATGTTGTTGAAAATTCAGTGATGTGCCAAAACTGTGTTGGTTTACATTTTCCTCTCTTGGCTTGTGCTGACATTTTACTTCGCTTACATCACTGCGGGATACGTCATGCATTCTCTCTAAAATTATTGTGGCATACATTACGTATTATAGTGTTTCATTAACAAAGAAAATAATACTGCTCTAAATTCAGGTCGAGCTGTTTCTGCAATTACTTAAAATACTTCCCATTCGGGCAAATTTGGATGGAAACCTTTGACAAGTTGGTTTTTACGTGTAATGAAAGCAGTTAGTGACTCACCCAATTGCTGACCTTCCAGAGTCAGTCTGCTCTGGGCCAGTACGTATGTGAAAACTCCTTAAAATATTAATTGGAATGCATGTCGAAACTCCTCCCACTGAAGACTGTAGTGGTTGACTGATGTCCACCAAGAGCGTGCCTCTCCATGGAGTTGCGTACCGACACAGCTGGTCCATTCATCATGGCTTACTCTGTACCTAGTAAGGCGGGATACACAATCGGCTAGAAATACTGCCAGATATTCAGTTGTTTACCTGCAAACGTGGGCAAAGTTTGGAACTTCGATGGTGTTTTTGCTGTTATCTGTCCTGGCAGATGTTGAGGTGGGTTGGTCTCCTTGGTTCCGCTTGGGAATGTGTTTTCCATTCCTGCAGTTTGCTGTGTAACTGTTACATATGGATTAACGAGTGGGAAATTTTGAAAAGTTTGTCGGTAATTCAGCATAATTGTTGGCTAGATGGGTGTAAGAAACATCTGTGGAAGTGACAGGAAAAATGGCATGGGCGGTTGGTATGCATGCAGTGTGGTTATTGGATTAGGTTCGGGTGGCAAGAGTTTGTTTACATTCGCCACGTGTGTGGCGGGAGCACGCGTCATCTCGGCTTCGTGGTGCTCTCCTCCCCTACCCAGCTGCCATTCCCCTCCTCAGCACTGTGTCGCTCTACCTTACACATTGTTAGCGTCCTGTGCCACTATTACCTGCAAAAGATTGCTGTTCACATTCACTGCTACATTGTTTTCCCACTGTCCTAATAAGTCTAATACCTGATTACGTGGGGTGTCTGTGGTTCTGTTTTGAACGCGATTCATGCCCTGCCTGAATCTGTTTGACATTGTGTGACATGATAAACAAACAAATGTGATGCTGCCATTGCCTTTGCTGCCTTCTTGCTGTCGCCCTCATGCCGTTGCGGGCAGGATAAAGGTGGGAATAATTGATATTCCAGGATAACTTAGGAAAATGTTGGAAATTTGCAGAAAAACTTGGAGAAAATTTTGTCAGCCCGACTTGGACCAGCCAATTTGACGCTGTCAAATGACCAGTGGAATGCCGGGAAAGGTTGGATTGGATTTTCTGGAGCGGTGATGATGAGACATATAAATAGTTATAACGGTAGGCACCAGATGCCATCAGGCAACGTCAATGTTGAAGCTGCTCCTCTTAACCTCGGGGTTGTGGACCCTCTGCCTGGGACCAATCTCCTCGCAGTTGAAGTTGAAGTGGTGAGCTCCACCATGTTGTTGACCTGCACCCTGTTGACTACTAGCTTAAGATGAATGTAGTTTACTAAACAATAGCCCATCGTCAGCTATGCACCATTGTTGATCTTGATGGGAAAACTATCTAACTCTTTACTCGATGCGCATGGACTGTCAGGGCTTCCCACATGACCAAACAATGTGAAACAAAAGTCAGAGCACTTGCAGATAAAAGAACGTAATAACTTATGTCAGTTGAATGAGCGGGTATTGTAAGGGCCCGTCCCCTGACACACATTATACAAAGTAAATAAATGACATCGCGGAAGTTCACACACACGTTTTTATTACGTTTAAATTACATCCCTTCGATGAGGGCACTTGGCATGAAACTCTCCTGGCTATTCTGACCAGCCATGCTGTAACACTGTGAAAACGCCTTTCGACAATTATGATTACATTGAAGCTGAAGCTCCCTGGGGCAATGCTATTCCACCAGGACGTGGAGCTAGTTTACCGGGTGGCAAGATGAAAAAGAAGATTCCTGATGATTTAAAGTCTATTGCTGTTAATGTCCAGTTACAAGTAGTTGATGCCCGCTCGGCGTGTGTGGGAAAACACAGGAGCTTAACACATATCCGCCACCTCCATTTGGATGCTTCGCACCGACTGACTTCCCTCTCGACACAGGGGCTACTTTATGAAATGTCTTGCATTATTGACCCTTGCGATACATGAACAAGTAAATAAACATTAAAACAACACAAATAATCCTGCTACATAAACACTGATGAGATAGAAAAAAACACTCTGCGGAAGATTAAAATAAATAATAAGTTAACTTGTAATTACGACAAATAAAACAATACACACAAAACAAACCATAAACATTTAAATAGGAAGAAAGGTCGGTTCACCTCATATTTGTGGTATTGTTGGCAGTATTGATGTGTAGATAGGTGTGGATAACATGTGTGGTAGTGGCGGGTAGAATGGTGTAAACAGTTGGAATGGGTATGGTACACGAGTTGAGGTAGGTTCGGGTGACCATGTGCGTGACGAGAGTGCGCTGCTTCTCCACTTCGCATGGCTTCCCTATCCTACTCCACTGCCACTATCCTCCCTTCCCTTACATCACTGCACTTGACACGTTTCTGGCCACTATCACCTGCAAATGGTTATTGATGTCATTTACTGCAAAGTCATTGTCCCAATGTCTTTGCAATAAATCCAACATCTGATCACGCGTGGTGTCCGCTGATGCATATTGTGTTCTGTTTATGTCTGCTTTAACTGTGTTGATGTGGCATTGCATGGAAAACAAATGAATGTAAGTCCCACGACTGTTTTACATTCTGTGTCATTAAGGCATTACTGATGATATTTATTATTAAACTGCATGCATTTAAGTACAATGGCACCTTTCCATTACACAAAAGATTGTCACAGTA
Source organism: Dryococelus australis (assembly GCA_029891345.1). Classification (NCBI taxonomy): domain Eukaryota; kingdom Metazoa; phylum Arthropoda; class Insecta; order Phasmatodea; family Phasmatidae; genus Dryococelus; species Dryococelus australis. The sequence continues at coordinate 131,825,000 of CM056996.1, read as the reverse complement.
CCTGGGGAACATATAATATAGAAATTGTTCAGTCTGAATTTTAACTTTCATTGCGGGGTACTGCATGTTTGCAGTGTTCCACTGACATTGTACTTCGCTGCTCTGCAAATGTCACCGACATGGTTGTCAACAAAGCTGGTCTTACGATGGCATTGGCAAATATATCTACTCTCATTTACTGATTGGGAACTGCCTATCATACGGCATAAACAGTCGAGACACCAAGGCACCGGTGTGCTGTCGGTCATCCTTCCAAAAAAGCTTTGTTTGTCAATAAAGTCACATGGGCAGTAGACGCGGGCGTTCTGACATAGACATGCGGAGTTGGGGAAAGAACTCCCCCTATTGTAACGCGGCTGGTATGCCCGTCCCGCGATGCAGGGGTTATCGACCAGATGCACAGCTGATACGCAGCACATACTAGGGGTCAGCTGGCTGTCTATGGCAGAGAGTACAGGGGTACAGGGAAGGGTAGCCTCCATCCCATCACTTATCCCTTTTCGCTGTTTCCCACTGCTCCTCCTCTCAAGCGGTGTGGTGTGGCCTGCAGCATTGCATCCTTTTCCAATTGCTGATACTTGACACACTTCCTAGTGTCTGAACGGCATCCCACAAGCATCTCGATGCAGCCATTATCATTGCTGGTGCATTCATGTAGTCCTCTCGTCGTTATGGGCAGGAAAAAGGATGGAAAATTCAATGACCAGGAAAAACACACTGCAAAATGTTCAAATTTTGTGGAAAATTTTGGCGGGAAAAGTTTTTGGCTAGAGATTTGGCCACACGGAGGTGCGAAAATTTCGACGGTGTCGCTTGTTGCCAAGTTAGGAAATTGTCATAATGGGATATTGGCCACACTTGGGCAACCCACTTAAGACAGGGTATAATGGACTGAAAAGGGGTTTGATATGATTTTGGGCTCGGTGAAGGTGATGTCTAGGATGTGGATCACCTGGCTAGGCATCAGACGTCGTCGAGGTGACAGGAAGATTAATGGTGACTCTGCTAATCCCGTGGTTGCAGGCCATCCAACCAGACTAAATCTCCTCGCCTATGATGCTGGTGACCAATTCCCTGTGGATTATTACTCCTGATCTCGTTGTATTGTAGTTTGCTAAACAGCAGCCGGTGGATAGGCTCCATACCACATTAACAGTGTTGGCAGGAAACTTACAAATGTTAACACTCGCGAAGGTGGATTTTTAGGGTCAACCACATACCCATAAGGCACAGCACTGGCTAAAACATACACAGTTGCAAAGACTGAATGAAGTAAGTCATGATGCGACCGGGTATTGTTAGGACTAGTCCCTTCGAGCACTCTAGATGTCGAAATAAACTATGTACCTTTCAGTTCACAGCAGCATTTATTCGACAGTTAAAATCCCTCTCTGGGGAACAATTTACATGCGAATGAGATGGCTAACTTTACTGGCCACTGTGGTTAAGCTCCAAAATGTTTCATGGCAATTGCAAGGATTACGGTATTGAAAGCTTCCTAGGGCGATGCTATTCCCACGGGAAGTGAGAGTGGTACACTGGATGACAAAATAATAAAAAGGTTCTTGGATTGATTAAAGTTTATTGCAGTTAAATGTCCATACGAAAAATTATTAATACAGCCCAGCACACAGGAAACTTTGGAGCTTACAACATATGCTCCACACTCATACGATGCTACTTGCTGACTGACTGTCCTGCCTGATGCATTGGTGGGCCTCGGCTTACACACGCGCCTGAACAGATCTACTTCCTGCCACAAACATGCATCTCTTGCTTTACTTAATGCTAGGTATTAAAACTTACGTAGAAAAATATATAAAGCACTCTGCAATACAAAACACTGGTGGATGATGATAGACATAACACTAGATGAATGATGAAATAAATGCATATGTATATAAGCTCAACAAAACACTAGCGAACAATGAAACACAGCATATCATAAACCGTTTAGTAACATGTAACAAAAATAGCATATGTAAACCCTGAATACTCTGGTCCAGTTGTGGTTGGGATCTACTTTAATAATACTCTGCCTCGTGGAGTCTTTACTTCAGGCGTTCATAGCAACCACTGGCTGCGCTGCACAGGCAGGGCCTAATACTGCACTTCACTGCCCTGCTTGATATTTATCATGCACACACGACTCTGGTTCATGCTCTGCTTGTCAATAAAGTGCACAGCCCTGCTGCAGCGGCGTTACACAAATCAGCCGGACAAATTGTTTTAATATTATTTTAACACAACAAAAGTGTTGAATGTACGACTTTTTAGGCCATGTGTATTTCACTAATTATTGTAACAGTTTTAAAATATATTATTTACAAAACATGCAAAATTACTGTTAGTTAAATTCGCACTCTCTTAAAAATGTGTTTTCTATGGAAATCCCAACAAGTTTACTTCACCAAAACACGGTTGTTCGTCATTAGCATTATATAAATTAGTAGCACACATTTCCTTAAACCAACAAACTTGCCCTTGGTCGCTGCCGATGCTAACCTCCAAATATGCTCGTTTATTGCATTTTACCGCCACTGTGATTTCAACTCATGACGCATTTGTGCTTTTTCGTCGTGCAGGTTATGAGTGAGATTGAACGGAAGTAGAATGACATAGGATGTGCACCGATGGGGCTGTGAAAAGGGATCGGAATTACTTCGCCGCGCATATTTCGGATTGTGAAGGTAACGGAACACAGCCCAATATCCGTGCCCCAATTTGAAATGCTTTTTACCAATATGTCTAGCGAAAACAGTTTGGTTAGAAATTTAAATTAGAAAACTGATATGTAAACAAGTGCTTAGAGATGTTTTTATACATTGCCTAACCTATTTGTGTTTGATTTTGACTAAATTCAATAACATTCTTAGTGATATTCATCTAAATATTAAGAAATAAAAATCATATTCGTCACTGTTTACTATGTGACTCACAGTTGTGTTCCTTGGGTTAGGTCAATGTTAGGTACAAGTGCAGAAGACGAATAAGTAGTCTACCTCATCTTTAGTCAATTGGAGGAATTGATACCAAATGTTAAACTTATACTAATATTCCCAGCATTGACCTAAAGCCACACCAGCACAACTGTCAAAGTAATGATGGAACAGTCATAAACATACTTTGTGTATACATTAGTTTTCTAAAGACAAAAACTTTTATATGAAAAAGAATTTTTGATGTTTTGAAATTAAATTGTATTACAGTTCGGTTAGAGGAAGTATACAAACACCTGACGCCTTGTGGCAGTACAAGAAGGGGTTCAGGTTAGGTTTCAGGGGTGGCGGTATATATGATCAAGATTTCTGTGTGATTACTCGACTAGGTGGACAGACATTGCTCAAAGGCAGAGTCGATAATGGTGGAGCTGGAGCTGGAGACTGGTGAACTCGAGGTGCTGCAGGTTGATTAATTCTCGATTGTTGAAGTTGGTTACACCTGCCAGCGAATATTACTGATGCTCTGCATTTATACTGTTTCCTAAATGGTGGCCTATTATAGCTGACCTCACACCACTCACACTTTGTATATTTGTGCAGAAAACACACAGTACAAAGACATCTTAATTAAACACTTGAGTGGGGATTGTAATGGCCCATGCCCTGAAGGGCCCTTAGGCCACACACGTAAATAACACAACAAATTCCCTTCAGTTGTATATTTGTTATGTTGAAATTACAGTCGTGCTCTGCTAGAATGTACTTAACACCTTCCTCTGGTTAGCATCGCAAGGAAGGCATGAGTTACCTATAAACCATTTACTGGCTTCGTGCCAGTTTTGTACTGTTTCACCCTTTCGGCGAATTAGGCCCGAATATGCATATGTCAGTTGTGCTCATCGAAGAATATTAATAAAAACCCATTGCATTTACATAAATGTCTGTACGAGTTATTCGGGTCGCCTTCGGGCATTTCATGGCACGGGCCCCCACCTTCCTGCTAAAATGTACATTACCAGCAACTGTTTATCAAAGTATATTTATCATGCATCGAGTGTTTTATGTTCATAGTTTACCAGTAATTAAAGGTGTGTGGGTCGTCTTAATAATCCAATGTGCAGTATGTACTTTGCCGCTAATAACCGTGAGTGTGATGCTGATAACACAAACAATTTTGAACACAAACATTTTCAGAATTTGCAGGACTTTCAACAACTAACTTGGTGTAATGATTTATTCTGTGTGTGCCAGGGCACACTACTCCTGAGCTGCGCCAACTGCAGCACGAAATATCATCGTGAGTGTATGACCCCGTCAGAACATGCAACCATGCAGGAATTGCAATTCGAATGCAGACAGTGTAAGGTACAAACGGAACAGCAATACAACATACCCTACAATTGGGACCAGTTCTTCGGAGAGCTGCGGAAAGTTAATAAATGTGACCACATGGGATGCAAAAGGACACATGAATTTTAAAACGTCAATACAAGATGTGTGGCTTGGAGATACATCAGCGGCGTCAGTCCACAACGGAGTAGGTGATAGCATGAGGAGTGCACTTTATCTGTCGTGACTGTACATTCGAACAGCAAGTAAATAATGGCACATCACATGCTCACAGTACACAAGTGACACAAGTTGAGACTTCACCACCTGACAGGCAGCCAACAGCAGTGTCATGATACCACAGATACTCTACCCACCTCCAATGGCATATTATCCGACACCAATGTTTCACCAAAATTTTCCAGCACTTTTTCCTCACATCTCTACCTCTTTCCCCATGGCAACACCGAAGACAGCAACGCAGCTAACTCCTGCAAATTTTACAGAAACCATACCAAATGCAAGTGCTCGGCCGCTGGAAGTTGTGTTCCAGCCGACATCCACGAGATTTCAGACACTTCTTATGTTCTCTGGACAACTTAATGAAGACCCAGTTGGCTTCTTGCATGAATGCACGACATGGCTACAGAGATGCAGAGTGTTTGACGATGAGTGGCCTAGCTTTGTGGGAAAACAGCTGGAAGGTGACATTAAGTGGTGGTCACATTCCATCAACCATTGCAGGATTGCTTGGGCAGAATTTGTGCATGCATTACTATGTCGTTTTGGAGGAACCTTCACTTCGATACTAGTACAGAGAGGTGCAATAATCCTCGAGTGTAGTCCCTGTCAACTGCGATGCTAGACTGTGAGTGCATGATGGCACCATGGATGCAGATAAGATCCCATAGAGGAGTGGGATGAGCTAGCAAACCAGTACCAATATAAACAATTCAGACACAAACATACCAAATACAATGCTGCACCAAGTCAGAATTTAAGTACGCATAGAAATGACAACACCTGTAGTGCGAGGCGAGGGAATAAGCATTTTGTGAAATGGGATAAAACTCAGATAATGAGAATGCAGTGCAGGTATTGCAGAGAAGAGATGTGCCACCAGCATAATAAGTGCCCCAGCAACCTTCATCTTCACAAACAGTACGGCTAGACTGAACATAGCAGGGAAACGAGGCAGTAGAGGTGAAGTGGCTTGATGCTCCTCCCACTCCTTTTCTACCAAGCAGCACGGAGTTGACACCACAACAGCCACTGATACACCAGGTTAGTTTCAGTGGTGCAAAACTCATATGGATCCTCATGTTCATAAACAACACCCTATGCCATGCTTTAATTGACATACAGTGTAGCATAATTTTTGCCAACTTAAGTTTGTGAACAGATGGGACATAACACCAATGGGACATATGATTAGGTTATCAACTGGTCAACAGAGTAACCTGGCTATGAGAACAGATCACCATAGTAGAACCTACAGAAAGCAGAATACATTTTGGTGCAAAGGAGTGAAGGACAGTCTATAACATAAAGAGTAGGGCTAGAGAGAATGCGCCACCATTTTGAACATCCAGCATACTAGCAAACATGAAGTCAGCCAGCACCGCCATTTTGGGACACTGCATCACCGAGTGGAAGCGACCATCTGCCTTCCATGCCTCCATGTGTGCAGTATCATGTTGGCAGGACCACCCCTCCTGCATCCTGCCATGTAGGTGACAGCAGCGAGCCGAGATACCACATGGTCTGGAAAAGCAAAACAACAACAAACACAACATACGACTTTGAACCGCGCTATGCTCGCGGCCAGGGGCATCTGGACTTACTTATTGCCAGCTGCAAACCAGCTTCGCTGTGTATCAGTTGTTTGATACCACCACCGGCAACCAATTCATGATCATTCCACACACAACAAGAAGATACTTGCATCTGTCAAGACCTAGCGGTGGTCAATTATATGCAGAAGGAGATACAGAAGATTAATGCGGAAATATGCAACAGTGCCATGGCCTGTATTAATGCGGGATGGTCGGAAGATGTATGCAACACCTGTCTGAAAACACTTAAGTTAAAGGTTTCATAAATACAGTCTTCCCACTATCTTTATATAAGTGCCCAGCAAAAGCCAAGGACACAGAGCCATCAATATCCCACCTCTGGAAGGAACTGAGAAAATGTGCGCACACCAACTTGTGCGAAAGCAGGAGTACGGCCAACAATGCATGTGCTCATTGCAAGCGCATCTATTAAGACGAGTGCCTCACCGTGCGGGAACAGGCTACAATCAGGACAATCAAGGACAGCCAGTACATCCAATGTACCAAATGCATTTCCGAGCCAACCACCATCAAACTTCCCCTCTGGCAGGACAGCCAAGGATGATGAGGACTGGGAAGAAATGTTACCCCCCTTCTCCACCAGTGAACATGCACTGTGCAACACCAGTACAGTGTGCTAATATTAGTGTGTTACCCGTGCCACCTGTATTGGATGATGTGAAAAGACAGGTAATAAGCTCCCAGGAAACATGCCAGATATCACAAAAATGGAAATTTGCCCGTCAGCAACGCCATACAGAGCAGTGGTGTGTGTTTAATGAGTGTCTATAGTCGCATGTAAACAACACCAGTGAAATGTGGAGGACGTACATGCCGGAAGACACACAGAACCTTTGTTTTGCAGTACGACCATTCCAATAATTTATCGGGACATCCTGGCGCTGCCCACACAAGGCATAATGTGTTGAAAAATTTTTTTTAGCCAGGTTTATCAACACACATACGGAGGTTTGTATAAAGTGTACTACGTTTAACCATTTCAAGAGCAGAAGAACGGATGGTACGCAACAACAACAACAACCCAGAACTCCCAGTGAACCTTTGAAACTGTTGCAATAGATTTAATGGGATCCTACCCGTGTATGCCTAAGGGCAAATAGTTTATTGGTGTAGTAAAGGACATGTTCTCGCATTGGGTAGAGCCCTACTTGGTATCGAGTGCCCAAGCCTGCCCTTTTGGAAGAATTGTTAGTTTGAATTCTTCGCCTGCTGGGGCTACCCCTGGACACTTCTCACTGACAATGGTACGCAATTCAAGGAGCAGGTTTGGAGAGAAATGTGCATGATATGGGGCGTGCAACATCACACCACTGCAGTTTATCATTCACATGCAAACTCAACAGAACAGCATGACCAAGACCTGAAAACGCAACTACATCTGTACATGGGTGATAATTATCCATCCTGGGCTGAACACCTGTCTGTGGTGTTATTCGTGTTACGAAACTGCGCCAACTTTGCTACAAGGATGACGTCTGCCCAGCTGTTCCAGGGCAATGGCCTTCCCCTTCCCAGAGAGTTCCGCAGCGGGGCAAGAGATCATTCCACCAGTGCCTGCAGAGGAGAAGGAATAGAGGGGAGGCACGAAGGAAGGAAGGAAGAGGCGACAGAGAACCAAAGCAAGTACACAGTGGCATAGCTGCCATCCTCCACCCGCCCCCATTCCAGTTACTACCAGGGCAATCGGTCTATGTGCGTGCACACCCACAGTCGGCTGCCCCTAAAAACTACTGTGCAGGCTTTGTGGAAAAATGGACAGGGCATCATACAACCACGCAAGTGAATCTGAGTGGCAGGAGATCTGCAGTTTTCCATCGAGACGCACTTGGATGGGCTAGCGTCGGTGTCGCGACACTGGGCCTTGGCACACCCCCTCCTCTAGGGACAAAGTTCCCAGTGGAACCGGCGCTGGCCTCACCAAACCTCCCCTCCAGGTGGCCGATACCTATTGAAAGGTCATATCTGGAGCGCTTCTTTTTAACCAAGCTACTTTAGCCCCCACAAACAAAAAGCTAAATCGGCTCTTTTGATCTCAGGTAACCACCGGGAACTTTGCAATTTTGAAACCGTCATGCTGTCCGAAAATTGAAAAACAACACTACTACTAATCTACTCACTCACACACTAACTAAATACACGACAGCGCAAATCCTACTCGATTGAATTTAAGCATGACGGTATTCCCATAACTGCCTTCTCGGCTGAGTGCATCTGGGTTGTGCTGGGCTTAGTTTCGGGGGATGTCCGGTAACCAGTAACATCCCCCTCCACCTCGGCCCCTGACGCAAAGAGCTTGTAACAAAAACCCAAACTTACACTCCGAATCGGCACTCATGCACACACAGACACATACAAATCCATCGCTGCACGCTATTCCACTTTGCCTTTGTCCATCTTAGGAAAACTCATACATTTGATTACAACTTTGTCAATCCATTAAAAATATGTGTGAGCTTTGCTCAGCATGTCGTCATTTCCAGGTTTTTCTTGATCGGGTGTATTTGCTACTGGCCGGGCAGTTGGAGGCTCAATGGGAAGGAATTCATTTCTTCTTTGCCATATTTACTCCATCCTGTTCGATAGATCCTTCTAATCGAACTATTCCTCCCAGATCCTTCCTCCACCCGACCTGGTCCCTCCCTAGGGAGGGGCGTGTCACTTCTGTGTGGCGAGACCAAACTGGTGGTAGGATGCCAGCCGAAAGTGAAGGACTAGTACCTGACCACAGTGTACCCATTGAAGGGCTTACTGTAATCGAAAGTATTCCTCCTGTATGTGCGGATGGCATCCTGAAGGGCGTCAGATTCTACAAATCTTTCGCCCCTACACCAGAAGCATTCCTTTATCAGAGTGACCAGCTCTGTTGGTTTGGTTGGCAGGCCTGCCTGGGCGACGGCATGTTCTTCTCATCCGACCAGGGACAGGGTAAATACGCCCGACAATCCAGACCATATCAGCACATCCACGACTTCAGTTGAACATGTCGAGCCAACCGCATCAGTCATTACGCCACCCGACGCCTCTGCGCCTACATGGAAAGTAGGGCATAATATCGAGAACGCTGGCATCAGTCAACCATTGTGTATCCAGACGCCTGTGAATAGGCCTCATACCACCCCTGGCCCCTCGGCATCAGCAGGGGAGGCATAGTGGGAAAAACAGCACCGGCTTTGGACATGCCACGAAAATGTGTCGGGGATGCCCGCTTCACCGATCGATGCCGTCCACGTCCAGCAGACAATACAAGTAGCAGCAACGATGTAGGGTCAAGGAAACTGTCCTTCCCTCTCCTATGTTCGAAGCAAGTTCGTCAGTCCCGGTACACCATGTGCATGGCTTGCGGACATTCTGACGTACCCACTGCAGCCGCCACGGCACCACCGCCAGCGCGGGAGTAGCAGCTCCACCTACTCTAGGAACCACAACAAAAACAAAGCCGCTATAACCTGCGATCACGTGGCCAGCTCCAGCTGCCGGTCACGTGTTGTTGACAGAAGCAGTAGCATCCAGCATGGAGTGTAAATGCATCCAGTGAGTTTTTTTGAGAAGAAGTGGGGGGGGGGGAAGTTTGACGTGTACCATGCAGCATCCCTAGTCCGCTCACCATGTCATCTGCTGTCCAGAATCCAGCCACTACTCTGCAACGAGAGAGCAGGAGTGCAGTAGCAGCCTCCTCCTCTGGGTGTGCGTTTGTGCGAGCCAGTGCTCTTTTTCAGTGCTAATAATTGTGTAGGGTATTTTTATTTCTCATTGCCTTTTAAATTTACTTTTTATATTTTTGATTATTCAAACCAGTGTTTTGTACATCATAAGGCAGCAGCAACACATCACATGTTGTGTACATAATGAGCTACACGCACGAATGCCATGTACAGTGATGCATTGCGAGAAGAGTTCCACAAGGGTTTATTTTGTCAGTGCCAATGTTTATGTATGTCTACCCTTGTTTATGTGCTATTTTAAAGTGTCGTGTCTTTTGATTTGTTTAATAAAGAGTGTTTTGTGTTATGAAGTGTGCACGTCCACACGTACACAGACGTGGGTCGTTTGCCCAACAGCTCATGTCAATTGGCATGCAACTAAAGGTACGTGTAATTTAAGTGTTTTGATATGGGTTTTATGTATTTTTTTCATAGTGTGTTTATGTAATTATCTAAAGGCGTCACCGTGTTTACAGTACCAAATTCAGATGCCAACACAAGGTTCAAACATGCAATTCCGTATGTAAACGATAATATTATATAATGTTTTTTTAATGTATTTTGTATGTAGGGTTCATTTCATGCATGCCTATGTATTTAATTGTTTCTTTAAGTTTTATTGTGCAAACCAGTTATGCCAGTATCACAAATAGTAATTCCAGTAATAATTGTGAACCACAAGGGCTGGTACACAGAGGCCACACAATGTAAGAAACACATGGTTATTTCCATTAAGAAGGATATTTCATTTGCTGTAATGTAGGAAAAACATTTGGAAAACCTTCAAAACATTTGTAGGCGTATAAATATCTGTAGGACTACACCTGGATAAGCCAGAATCCACACTTCAAGTTCCCGTGTCAGTTTGGTTACGATTGCCTTACTGCTAAGTGTTTGTTTACATTTGTATTTTATTATTTTTCTTGACCTAAGTGGTTTATCGAGAGAAAGAGGCGTTGTTTTATAATAGTTATGTAATCACCAGGGCCACAACACAATTCAGGTTTGGCTGCACATTCATTTACACTTAATATTAAAATGGCCTTAGAAAAACACAGTTACACTATACTTCTGCACATATGATGCACACACGCTTCACTAGCATGTCGTGGTGCCTGGGGGTGTTGTAAGAAGGGAGGCGTGGTGAATGTGCTCACCGAATCAGTTCATGTCAAATGCCCCCCAAACCCCTCCGAAGACCGTTCACTCATTGCTCCATCGTTATTTACTCCAACATCTAGTGGTCCATTAGAGGTCTCCGTACGGTCGCAGATTATAGTGCTGAGGTTGACCTCTTATTGCTGGCATCGGTGCTGTAGGGCCGGTTGCAGTAGGCACAGGAGTGTGCCCGCAAGACGTGCACGCTGCATGCCATGTGCTGCGAACTCGTTTGTTTCGGCATGGGGGAGAGGAGAGTGTCATATCCCCCGTCTCATCCCCGCTGCTCTTCCAGCTCTCAACTTGATGTGGGTGCCGTATATCAGGGTGTGAGGTGCTCCTGACACACTGTGTGGCTGTGACTCCTGACCTCGGTTTCATAGGCGATTTGGATGGAGTTGACCAGTGTCCCGGTGATGTCTGGAGGTCACTGTTGGCGTCAAATGCCTCCCCCCTGTGAGGCCGTTTGCAGCCATTTCCCCCATTAGTTACAGCAGGAGCATTTCCTCTGCTCTCTGTGATGCTGACATAGGACGTAGGGGGATCTAGAGCTGCAGCTGCTTCTCCTGATGCTGCCTTGTGCTGTGCTGCTGCCTGCGGTGCACCGAGACATCCCCGAACATAGTGCCGCAATCCCTTGGCAGTGAACAGGCCGATTCACTCCCTTCGCTGTCTCCATCACTCTGCAAACTTGACTCCTTGCTCACACAGGTGTATTGCCTACGGTTGTGATCCAGGTGAACGACACCCATGGGTGTCCGCACCTCTGCAGCGGTCCCCACGGTCGGCTGTGCCAGTCTCACATCATCTCGGCTAACAACGGTTCTCTTGCTCCCCAAAGATCTTGCGATGGTGGGAATGGTGTCCCCTGTTGCCGCGGCTCTTGTCTGAGGTGGTGCGGTTGTTCCCAGCTCTTTAGCCCAGATGGTGGCGCTCACCAGCGTTGCACCATTGGATTCCACAGTGCCGACTGTTAGACATGCCTCCTCAGATGCCAATGTGTCGGGTGACGTTGGACCTGTCGCACTCGCTACTAGCCCTCCTGACACGGACACCCCTAGTGTGCTTGTCAGAACTGCCAAAAAATAGGATAAACTTGCAATAATAATAGACATTCAACACTGAATGCTTGCATAGAAAATGATGGGTATTCTGAGGGCCAGTGCCCTGAAGAACCTTGCAGTCAGACAAGTCCTAAACACTATCAAAACATTAATTAAGAGTGAACGAAGTTACTGAAAGCTATATCACTGTACCGATATTACATTTTTAATTCAAAGTAGTACTCCAGCGTGACGTTGCGATGTCAGACGTGTGGTCTAGCAGAACATGTTGAACAAGTTGTTGGTGAAGTAGTGCTTGCAGGAATCGCCGAAGGTAGAGAGCCAGAGGGCTAGCAGCTCATGACTCAGCTGACTTCAGCACCCTCTCCGACACCCACCACGTGATGTACTGAGAAGGGAAGTTGAGAGGGGAAAGGTAAAGAGTAAGGAAGCGGACTTGAGCCACTTTTTTGGCATGATTTATTTTACACTTTCATAGATTATTGTAGAATTGTTATATTTCAAATATCGAAATTTGTTTGTGTATCTGTAACCTTTTTGACTATATATTAAATTCCAGAAGCCAAGAATATTATAATTTAATTGATAACAAGTTTTTCTGTGTGGCCTAAAGTTACCCCTGAAAAGGGAAACTTTATGTCACATGTTTGAGGACATGGCTATAGCAAATTTACCCATTATCAGGTGATACAGGTAACGATTTTTATTACAAAATATCTTGCCCACCAACATACCATCACTGAATATCGAATCATTCTGAAAACACTAAGTTGCATTACAATTTCCCACTGTTCATATGCATAACAGTACTCTGTGCCCTCATTAATTCCTCACAGATATTCCAGCTCTTTTACACGTAACACTCCCATCTTGTTCACTGTTATTGGTTCAGAAATCATCATGATAATATCATCAATGGAATATTCTGTCAACTTATCCTGAACTTGAGGCCATCGCCAGTGCTGCTTGCTTCTTTGCATACACTCTACTGCCACTTCTTTTCCTTCTTTGTCTACTTCCAAAACTTTTCCTGTTTACAACAGGCAGGTCTGACAGTCAATCCTAGTAAGTTTAAGTTTGCTGTGCAGGAGATTTCCTTTTTGGGCCACACTATTTCTTCTAAAGGCATCTCCATTGATCCTGAGCGGACTAGATGCATTAGAGAATTTCCGCCGCCTTGGTATATAAAGGCCATTCCCCGATTTATCGGCATGATCCAGTTTTTCAGAAGATTCATACCAAACCTAGCTGAAAAGGCTGAGACTTTTAATCGTTTACACAAAAACACTGTACCTTTTGTATGGGGAGAGGAACAACAAAAGGCCTTTGATACTCTCAAAAATGACATCATTACTGCCCCTGTTCTTCGAATGCCAGATTTCTCCAAAGAATTCATTTTGCGAACGGACACTTCTGGTTTGGCAGTAGGATCAGTCCTATGTCAAGAGTTCGATGGTGTTAGGCAGCCAATTTCCTTCGCATCACGCACTCTCATGTCCCAGGAAAGAAAATCATGGATTTGTGAGTTAGAATGTTAACGGTTGTTTTTGGCATCGACAAATTTAGGCAGTACTTAGAACATACCGAATTCCTACTAGAAACGGATAATCAGGCTTTGTGGCTTTTGGCTCACCCACGGCAACTTGGAAAAATCGTTGGGTCATCAGAATATCTTCTTTAGAATTCCGCGTTCAACACATTAGTGGACCCCAGAATATAGTGGCTGATGCTCTTTTCCGCATGTGTGATGGTGCAAATTCTAGTGATGAGACCACTGTTCTTCCAAATTGTAACCTTATAGTTGACTTCCCTTTGGCTTTCGCAGATATTAAAGAGAATCAGGAAAAGGGTCAGGACCTAAATTAAATCATCACAAAATTAAAATCAGGTACAGAACAAAAGTCATATTTTTGTCAGAAGGTGTCTTCTGTTGCAATTCTCGTGATAATGTGAAACATGTTGTGTTGCCTGCACATCTCAGACCTATGGTTTTTGACTATTTTCATTCATTGCCCCTTGGTGCTCATCTGGGTATGCGTAAAACAATTCAGGCTGTCAGAAGACATTTCGTTTGGAAGGGCATGGATGGTGAAATCACTGAACGTGTAAAAACTTGCAAACTGTGTGCTTTAAGCAAACCTGCCCAAAACACCCATTTAGGTTTTCTATCTTCAGAAGTCGCCGAGAAACCTATGCAAAAGCTTTTCATTAATTTTGTTGTACCTTTACCCAGAAGTATGTTAGGCAAAAATATGTTATTAGTTTGTGTTGATGCATTTTACCAATTTGTGTGGCTCATCCCTATGAGAAAAGCTGATGCTGCATCAACCATTCGTGCTTTCCAAACTAGAGTATTTCAAAACTTTGGTGTACCTGCTGCTATTGTGTCAGATAATGGCTCACAGTTCACTTCTAGAATTTTCCGTGATATGTGTTTCTCCGTTGGTATTCACCACATCACCTTGTCTCCATATAACCCACCTCCTTCGCATGCTGAGCATTTCAAACGAAACCTTCGTTCGGCCCTCGTAGCCTTACATGCGACAGAGCAATCGCATTGGGACAAATATTTAACTTGGTTGCAGCAATAAAAAATTAATTTAATTATTTCCGGAACTTTTCTGAAAAATTTTGCAGCATTTTTCAGTAATAAAATTTTCTAACTTTTTCAAAATAAACAATAAACTTATTCAGTGTTTTCCTTTGGACAGTAACAACCTTAAGGTGCAACAGTCAATTAAATCAATTATTAAAAATTTTCTGAGCATTTTTCAAAATAATTAAAAATATTAAGGATTTTTCACGGACTTTTCAAAAGTCAACAAAATTTTTACAGCCATTCATCAAGAGCATTTTTGCAAAGCTTTTAAAATCTGCTGTGTGGCAATCATAAGTCAAGAGCCCACAACTAATATTCAAGATATTTTTCAAAGGAATTTTTCCGTTTTTGAAGCAAGCAGTATACAGGATAAACACACGTCACCCGGGCAGCTGGAACACATGTTCGCAGCAGGAAAGAAATGCGCCGGATTAACGGTAAATTCCTTCCCGTGTAGTGAGATCCGAGGACCAGCCACGTAACAACACAATGTTTGACCTTGAAGCCCACGCTTCACAGCACGTGGCGGTACGAGATACTGTCCGGAAGCATTTGAATTGATGTACAAGCGCAGGCCAAGCGAAACCGTAATGTTTGAAGTGTGTACAACCCACAGTAGCTACAAATCTCTTTGAAGAAGTAATAGAATTTGAGAATTTACAAAGAAAGAATAAACATGGCAAACAGAGCCCGAATGGGCAAAACGTGGAGTTGTACCTCAGCTGGTACGTCAGCAATTTTATGTGCCGACTGTGGCAAAGTACAACCCATGCAAAGTATACAAGTTTTGCCAATCAAATTTGTTTGTCAATGTGAACAGCCGCACTAAATCGATTTCAACTCCACAGTAAATGTAATAACGCATTGGCAAGATAGCAGGTGTGCGAAACAAATTACGTGTGCAGGAAGGGGAAACGGAACCGTAGTTTGTGTACGGTGTGCATGTAGTTTTCATCCGGAATGTTTGAGCTGAACTGAAAAGGCCACCACAGATCAACAAGGCCGAATTCTCTGTGAAACGTGCGAACGCGTTCTTTTCCGAACAGACAAAATTTCCACAGCAGTCAAAACAGAAAATTTACAAATGCATGAACAGTGTCAACAGGAAATTTGCAGGAGAGGGTCACAAGAAACCGCGAGGTGTGAGATGTGTGGACTCAAAACACACTGGAAATGTCTGACCGGGCAAGACATGGCAAATCAAGCCGCTTGGAGATTCCGCTGCGGACAATGCGTATTCCCACCGCCGCGGCCAGAAGTCAAGTCAGTAGTAGGGGCGGAATTGTCAAGCGCACAGTTAGCGCACATCAACATGCGCGGGAACATTCAGAATGGGCCAGAGTGTACCAAAGTCCACTGGCACATTCACAACCTAGGCGTGTCATGTACCCGCAATAAAACAATCATAATCCAGAATTATTTACAGCAATCACAAGAGCCCTTAAAGCCGGTACAACCCAGGCTTCTCATTTATTAGTTCCAATGAATTTTTATCAATTATCTTGACATAACGCTCTGGTAATTAAATTTTTAATTTACCATCTAGAATACTACTTTTTTTTTTTTTTTTTTTTTTTTTTTTTTTTTTTTTTTTTTTTTTTATTACCAACATTAGATTCGTAAATTTCAAAATCTGTTGCCCTAAACCATTTATGATTTTCTACATATTGTAGTTTGGTGAATTCAAGTGAATAGTTCAACTTGAGCAGAGAATCAATTTTTTTTTGTTTTATGTTATTTAGGAAGAAAACAATTTATTAAGAAGAAAATTTTGGTACTGAAATTTTACTTAGATAAACTGATTACCAAGGATATTTTGTGTTTTATTCATTATGGAATTTCTGGCGAGACCAGTATCCTGCTTGTAAATTGTGCCAATATTAAGAGAGATTTAGTAAAAACATTTATGCATATACATGACGACTTATATAATTATTCTCGCTATTACAAATATAATTTTTGCACTATCCAAAAAAGAGAATCAGACAAAATATATAAACTTTTTAAATAAGTATGGATATCTAGAAGATGATGCAAATTCGCTTTCCAAAAATTGATAGTGAAAAGTATGAAACTTCTTTAAGAATATTTCAAGAATATCACACCCTCTCTTCATTTGATGATAAACTCAACGAAGAAACAGTTAATTTAATCAACAAGCCAAGATGTAGTGTTAAGGATGAGATAATTGTGGACCTTTCATCAACAGTAAAATGGACTAAAAACTCATTAAAATGGAATTTTGCCTATGCTAATAAATCAAATACAAATTTAGCAAATAAAATTAATTTACTAAAAGTTTTGATCCACGAAATTGGCCATCTATTAGGTCTTCAACATACAAATGATAAAAATGCAATCATGAACCCAATTCTCAACAATGATTTGGTTGATTTGCAACCAGACGATATTCAAATTATTCGAAACTTTTATGGGCCACCACTACAAACTAATTTTAATGATGATTAACCATTTTATTTATGCAAAGACGAATGTATAACAATATTTTAAATTATTGATGGTGAATTGTATATTTTTTACAATAAAAATGTCTGGACAAAAATTTTGGGAGATAAGAAAATTATCAATATGCCATTTTCGATAAGAAATTGGTTTTGGTTTCTACTGACCAATTTCAATATTTTTTTTTTTATATATATTCCAAAAACCATCAGACGAGTTAATCCTGTTTGTTGACGAAAAATATTTGTGGGTGATTATCCCAGTTATAATCTTATTGGTGGTTATCCAAAAAAAAATCGCTTCATTTGGATTAAGAGATGAATATAAAATAAATGCTGTTTTTAATTCATAATCGGGGAAAATTTTTATCTTTTATAAAAAGTTGTATTATGCAGAAATAGACGAACATAGTTTCCAGATAAAAAAACATGATCTAATTAGCGAGAAGTTTCCTAATTTACTAAATATAATTGAATCAGCTTTTAGATATACAAATGGTTTACTGTATTTTTTTTAGTAATGAAACTTTCATGGAAAATATAGTGAATTTACAAAAAAAAAAAAAATGACAGGAGTTGGCAAAAATAGCATTTCATTGTTTGGAACAAAGTGCGAATCCTATAGTGAAATTATAAATAAAATGAAATGTCAATGACTTAGAAAATTTAACTCCTTAAGAGAAATATAATTATAGAAAAAATATAGAAAAAGTTATGTAGATATAGGGAGGAGAGAATCCATCCCCCCTTTACAGAATATGCAACCACATACAATATTTATTAATGAATTTGGTCCATATTTTATAAAATCATTTTCTTCAATTTTTCGTTTTCTTCATAACAAAGAATATTAATAACAAGGCTTATTACAACTCGCCAATTTCACTTGCCCAAGGTTTCGCATATAAAAATGGAGTCAATTATAGACATAAATAACAACAAGCTTATTTACCCTGGTAAACAAGTTTCTGTGATTGTTGATGAGGAAAATAATCCATGGTTTCAAGCCAAAGATGTTGCTAAAATATTAGAATATAAAAATCCACAAAACCATAAATGATAATCTTGATCAAGAAAATCGAACAAGACAAAATTTATTAAAGGTGAGCTGCCAGTTCACCTTTAGAGGCAATGAAAAATCTGCTGTTTTTATCAACGAACCTGGCCATTATGCTCTTCTAAAAAAGAAGAGGCAAAATAATTTTACAAATGGGTAGCTCACGAAGTTTTACAATCAATTAGAAAACATGGTGAATATAAATTACACAAACCATTGAGTTAAAAGACCAGCAGATAAAAATGATAGAAAATGAAGTTAGTCATTAAAAATATATAAATAAAATTGAAGATAAAAATATTGAAAATTTAACACAACTGTTGATAGAGCCATATATGTAATAAATCGCAGAAATGAAGAAATAAGAGATATGGCCCCTCATGTTGTACCACAAACACAAGATCAAAATTTAAATCCAACTTTTATTCTTCTAGAATTGTTCGATGATGATTGCGAATATGATTATCATGTGATTAGAACTCAAAGAAGAAATCTTCGAAATCTTGCAAAGAATCGCAGATATACATCCAAATTGTGAAATATTGAGATTTGAATATATTCCAAATTCTATAAATTTATACCAAAGAATGAAGGAAACCATGAATGGCAACATTGAGTGTTTTTGCAACTATTTAACATTGATAGAAATAACTATACTCAACAACCATTAATGATATAAATATTCTTAGTTTAAATGAGTAAGAAACTTTTTTTTTTTTTTTTTTTTATATATAGAAATTCTGATTACGGCCACGGTGGATGGGTTGGTTGGCAATGAGAAATCTCCTATATTTATGAATGATTTTTGCTTAATATTTCAGCCCCTACACTCATAGGGTCTAAATTTGGTTTATATTTTATAAAATTATATTCTTAAATTTTTCGTTTTCTTCATTAAAAATTATATATATATATATATATATATATATATATATATATATATATATATATATATATATATATATATATATATAAACATATTTCCCCACATACAAGAGGGCCGAATCACTATAAAAACTACTAGAGAACCTACAACTAGAAGATGGCAATAAAAATACTACATTATTTGATTTAAATAATTTAACTTTTAACAGTAAAAAAGTTAAGACTGTGTTAGACGACAGAAATGAGCCTTGGTTTTGTGGTAAAGATGTTGCTGAAATATTACAGTATTCTAACACAAAAAAAAACTTTATATTTTGGCAAAACATAATTTTGTAAAGTATTTTTATCAGAATTAGGTGGGACCAATTTGGGTCCCACCTAGATCATAATGGTGAAAGGGCAACTTACATAAATGAACCTGGTTTATGTGAACTTGTTTTCCACTCACATACTGAAATTGCTACAGATTTTAAAACACGGGTATCTGAAAAAGTTCTTCCTTCAATTAGAAAATATGGCTCTTTTAAATTACAAAAAAAAACAATTGAGTTAAAAGACCAGCAGAAAAAAATGATAGAACATAAATCTGAACAACTCGCTTTAGAAAATAAAAAAATTGAGCATTTTAACATGAATATGAAAAATTTTAATGACGAAGTTAAACAGAAAATAAAAAATGGCTATAATATGCCTCAATTAACAATTTTAAAGTTGGTAAAACAGATAATCTATTCACCAGAAATGCAAATTTCAATTCTTCGCACAATGAGAAAGATAAATTTTACATTTGTTTCCATAAGAAAGTTTATAGTGTAAACAAAACAGAAAAGTAAATTCCTGAATTACTTTACGATTTTCGTGACAAAAGAACAAGGAAATGTTTGTTTTGCACTACACTTATTTGCTTGAAATTGTAGAATCAGTTATTGAAAACATGAATAAACATTTTGATTCCAACAATAATTTAACCCAAAATCATTTAGCAGAGATGTATACTTTGAAAACAATTATTCCAGAGCCAATGTCTAAGTAATGATGATTAATTATCATATAATTTACAAAAATAATATTTAAAGTATTAGATGACTTCATTGCTGAAAACAAAATAAATATATCGTGCAACAATTTTTTAGAAAGATTAGAACTAGGCAACACAGGTAATGAAAAATCTTGTAGTGATACAAAATAATTATTAAAACGGAAAGATGGTAAAACCCCAGTTAACTATAACAATACACAAATTACAATTACATACAATTAATTTTATGTTTTATTCATTATGGAATATCAGCCACGGGGAAGCCCGTGTCTACAAAATATTTAAATTTACTCTATATACATTTTATTAATCCAAGAGTTGTGAGAATTATATAAACCTAACCACTTTACATAATTTAATGCCTTTAGTTTTTAAAACCATTGTCGCTTTGTAAATTATTTGGTTTTCTTGTCTTCAAAATATTGCCATTATTTATGCGAGATATACCTTTCAAATTTCCAGTATCCATTTCTACAACATTAATTTGCCACAAATCATCAATGCCATACATACGAGATAACTTTTCTTCTTGGAAAAATTTGTTGCGCAGGTTTATACAATTCATTGATTATGCCTTCTTTCACATTGAACAATTTTTTTTTTAAGAATGTTGATATATATATATATATAATTATATATATATAATCTTTGTATTTTACGAATATTCCTATTGCCACCACCTCTCCATCAGCATAAAGGGATGTTTTATTTTTTTATTTTAAAAGTTAAATTATCACCTTCGTTAACATCAAAGGACTTGCTGTGATCAATTGTTGCATTGCTCTTGAAAACGGCCAAATTACTATGAAACATGAGAATATCTGTAACTATTTTATAAACAGTCAAAACACTGCGGAACAGAATACAATGTTGCATCAGTTCGCTACCATAATGTCACAACAATTGCGTGTAATGGAGGAGCTTGTAGTGACCAAATTCGAGAGTCAAATGAACGCAATGCAGGCATACGTCAGTTTACAATACAGCCAGTTAAACCAATCTATTACCGGATTTGTAAATCAAGTTAGAACTGAGGTGGAAACTGTAAGATGTAAGTTAATGACTACTGCATCCGAGTTGAGGGGAAATATGAAAAGAAATAAAGAGTGTTTAGCAAATTTAGAGCAAAATCCTGAAATCAATAGCAGAAGTAATGAGACAGAAACACACACAGGTAATGAGTGCATGTTTGATGATAAGAACCAAAGAGCTTACACAGTTTGTGGAATGTCTGAAAACCTTACTACGGAAGTTATGTTAGGAGGCAGCACGAGGCATGACATTGTTGTGGATTGGTGTGGTGTGAAAATTCTCACGCAAGAGCAACTCGCTGAAGCTGTTCCATTCACTGTAGAGGAAGAGCGAAATACGCGACAGGAAACCTCTAGACGTATTGTGAAGACAGATCCTTCGATGCCTAACGAGTTGTTCTCCCACATCGCAGACTTCATCACACTACTGCTTGTCGCAGACAACCATGGAAGTGGATGAAGATAAAGACGATAAGAAGAAAGAGAAAAAGGAATATGAGAAAGAAGAGAAGAAAGAGGAAATGAGAGAACATAGAAAGGGAAAAAGAAGAGAAAAAAGAAAAGGATGAAGATGAGAAGAAACTTAATGAGAAGAAGGAACCAGGACCAAGTGCCATGGGATCCTGGAGGCACCAACAAACCAGATATCAAAGACTTTGAACCATGGAGCTCTGGAAGTGACGACCGGCCAGCTCCCCTTTTTATTAATCCAAAGAAATTACCTGCACCACCTAAACCGACAGAAGATCCATTGAAGACCCCGGAAGGTTGGAACAAAGAACAAGCAGATTTTGCCACGAAGAAGCTAATTTTTGCCGCAGAACATCGCAGTAAATGTACTAAGAAATCTAGAAAGACCAGTCTAGATATTGGAAAACTATTACTAGTAAGAGCACATTCCGTAAGCAGATCTTGGGATTTTTTAATGAAGAAACTTATGCCATTGTTTAAGGTCCATTTCGGATAGCAAGAGTTGTAAATACCAACTGTTACGAACTAGCTTCGTTGAACAAGGGAGAACTAGTACGAAAATATAATGCAAACGTTCTGAAAGAATACTGGCCACCTCCCACAGCTGTTTATGGTAGATATAGACACGCTAATGCTGATTATGCTGTTTGAAAATTAATTTATTCTATTATACTTGAAGAAAGAAGAAGGAATAAACATCCCTTATTATTATTGATATATTTTAAAAGGTATGAAATGTTATGATTATTTGTTGAAATATTCAATGGGCATAGCCGATAGCAGCCATGTTAAGATGATACATATTGTGTATTTTATTTTTATTTTGCTCCGCTTTCAAAAATATGACCAATGTTTAGCAGAGGGAGAACGTCACTTCTGGCCCACTAGGCATGTGAGGTGTGCAAGAGTGGCATAGTCCACATAATTGCATAATCTGCATAATTGCCTAATTTGCTCATTAATTAATCTATTGATTAATCAAATTAATTAATAGATTAATTAAAGAATGATTGATCAGATTTATTTTTATTGTTTGATATAATTTTTTTTCTGTTTTATTTATTTGTTTTATTGGTGTTGAAAGGGTTAAGTGTGATATTGGCGAAGCCGCATCGATGTGTCCTCTGTGACGTCCTGAAGCCGATAGAACAGAGGGGTGGGTTGTAATTGCTTATATAGGGGTTGATGTTAGTGGAAGAGTGGCATAAGGGACATTTTAAAATATGTTTGGAGCACTTGTGACTGATATGCGAATAATGAGTGGAATGCACGTGACTAACGTAACATCCATCCAGGTTTCTCTCTGGAGGCATACTGGGGATTTAACTAGTTTATATACTGGAGAAATGTTTTCTTTTCGGCGAAGTAAATATTTTTTTTATGGAAAAAGGCGTTCAAATAAGTTACCTAACGAATTGCTTTAATCACTAACCCGATTGACCAAAAGACTAATTATGCGATTACCAAATGAAACTATTTCTTTAGCAAAGTACATGATCTCCACTTTAATCACGTAATCGACAGAACCAAATACGTATTCATGCAATTACGAAATTTATATTAATATCGCAGCTACAAAACAAAACATAATGCAAACTAACTGGTAATTACATTAGCCACACACATACGAATCAATAACGGCAAGCCCAAGAACTAAGCTAATATAAAATTACACCTCCCTGTTACTCCAGGTAACATAAAACTCTCCCCTCCTAACAAAAGTACACGAAGTAATACTGAAAAACGAATATAAATACGTACTTTATCCGTACCTCATCGGCTCTCAAAACCAATATTCTAAACACGCAACGAAATACAGGTTAAATCATCTTCCATAAACTGATTGATTACAATAAGAAATCAAGCACACAACAATAAGCCCAGCTAACCTATAAATTTCCCCTGACAAAGATCTCCCCCCACACTAACACATGTACTAACCTCACCGCAAACATAAAATAGTTCCACCAATAACGCGGCAAAGGCCCGCTTCTAAAATGATATCCGTGCAATGTCTCGTTGTGAAGTAAGTTTTATTCCTTACGCATATCACATAACATGCACTTGTATTTCCGTGAAACTAGTAAAACGAAGGTAAATCGAGTATGTTTCCTAACATAACGCAATGATGGTTAGGCTCCGGAGACAACGAACAAAGTTATCTGCAGAGCCATTCTCCATTCTCCAGGCTCTGTCAGACAACCTTAGGAGCGGATGCACATCCCAACCCCAAATATTATCCAGAATGCAGAGTGCCGCGAAACAAGAGAACAAATTTTTTCCCCTCTCTCCGCAAACACCGCCCAGAATCCTGCGAGATGCGTCTTCACCCCATCTTTCGACTCCGAAACGCGTACTACGCAGGCACGGTGGAAACAAGCGAAGATCCGGTCTTCCCCTCCTCGCTCATTAACCAGGACAGGCCTACGCCTACACCATTGCTTGAGTTCCGATCCTCTCGACACAAGTAAATGTGGATAAATGCGTAGTTCAGAGTTTTCCCATCAAAGGGCGTAAGAGTCGAACAAATCGCTTTGCTCCCCACCCTTCCCACATGCTCGCCGAACAAAGCAAGCGAACCGCACCTCGGTAACGAAAAAGATTTTTGGAAAAATGTTATATCCCCAATATTATATTATATTTCCAATACAATAGTAAGATGAAAATTTAAATACAATTAGTCGTAGGAATACACATCTAACTTGAATGCACACAGCATGTATAAATATTAGTGTATCCCCAAACACGACGTTTTTATTAAATGAACATCCAACGAAAATTTATATTTATTTCAGTAAAACATGTTTCCTTTGTTTACAAATATATTTCACTTTGTTAAGTACATTGTATATTATAAAAACTACTTTTATTCACTGTGAAGATTTAGTTATTCGCTCTGTATAACCTGCGGCATAAAACGTGTAATAAAATATTCACTAAAACCCTCAGGCAAGAAAAGTTTTTTAACTTGTATAACAACATACCAAAGTTAAAAAAATTACTACCAATACGTCGCGCGAGGAGAATGCTGGACTCGCTCCCACGACATAGATTATACTAAGTCCCCTACACTGAGCTACGTTATGAACACCAAGTTTGAATAAACGTATGTTTTTTTAATTCAATTGTTCTATCTACTTACCTTTGAAACAACCTACATAACACGTTTTCATAAAACTTAGGAAAATAAACTTAATAATATACAACCCTATATATGTTAAGGTGCACAGTTGTGCATAATACTCCCCAATCATCGTATAACCAGCCCTGTTGTATTCAGTTATGTTATGAACGAGAATTTAGCGGATCAAATATCCTAAACTGTGTTTCACTGTGTAGACACGAGATGTACCCGCTCGTTAGGGGAAAGCCGTGCTCTGTCCGTTCACACGTAGAACCAACGGCGAGGGGTTTACGACCATGTTCCAGCTGGGAGGAGAACTCATGAAGGTTGTCCCCCCCCCCCCCCCCAGGAGAGATTGTTCAAGAGGGCTGGCGTAGAGCGAGAAGCCATCCGCAGTTCTGACTACTTCCAATTCCTCCCGATGGTGAGCTCTCAAGTCGCCATTCTCCTCTCTCTCGCCCTCGCGCCTCCTCCGCTGCGCTGCTTCTGGGGACAAAGAGCCTAGCGCAATATCTCACGCCTCAAGACAGGTGTGGTGCCGTGCTGGCAGGGAGAAAACTCACAGCACATCTGCCTGTGAAGACCAACTCGACTAGAAAATTTCAATTCCCAGTAACTGAATTTTAAAAAAAGATTCCCATCACACATACAGCAAAGCACATTTATTGCATAAAAAATATTTTAAGTCCAGGAAATTCTAAAACTCTTACCCAAATTTCAAAGAAACATCCCACAAACAAACCGGTTTAAAATATTTCCAAGTAATGCATTTATTAAAAATATTACGTTGTTCAATGATCACACTCAAAACTAAATATTTGAAAATTCGTTTTTCAATTCTTTAAACATTTTGCTAGCTTGCTAACACAATTCCTTAAGCATTTTAAATGTACGTATATTTTCTAAAATATGTTTTGCATGTATAATGGTCTACAAAAATATACCAATATCCACTAATTTCACTTATATCCTACATCTATTGCCAGGGTGTCCACACATAGCACATACATTAAAAGCACAATAAAAAAATTTACCCCCAAAAACAGTGATATAGCAAGATCAGATAAGAGTAGAAGAGAGACACGAGATCCAAGAGTCACATTGCCACCCTAGAGGAAACACACCCTGCACAACATTCAACCAACTTTGATATACATTTACTAATACAATGCTCCGTACAATCTATGTATCAACTTGATCAGGGCTCGTAAATGGCTTCAATTGACTGAGGTGGGCCTTTTTCACAATAAAATTACTAGCCGGGTCTCCTAACAAGACCGTCACAGGGCATAAAAACTTTAAAAGATTTAATAAGGGCAGTCAAAAGGCATGGACAGTTTGGAAGAAAAACGCTCAGCCTTTCAGCTATGGACATAATGGCGACAAACCACCAAGTCGCCCACATTAAATGGGTTTGCCACTCGATCCTAGTTATACTTCCGTTCAATTCCTTCTCGTGCTTTCTCGATATTGCCATGTACTTTTTCCCATAAATCCTTTAACTGCCCTCCCGACAGGGTATCTATTGATTCTGTAAGAATTCCCCACACATTTAAAAGAGGCAGTGAGAGCTCGCACCCTAGAAACACTTTACAAGGGGAAAACCTCGTTGACGAATGCTGGACCGAGTTGAGGCAATATTTAATTCGGGCAAATTACTGCCCTTAATCTGTTGATCAGCATGATGAAAAATGCGCAAAGCCCTTTAACATTTTTATCAAGGCACTCAACAATAAGGGTAGGGATAATAGGGGCTTGTGTTTAAGCAGCGCATACCCCACTGAAAACACATAAGTTTACATTAACCTAGAGTTGAAATAACAGGCATTATCCGTTACTATTCGATCCGTGCTCCCGAACATCTTCCACACTTTAGTCACCAGAGCCTGCACAATATTACGTGCCTTCATGTCTCGCAGCAGCAGCAATAAGCAAAACTTACTAAAGCCATCCACTAAATTCAATATACAATTGTTGCCTCCTTTCGATCTTGGGAGATGCCCATAAATATCCAGAAATACTCTCTCCCATGGGCTTGACAGCAGCACTATAGAGTACATCCCTACTTTAGAACTTCACGGTTGTTTCGCAAATTGGCATTCCTGACATTCACTAACAAAACTAATAACATCCTCCTCCATATCCGGCCACCCAAATTCTCGTTTAATTAGGGCCTTGCCTAAATGCCCACCTCTTGGGGAGTCGCGAAAACACTTCACCCTAAGGTCCTGGCTTTTTTTCGGGACAAAAACTTTTTTCTCATTACGGTTATTTCTCAAATAGATTATCCCATTCTCTATAATATACTTAGTTGTCCTCCCCTCAGATATCACCCGCCTAATTTTCCCACAGTCCTCATACCCTTCCTGCCTTTTCTTAAAGCCTAAAAATACCTCCGGCATGGTTTTCATCACAACACTACAATCCTCTGTTGCACCCTTCCCCCATCCTCCAGACACGCCTTTCTCTTTCGTCGCCTGCACTTCATAGTCGCCCTCGTCGTACATACGTGACAAATAGTCCGCGACTACTTTATCTTGTCCCTTTATGTGGCGAATTATGAAATTGGTAGTTGTTTAGATACGCTATCCACAGCCCAATTTTACCCACTTGTTTCGGGTGGCTGTACAGCCAGGCGAGGGCCTGGTTGTCCGTTTGCAAATCAAACTCTTGATGTTCCAAATAAGTTGAGAATTTCTCAACCCTCCAAACACAGGCCAGAGCCTCCTTTTCTAAAGCGCTCAGATATTGTTCGCAATAATTTAAAGTACGACTAGTGTAAGCAATAGGATGCATCCTCTTTCCCAGATCCTGCAATAGGACCCCTCCTACTGCTAGCAAAGAAGTGTCTACCTGTAGGGTGAAACGTCGGATGAAATCTGGGAGAGCCAAAACTAGGGGATGGGAAATTGCCTTCTTTAAACTTTAAAAATCCTTGGACTGATTTTCACCCCAGCGAAAGGGAACATATTTTTTCTTTAGTCGGCTTGAAGGCACACACATCTCAGCGTACCCATTTATAAAGCGGGGAAATTCCCCAGAATTCCTAAGAATCATGTCACACTTTTTACGTTCTTCAGGGTCGGAAAGTTGAAGTTTGGGGCGATTTTCTCGGGGTCCATCACTAACTTTCCCTCGGCTAGAATAAAACCCAGGAACATTATTGCCGAACGTGCCCAAGTAACCTTTTCTGGATTAAAAGTAAAGCCTAATAATTTCAGTATTTCTAACACCAAATGGATGTGCTCTAAATGCTCTTCAGGATTCCTGGATAAAATGCATATATCGTCCAGAAATAAAATTAAAAACTTGAAATGGAATTCCTCTAAAGCCTTATGGAGAATGAGCCCCAAACACTGCCCATCAAAATTCACTCCAATGGGCACCCTGTTCCACTCAAAGTGGCCCTATGGGGTGACGAACACTTTATGCTTACTACTCTCTTTGCTCAACATACATTGGTAGAAGGGTGTGTTGAGGTCAATTACTGAGAAGATTTTTGCTCCCCCAAAAAATTGTAAAACGTTCTCTACATTGGGCATGGGGAAAGGATCACTACGGGCGCGACCTGCGCTGGCAGGTATCATGCTCTACCCGATTTCACTTCGCATTCCGCTTTTCTGACCTCTGTATTCTGATCCTTTTTCCTCGCCTCTTATCTTTGGTTATTACCCTCCATCTAGCGCGTGTGCACTGGCCACCTTTACCCTCCCTTATTTTGTAAGTTCGTCGGAGCAAGTGTGAGCTCGGGCTATTCCTTCTTAGGCTTCGACAAGAGTACTTGACTCTTGGGTGGGTGTAGTGTGTGACCATGCTACGCATGATGTCGGTCGATGTTCGTCATGAGACAAGTTAGTTTAGCAACTGACAGTTTACAAGTTAATTAATGTGAAGAGAGTTGTCATGGTTGATGAAGGGCTAAGTAACTTGAAATGTTTTTAACTGTCAAATTTTGTTTAGGTTTGCCTGTTCGAAATTCTAGTCTGGATTAGCTTCGTTTAAATATTTTATGAACCTTTTGCATTTTTCTTCTCTTCACTTCACTTTGCTTCGGTTTGCATTGCTGACTTGAGGTTAGGTTTGAGGTCTGTAGAGCCTTATGAGCGAGGGCGCCTTTGACTGCTGCCTCATCAATCGTCGGGATGTCAAATTACACCTCAAAAATTAATTGTGGGTTACCTGAAGTTTTGAACTTGAATCATAATTGTGGGCATTTTTTTAAGGTAAACATTTTGCAAGCCAATTTAAGATAGGGGTAGAGCCAATGTTTGGTTCCTTTTCCTCGTTTTTTGTAATTTGGTATTACGGAATCCCTATATTTTGGGAGCATGCTTTAAAATGGCAATTTTGTGATTTATTGTTAATGTCCTTGTCTTTCATTGACAATTGTTCGGATGCCTTTGATAGGCCTTGAGTAGGTGCGCATCCCCGATTCCCTTTTTGTAGTATACTTTCGAATTGTCTTTCCTTCTCGGTTTTTGATTGGCCCAAATGGGTGCGCCGAGCTGGCGAGTGTTCGTACTTGTATTGTCCACAGTAATTTTAGTATATTGAAGTTTTGATTTTGTTCCCTGTCTTATCATTAAGTTTAAAGGCATAATGATAACACAATTAGTTTGATTGTTATACGTATACTGAGTCAAGGGGATACTGGTGTCTGAATGCAGGCATGGAAGATATTTGTTTGAAGAATTCCTGATTTTAAATAACTTCATGAGAGTTGTCTGCAGAATACGGCAGCTCCTTTGGTAATTTAGTGGTGTCGTATTTTTTGTAAGCAGACCCTTAAATTTGGAACACTGTTTCGTGCAGCATTAAAGCTTTGGAAGTTTGTATACTTGCAATCAATTAACATTTGGATATGGTATAATTAACGACATGTTTGTATCTGCTTCAGTATTTTTATAAATGTTGTGGAATATAATTGGAATAAACTGTTAAGATTTGTAATGGTTTTTTTAATTATCAAGTTACATTTCTGTGGGATCACCACAGTTGTTGTAATTGAATTGTTGGCATTGGATAAAAAAAAAGGGTTTATTTATATAGTAAAAATTTGTGGGCTCAAGGATACCCCACATGTGCACGTCTCTATTAAGCTTACTATAATCAGTGACCAGAAGGTACTGTCCCGGTAGTTTCTTTTTGAAAAGGAAGGCTGGGAATGCATGAGGAGCCGTAGATGGCTTTATATAATATTTTTCTCCTTTAACTCGCTGATAATCAATTGGAACGCCTCTAACTTGGGCAGGGAACATTGGTAGGGCTTAAGCCTAACGGGGACCTCATCTTCCATGCGAAACATACGGGAACTGGTAGTAACACCCTACCCGACTCGTAAGTATGTCATCGTACTCACGCAACATTTTCTATAGCCTGTCCTGCAATTATATTCCCATCACAGCAGTCCTGTTCTGGGCATTAAAACATCCCTCTCTCGCTTTCAAGTTCTCCCGGAGACGGATTATAGCCCCTTTGGGGTCGAAACCAAATCCCAGCTCTAAATTCCGGAAGTCGATGTTGGCCCGGCACTATCCAAAAATCTCTAGTGCAACTATATTTTCCTAGCTTGAAATGCAGAAGTAATTTCGAATTTATGTTACATACGCTCCCATTAGCTACCATCAAGACAAAACCCTCACCCCAACATAGATTCGTTTTCAATTCAGGAGATTTAGTCACAAGCCGGCTGGCTAAATATTGACTCACTCGCCCCTGTGTCGACTAGAGCAGAAACTTTAATTTTTAATTTTTATTTCTACATGAAGTTTTCCCTCTCTTTGGTTCCGCTGTCCTACCGCCTCTATAGTTTCAGGTTTCACTGAGGGTTTCCTTCCCTTTGCTTGGCGGAGCCGACAGTCACGCAAAAAATGCCCCTCCTTACCATAAAAATAACATTCTCCTTTATCGGAGCCCTTCCGACACCGGGCCAGTTGCCCTTCAAATGTAACATTTTCTTTGTCCGCCACTGTGGGAATTTTCTTCCCTTCTATTCCCCTCAAGATTCCTATCCTCTTTACATGATTTTTAATTTTGTTCTTTGCATAAACCTGACATGTAAGCCCGGTTTTCAACTAGGATTGTCCAAGTACGATATTCTTCAAATGTCACCGGGATATTATGCCCAACACCGTGTGCTCGCGTTCTAGGGTGTAGATTTTCTACTAACAAACTCACCAGTTCCTTTTCCTCCAAGAAAATATTCAGGGGACCTGCGTACTCACTTATTGACTGTAAAAACATTAGCAAAGATTCTCCTTTTTTTTTCTGGAAACGAAAAACAAAATTCCTGCCAATATCATCTTGTATCCTGCGGGGACAAATACTTTTCCACAAACTTTCTTTTACATTTTGCCACTCTTTTCCCTCGTCAATACCTTGCACAGTTATTTCCGCCATAACTCCCGTAGTTTTATCGATTACTGCTTGCAACAGCTGTACGTCACTCAAAAATTTTTAACTTCTTTAAACGATTTATTTCAAGACAAAATTCCAAAAGGGAGTCAGTATCCCCGTTTTTCATATTAATTACTGCGTCGAGAGAAGAGCTGGCCATTTCACAGGCAATAATATTACTAAAATTACTTTGGATCAATAAACATTCACTGGGAGATGAAACTTTTCTAGTATCTTTTGATTTTAACAATTCTGTCATTTCTTTCTAAGCTCGTCGATGCTCTCTCTGTCTGTTACATTTACGTTCGTGGCGTTCGCGGCAGGTGGGTTTGTCCACCGTGTACACCCACGACGTCATACTTACAATTACGGCCAACACTCTCATGACGGAACACAATCAAATGAGGAACAGAGTGGCGTAGATTTTGGGACGCCTTCCGACCCCAGGAAAAGGGGGTGTAACAAAATGTGCCTCACTCCGTCACCCAGACAACAACATTCCCCAACCCCGCCCTTGGATGAAGTTAGACGTGCTCAACATTAAACACCCATCTGAGCCATGCCTCGACCACGATATTATATGAACTTATAATTAAACTACGGCTAGAATTTACCAAACAGCTATAGAGGTCCATTACAGTGATGCAGGAAAGAATGTTTTCCAAATTCTGACTTATGGTGGTAACAAATTAAATTTTTATATAACAATCCATTAATTCACATGGCATTACAAACATCTCTGGCCTACAAATTAAAAATACAGTAAAAAAAATATTCTTACACCAGTTTGGAAAGTTCGTTCTCACTCTACGTAATATGTCCAAATACATTTTCATACTAGTTACAAAAATTTATAATCAAAAGCCACCGCAGAGAAGCCACTTAGTTCGCCGCTGGAGAGTCTTAACCGTGGCGTTACGTGTCTCACTACGATACGAAGCAATAGCAATGTTACAATCACAGTACCTTGGCAGCAGCCCTACCATGGGCCTGACGATGTAGAAGAAACAGCACGACCATTCAGGTCACAACGCAATGCAGGGTGTCGGGCCTCCACTGCCCGCAATGTCGTCGTGTCGTATTTTTCAGCTCTCGGAATTCGGCCAAACTGCTGCTGTCCCACAGACACAGTCTTCATTCCTATCGGCACTGCACTTGAATTGTGCCGCTCTGTCGTGGCACACTCGCTCCTATATTAAGTTGACTGCAGTAACCGTGATGTGGACGTACATACCCGGTGAAAGTTTTGGCTAGAGGAACAGTCAAGGTTTTTATTCCTGACCAAAATAACTTCCATCATTCAGCCCGACAATTTTACAAGCAGACCGTTCAGTGGCATAGGGCGCGAATTCTAACATGTCCACCATTACCACAAAGTCAGTGTTCACCTAGACACGTTTTACACACCAAAGTCCAGTAATTATTTCAGTGACTTTCGGGGTTAAAAAATTGAGCTTCAGACATTTGGCGATCTACAAATGTCTCTAAATAACGTTCGAAACCTCGGCGCAAACTTTTATTGGCAGAATATAGTCCATTCCTCCCCAACTCCGTTCCCTCGATTACATTATAAAACCTGTCCATATTTCTCGTCAGTTTTGCACATATTTCCGGGGAGGGTTACGTCTCACACAGTATTATATGCCAGTTCGAGTGTAATCCGGCACAACATTTCACCATGTAAATTCTCGTTCCACACCTCGCTCGATCACGGGATTATTTCGTCACAACCCGACAAGACACCATCTTCTCACTATCGTACAGAGCGGGCATAATCCAAATTGAAGTGAGTATACGGCTGTGGAAATTTTGTCGCAGTCCGACATTACGTACACACCGTCCATTATCTCTAACCCGATGCTGGCTGGTAACACACATATCCGGCCCTCCGGTGTGTTAGTTCCCGCGACGACAAACAGTCACTTTCCGGCAACGTGATCATAATTCAGTCCTGTAACATTGCACTGCTGGCGCACACAGCTGACTCTCTCGACAGCCCGCCGCAGCCACACTCTACCAATTCACTGTTAACAACTGCCCGCTGTGGCTCGTGCACGCTGTCCGCCCCTACACACCGCCGCGACGTCATGCTGGACACGTCAGACGCGACACCCAGCGGCTGCTCTTTACATTAAGTCGGCAGAACAAGGAACTACAAATGCCATAATCGACTCACGGCCTATATCATAAACGTTACCCAGTAACAACACTCATTGATAACTATCACACAGTGAATAATGGTAAATACGATTAAATGTTAGATAAAATAATTAAAATGTATATATATATATACACAAATGATTAAATGATAGGAATAAATGTATGCCCTGTAATTATACAATTATAGACATACATACTAGAAACTACCAGTGTGATGATACCAACTGCTATAAAAATTACACTAAAAATATATACTAATAATACTAAAAAAAATTGGTGATCCCCAAATCGTCATAGAATCTTTGTACATGCGAAAATCTAGTACGATTTTACAAATGCTGCCATCCAAATATATCAGAAATGTTTATATTTTGGACAAATATACATAAATCTCACGTTTCCATCGGAAATTAAAACGATTGGAATTCGTATAGGAGCTGTAAGTTTCAAAATTTCAATGAAACACCGGTTTCTTTTTACCTTTTCCTTTTTCTTTTTACATTTTGAACCTCGATAGGATTTTGAGAGCTAACGAACATATATATTTTCTAAAATACATTTCTGTGTTACGAAACACAAATTCTGTTTATAATAACTTTATTTTATAATTGCTGCCATCCAATATATCAGAAAGGTGTATACTTGGACAAATGTTTATATTTGGGTAAATATTTTATTTAAAAATACTATGTTTCCAACTACCCGACACGCCAGTACTAACATGCAGAGCGGCATTTCAGGTCGATAGCCGAGCTTCTTAATATAGTTTTTTGTCTGTTTCCCAACACAGTCTTCTACCCTGCTTGCCACTCTCTTCCCCGCTGTGCCGAGAGCTTACAAAGCCTTTTGTATGGCTAACAACAACAGTCACTGATCACAATTCCCGCCCCTTGACACTCTTTCCCCTCGCAACGACCCACAAACACACAGCTCTAACACGAATGTATTATTTTTAATTAAGAATTTCCAACACAAGTACATAAAAATAGTTGACTTACATCGCCAACCCCCGTGGCAAAGTCAGATTACGCCTTTGGATGAGGGTTCCAGGCTCGAATCCCGGGTAAGGCATGGTTAATGTAAGCTGGATTCGATTCAAAGCTAAGGCATGGTTAATACAATTCAGTGTCCTTACCAAAGTTACTCAATATTACTTCACGGAATACTAAAGGGTACACTAATGTATACGTACACAATGTTTGATAAGTAATTATGATTACTAAATATATATAATTTAAATAAATAAATAAAATTATGATGAATTATTATTCGAAATGGAAAACCGTACGCAATGCTTTACGAAGACTATTGTGTTTCTGGAATCGTATCGGTATAGAAATCCATATGAAATATCAAATTAAGTAATTCAAATTAAATGTAATCGCTAATACTGAAGAAATATACATTTTTCATATTGCAGTACCAACTCAGTATAATTATAAACAGGAAAAATTCAGAAAATTCATTAGTGCGTTAAAAATCTTTTGATTTCATAATTCCAGATTAAAATCATTTAATTCATTAAGGAAATCATATTTACTTTAGTAAAATTATGTTTTATTATGAAATTTTGCTATTTTCCTTGTTCGTATAGGTTCCCGTGGAGGGTGGGGAGGAGAGTGTCGAGTTAAATATACACCTGCAGGGGCGGCGCTCGTCATTGTTCATCCATCCGCCATGGGGTGCAGATCGCCTCACTAGGCGGGCATTCCGAGGCAGTTGGCGAGGACAGAGGAGCTGCAACGTACTTCAGTTAACTGCTGGTAAGCAGTTTTTGTTAGAACTGCTCGCTTTTGTCAGTGAAAGATAGTGTGGATAGGTCTTTTCAGAACTTCCGCACAAATTAAAAGTTAAGATCCCTTTATTTTCGTTAGGGTTGAATACAAAAATAAGGTTTATTTAGTGCTAGGAGAACACAGAGCACCAGTCGCCCCCTAACTCCCTGGCCTGGTCTCCGGTAGTGGGGAGAGGATAGGAGGAAGGGACTTGAATGATTCACATCAGCCAAAAGAGTGAGGTAGGCTGTAAACACACTGTACACCTGTTTGTGACCACCGAAAATGCCCATCATGAATGCAGCCATGGAGATACATGTCTCAGCGAATTTTTGCTATTTCTATCTGTATTTTATTAAAATAGTATAAATTTTGCGGTATTTGTAAAAACTCTTTTTGGATTTCATTATATTTTACTGGGAGTATTATAAATTAGATTTACTTTGTTATTAAATGCTTACATAATTATTTTTTGGTATTTTGGGTTGGTATTTCAATAATGAACAGTTATCATGCAATGATGTGGGAATTTTTAAATGTTTAAATTTAATTTCAAGTAGTGTTTTAGATATTTAAGGGCGGGTTGTTGTGTGTTTGAGGTGTGAATTATGGGAACTTTTGCCAAACTATGCACAGAATGTTTGAAGGGTGCACAACCTTGCCCATGTCTATGTTCTGAATGATTTTTTTGGTGATTGTCGACGGAATGTTGAACGAATGGACCTTGAGTACTTCTAACAAACGAAATAATTTGGTATGTATGTGATACGGTGGGTTAGGCATTTAATTTATTTTTAAGTGGTTTTAAGATTTTTCAGGGGTGGGTTTTGATTATGACTAATGTTTTAATTATGGATCGAGAATAAGAAAAGAGTAAACTAAGCAGGATATACCTAGTGTATTCAGTGAGTGCATATCTCTGTCCTATTCTCTGGTCAGAATGTCTTCTAGTGAAGGATGACTGTATGATAAATAAATGGACCATAAGTTTTTATAACAAATCAAATGTTTTTATGTGTATGTGATGAGGTGGTTTGGCCTTATAATTTAATTGTAAGTAGTTTTAAGATATTTAAGGGTGGATTGTTGCATGTTTGAGGTGTGAATTACGGAACAGCTAAAAAAGGGAGAACTAAGCCACTTGTGCACTGCACACTTGGAAGGTGCATAGCCAAAGCTCCCAAGCTTGTTTTGAATGAGTGGTTTGGTGAAGGATGACTGTAATGATGGATGAATGGACCTTGAGTACTTCTAACAAATGAAATGTTTTTATGTGTATGTGACAGGGTTGTTTTGGCATATACTTAATTTTAAGTAGTTTTAATAGATTTAAGGGTGAGTTGTTGAGAGACTGTGAGTATGAGTGCGGGGAAAGGTGTTACAAGTAATTCTGGGTGGGTTCTTGGTGTATATTTGAGAATTTTTAATGGATTATATAGAGAGCTACATGGTAACCACCATTATTCATATAATTAACAGAAGGTGTGTCAATATTACAAACCAAGGCTCTCTACACTGTTAAACATTCGCAAAAGCATGTTAAAACCATCTATAATATAATACCAAGTACACAGAGAATATTTATTGAGTAAGTGCATAACTGTGCATATGAGAGTGGTGAAAAGTGCTGTAATTTTTAAAATTTTTGTTAGTTATAAACAGTTTAAATTAGTTTTAAGACCATCTGGTTTGGCAGAAGTGTGCTCGAGTGTGAATTATGGAAAATAGAAAAATATTTGGGAACTATGCACAGCATGTTTGGAGGGTGCACAGCCCTGCACATGTCTATGTTCTGAATGAGTTGTTTGGTGAAGTACGACTGTATGATGAATAAATTGACATAAATGAATTGATTGTGAAATGTATGAAAATAGGTGGGATTTTTTAAAAATATTTTGTTATTATTACATATTTTAAAGTATTTAAAGACATTCTGGATGGGTGGAAAAATGTGTGCTTGGGTGTGAATAATGAAACATATAAAAACATTTGGTAACTATGCTAAACTATGCACAGCATGTCTGGAGGGTGCACAGTTCTGCCCATGTCTATGTTCTAAATTAGTTGTTCGGTGAAGGATGACTGTATGATGAATAAAGGGACATGAGTGATTTTAACAATTGTGGAATTAATGAAAGTAGGTTGGGTTTGGGTATTTGTAATTAGATTTTAAGTATATAATTTAGTTGTAAAAGTATAAATTTTTTCTAATATCTAAAAGATTTGAAATTTAAGTAAT
The DNA here is from genome assembly GCA_029891345.1 of Dryococelus australis. NCBI lineage: Eukaryota > Metazoa > Arthropoda > Insecta > Phasmatodea > Phasmatidae > Dryococelus > Dryococelus australis. The sequence goes on along the minus strand of CM056996.1, from coordinate 131,787,712 downwards.
TTTAAAGATTTTTTAAATTTAATTAACCATTTAAAATTTTTTGTTTTAGAGTACAACAGATTAATTTCCCTTGCTAATACTTTTTAAATGAAAATCATTTTTAAATTTATAAAAAGTTTTAACACTGTCAACTACTTCTCATGGTATTGCATACTTTAATTGTATTTTTACAGTGTCAGTTATTTTATTTTTTGGCACTGTCGAATACTTTGGTTTTTTTAGAGTGTCAATTCATTTATTTTTGACACTGTCGAGTATTTTAATTTTTTTTATTGTTAATTACTTAAATTTCTTTACAGTACCAAGTACTTTAATTTTTTACAGTGTTGTGTATGAAATTTTATTTTTAAAACTAATATTTAAAAGTTTTGCTTTAAACAAGTCATTTTCGCTAGTCAAAATAAAATAACATGTGTAAATTCAATACAAGGGTAAAAGTATTACATGTGTTGATAACACAGCTCATCTGTTACGAAGCACAAAGACCATGCGTGCAGAGGGGTTAGAAGGAGCTCACGGACCATGTAGTATGGTGAGTCCCAGCGACCAGCGCTGACCGAATGTCACTCGGTGTGACACAAAGTCGCCAGAGGGGCGGGGAAGTAGAGACCATAACTTTCGTGGTGGTGCTTAGTGCAGGCTTAGGCAGCTGTGCCAGGAATGGAGTACGGTGGGGAAGCGTGAATGTGCAGGGATGATCTTCAGGCACGTGGCGGGAGGAAGACAGTCTTGCATTCTCACCTCGATTTGCCTCCTTCGCCACCACTGCACACGACCCTGCTTGCTGCACAATACTCTCTCGCTGCCTGCAGCCCCGGTATATTTTTTAAACAAAAACAGCTTACACATGGTTCAGCGTGCATTGAGGGAAATAAACTCTCTTGCACACTGCTTTTTAAACACATGAATTTAGTGTGTTAAATATTAATGATTTTGCTGTGAAATCTGTTTGTGTGAATATCACTTACTTCAGCAAAGAGTATTGCTTACTGATATGGGAATGCGGTCGAACAAAATAATCTGCCAGTCATTAGACTGAGTGAATGAAAGTTACATATTATGGATAGAGAATACATATCAAGAATTTTTTTTTGTTGTGTTGATATACTTGTTCAAGATAAATATATAAAAAGGTTACACTCTTGATTCAATACCTGGTCCTGACATAAACATTGTGTAAAGTTATGACCATATATTAATGAAGTATTATATTTTATTTTTTAATTTTATGTAAATAATGAATCACTTATTTCTTTAAGATATACAGTCTATTTGGTGTTAAATGAAACAATCAGTTTGTAATACAATTTATTATATTCCATTTTTCAAACAAAATTAATTTTCATATACAAAAATCACATTCTCATTAAAATATTTACTCACATATACAAGCAATCTTCCTTATTCATTTAAGCAATACACTTTGTAATGATATAGCGAAGATCATATCTGGCGACGATGCTGGCGATATGTTGCAGGGAGGAAAACTCGTTATTCTCTCAAATATGTGAGATGTTTTTATTCACAAAGAATGCTGGATGAATCGTTGATTCGCTGTTTGTTAAACATTCAGATTAGTTGTAAGCCACAATGTTTAGGTGATTCACACATTCTTGAGGTGGTTGGAAGCTTGATTCACTCATAGATGATACTGTAACATTTAAATATCTTGTTGAAGCTGGCTGAGCTGAATTTATTATAACCCCAAGTGTAGTCTTGCAGAAAAAATATAGATTTTTTTCTATGCATCGGAGCGAGTGAAGAGATTTTGCCGAATCTCGAAACCAAGGTCTTGAGAGCTGTTGAGGGTGAAGTGAAGCGAGTAATGGAATAGCAGTGGATTACATGTCTTCTTATAAGCAATAACTTGGATCACTTCTGACCAGCAGTAAATGGTCTTTATTGGGAGATGTGAACATCCATTTTTTATATTAGTTGTAAAGTCCACCTGCTTCCACAAGCACTAAATACTTCAAGTCTGTTTGTGAGCTAAGGTACTATGTTAGAGTTATAAAGGTCTCCAATATCTGTGGAATGTAGAATGGGGAGAGCTTGAGTCTGAAAGTAGAAGGTTTTTGTAGAAGCTTCCTCTGCTGTGATGGATTTCAGATACTTGCAGGATATATTTACACTAAGAGTTATTGGTCGGGGCGATGTTGTAGTTAAATATATCAGAGGCTTCCTACACCTTGAGAAAAATCTTTCAAAGTCTGCATAAGTACTTGTTGGTCATTATGTATCCACACTCAGTTAATCTGCCTGAAAATGCTGTGGTTAGTATTTCATAAATGAGCTGGGGCAGACTTTTCACTGCCAAACAGGAAATTGATTTACTTCCCAATCCTGAATTAAGTTATCGCCATTTTGAAGGAAATACAGTGGGTGGAGCAGGAAATTTTAACTGTGGTACAGTCTGTTGAGCAGATTGTGTGGAGATGTGGTACTAGTGTGGTGCTATATGGTGCTAGTGTGGTGCTACTGTGGTTTTATGTAGTACTAGTGTGGTGCTATGTGATACTAGTGTGGTGCTACTGTAGTGCTATGTGGCACTAGTGTGGTGCTATGTGGTGCAAGTGTGGTGTTGATGATGCTGTCTTAGGATGTAGTGTTGATTGTGATGATGTGTTGCTAAATTTATGTCATTTAAAGTATCCCTCTGAGAAAACTGTCTCTGACAGAATTTGCATACAAAAGTTGAGGGCGAACTATTATTTATTGCAGGTTGTCATTTCATGTCGACACATGCTGTGTAGAGCTGTAAATGTTTTAACACAGAAGCAACACAGCAAATGCATATTTACTTCCGTACTGATTCAAGTCTAGAATGAAACTAACAGGTTCAAACCTTTTATAGGTACTTATAGGTAAATTCTAGGACGTGCAAAATATGAGAAATATTTAACTTATATGAATTGTAAAAATATGTTTGAAATGTATGTTTAAGTATTAAATTGCTTTAAAATTATTATTATTATTTAAACAATATCCCACCCACAAACCTTTATGTGCAAACACACTTATTTTTTATTGTAAATGCATGTAACATTTTCTGTCAGAATTAGTTTATTTATGGATAATACAATTAATACATTGGTAAAGTCAGTAAAACACAAAAATGTAGTTTCAAACCATTTATTTCATTACATTTGTATTACAAAGTACATATTGGCAACATTAGATGTAAAAAAAAAACACATTTACATCATTTCTTCCCCTTGACATTACTTGTAGTATTTCCATCTGTTTGATTGTCTTGTTGTATTATACATTCTGGCAAATCAGGAAAAGTGAGAATACATTTTTTCGATGGCAGACTTGAATTCGGACATATATGGTAAACATATCATTTTGTCTGATCTGGACAAGATATTAAATCATTACAATTTTTCACCTTCTAATATACATTGTATCTTTTTATTTTCACACTTGAGTTTCCAGAGATGTAACTATCAATTGCATGGAAAAAAATACATAATTATAAAGACACTAAAATTGTTACTTTCCAAAACATTTTGTAAAAGGTTTACTCCAGCATGTAATTAAGTTGCTAATATTCAATTTACACTTTGATTTCTGTATGCACGAGCATGTGATTTCATTGTCATCTTGATCCATCTTTACAAAGTACTGGTTTGCATAAACCAAATAAATATATAAACTAAATGTCTCTCATTAGTCCACAATAAGGTCTCATTCCAGATAATGCCATATTACTCATATTATATCCACTGGTGATTCAGAAGGACAATCATCATAATCTGTTTCACCTCAGTTTGTTATCAATGTCCACTTAAGCATTAATCTAGAGTTTTCCTCTGCAAAGAAGAATGTTTAATTAGAACCAAATGTTTTACGTAAATTTTTGAATGGTGGACAATTGTCTTCTTTTTTAATATTTGTTACTTTCCCATTCCACACACGTTCGAAAATATGTTTTTGCTCAACTCCACCTACATATATTTCACAATTATTTAAGTATTGCTATCAAATATCTTCAATATTCTCATTCTCCATACATCCACTCTCCCATTTTAAACCACAGTGGTGTTTGGTTACCCATCTATTAGTTTTCTTGTATTTTGGATTTAGATATTTCCAGTCGAAAGGTGCTTTGAAGTTGAATACAGTTGTATGTTATTGCATATCAGTAATAGCTAATTCTTTAATGAAAAATGTTTCTGGCTATTGAAATCCTTGCACATTGCAAAACATGTTGTTAATACTGTGCCTCATTGTCTACTAACTCAAATAATTATCTTCACCAGTTTATATCTTACATTATAACTTGCCAATCTATCATGAATTATCAATGCATAAGCTTGCATATTTGCCAGAATTGGTGTATTTGCAATAATTTCAATTCGTGAATCAATTACATTATTGATGATGGTATTGTTTTGTTTGGTTACATCAAATACAAAATGCATTCCTCCAGTTTCAGATGATTCAGGTTCTAGAATTGATGAGCTCATTTTGTTATATACATTTCCTGGAACTTTGAGTACATATCATAGCAAATAAGGAATTTCCCATTTCCAAAGTTTATATTTAAATCCATATATGGATAAGCTTGACCATTTAAATACAGTTTAATATTTTTCATGTCACAATTATCGAATACTGATCTATCAGCTTTTAAATTGTTTTGTTAGTTTGTTTGAAAACAAATAAAAACAAATTATGGTTTCTCAAATGAAAAACTTCACATACTAATTTTTGTGATGTTGGTTGAGTTGGAAATGTCTTCAAAGTCCACGATATGAATGCAATATCTATATTATTCCATTTTTCGATATATTTTAAAAACTTTACATGTTCATGAGTGTTAATTTCAATATGTGGCATTAGCCATTCAACAGTGTTTAATTACGATGTTACACTTTTCGCATAATTAGCTGTATCATATATGACATTCAAATGCATGTTACCGAAATGAATAACTAATTCTTGTTTAGCATTTAATATTACATGGTTATAGTCCTCAGTAAATCCAAGTATCATACTTAATGGTATAACAACTTCGTATTTTCCACCTGGATTTATTTGTAGTGTAAAATTATCAGCATTGCTCCACCCAGCCATTAGTCCTGTATAAATATTGTTTACAGTTTCCGAAGATATTTTGCTTTATCGTGAAAGTAATTCCAATATCCTGTGATTGGTCTATTTCAACACCAATGAGCAGATATGCAATGGTATCGATTAAATGAAGTATTCTGTTTCTCACTATTCTTGCAGTTGCTGGATTAGCTGCATCGGCTGTCTTTTTGATTGTTCCTTTACACCTTAAACTTGATTTCGATGGTAATGTATAAATATCGTGATTTTGTATAGCAATGCTTATTTCCGTTGGAAAAGTTTACGGACCTGCTCGCAATGGTTCATAGACATGTATTTCCATATTGGTGGTAGTATCTTAATAACTGATTGGTTCTTCAACATTAAGTATGTCTTTCATTTCTATTAACGCTGTATCATAATTCCTTTAAAAACAATTTGTTGCCTCATGTTAACTTTACAGGTACCTCGTTCGAAATGAGCATTTTATGATTCTTTTTACATCTTTTTATTGTTACTTTCTTCGAAATACGGTTTTTAGAAACATGGTTTACATTTGAAGTGCCTACTTTACGGCCATATTGACTATTATACACAATACCCATTTTAATCGTAATAAACACAGAATGTTTATGTAGCTTTTTTTAAAATGTAATCGAATGGTAATTTCGTTGTTTCTAAAATGAATGTTTGCAAATCTTGATCGACAATTGTAACAACTAATTCATCCACTCGATTAACTATTACTGGAAGATATATCAATGTATTCTGGTTTTCTATTATTTTGTAACTCGGAGCCACTGCAAACGTGAATTCATGTATTGTATTTGTCCGTTTTCCATTCAGATATGATCTGCCTACAATATTAACATTTATACAACATACATTAACCAACAATATATAAACCTGTTTTGACAATTCATGCAATTGATTAGCTGGATACTTGCCTTTCATGTCCTAACATATCTGCAATTGAATTGTATTCCGTGAAATCGATATTGACATTAATATACATCACACTAGTTAACATATTTGGATTTACACATCATTGGAAATGTACATTTTCAGGCAATGCTGTTTTAATGAACATTTATAAATCATCCAACTCATAAGATTCTACCGGTATCACAATCTTATATATTTTTTCACCATTGTTGAACATAAATGATTGTCTATATCGATATTTGGTATGCTTTGTTAGTAACGAATTTGATTAGACTTATTTGCCATTGTCTCTCTAACTCCAAAGCTGGGAAATATATACGAAGATATGAGAAAGAGGACATACAAAGTCATTCTTGTTGAGAGTCATTAAAATCTCCTAACGTTTTCGCTTCACTCTATTCCTTGTCGTTGGTAGTTTAAAGAAGGGTTATTAATTGTCATTATTTTTTGCAAGTTATTTGTATATTATTATCTTTTGTCCTATTGAAGATCTCTATGTCTAGTTTACATTGGGTAGTATTACCCACACTTGAATGAGGAATTTTTTTTTCTCACTATTGAAAAGTTCCGAAGCTAGCCGTGGAAAAAATATATAGTAAAATTAAAATTTGTGACGTTTGGGAAGTGAAAGTAAAAACTCTCACTTTCTCCGCCACAGAAAAAGTTGCGCCCTTTCGTGGGGCATATAATAACTAAACTCAGTGACTGCACATATATTTAATTAACGACGAGTTTCGTCAAAATAAAAAAATGTCAGTTTAATAATTTACAATTTGATATACCTGATTTTGTAATTGTAGGATTCCAAACTAACAGAAAAAAATCGTGCTGAACAGTATGTACACGCTTCTATGTTTGATCACTGTAATTTAAGAAATGTTTATTTTAAAAACGGAAGAAATAAAATTTTTCCAAAAGAAAATGGAATCTAGATATCGAAAATGGTTTTTGTGATAAAATGTTTCTTGCCTATAATGATTTTAGAAATTCAAAATCAAAACTAGATACTCTATATAGAAATAATAAACTTTATTATAAGCCGACTCTAAACTTTGATGGTGCTAGCAATTATTATTAATTTTGGGGTCGGAGACCATTGTATATTATTGATTGCTTATATAGAAAAAACTGTAGTTAAAGAAAAAAAACAAATATAAAAATTTGTGCATATTTTAATAAAGCTGTTGAAGCAGGATCAATTTGCAATGTTGTTCTAAATAGCCAGAGGAATTTAACTTATGATTATTTGAAAGAAAGGATTACTGAAGATATATAAAATTTTTATTTTATTAAATGGAGGAAGTAAACATTTTACGAAAACAGCAAAATGCTTCGTTAGTTTAATACAAATTTTGAGATTTTTCTCCTAGTGTCAATTTTATTTGTAACATATTTATTTGTGCAGGATTTGTGTCATTTTTATTTGTACAATCTACTATTCCTCTTAATAAATTGCTTTCTTTATAGATATAAATGGAATCATTTGTTCTACCTTGTAGTTTGACTAACATTTTAAATGGTGGCGATAAGTAAAACATCCCATTCTATGACTTATATAACGCGCCTGACGAACTCATAAAACTCCTTTTCAAATTCCATCGAAATATACAAAACCTACAATTATTGCTCTTAGAAAACATTGGCGATAAATATAAACTTCGAAAAATAGGTGACGAATTTGAGCATATAGTAGAAGTGTTTAGAAAATTACTAGAGCTTCGATTTAAACTATAAAGAAAAACAACATAAAATTTCATTTGATTTTAGCTTAATTTGCATAATTTTGGATTAGATTTTCTTAATTTTTTTTGCTTTGGTTTAACTTGCATTTTTGTCTAAATTTGCTTGATGTGATGCTTAAGAGATTGATTTTGCTTAATTTTTGTGAGACATATTACATTCACTATTTCATGTGGATATGAAAAATTATATTTGAAGGAAAAAAAACCCTATCTTTTTGGTGGTTTTTTGTTTATTTTTGGCAGTTTTTTGGCCATTTTTGAACTGTTTTGAGGGTTTTTTTTTGCTTGAAATTCGAGGAAAATGCTTGAAATTATTGAAAAAAGCATAGCACATTAATGAAAAAACAATTAAAATTCGTGGATTTTATGGCCTTAATTGAATTTTCTTAGATGTAACCATATATTATACTTAAGATCTCCATTCCATAACGAAATTGATTTAGACCACGTACTTTTGAGAGTGTATGTGTATCAGTATGTTTCCAGGGAAAAATAATATATGATTTAATTATGTTTGCCCATACACGTGTTACGAATAGTTACTTCGCAGCAAATTACTTGCCCTCGTACGAAATTTCTTTGAGCTAAAACCGCATTTCGTGATCTGCAACGGTACCTGAAATGTCGGGGGTGTCGACGTTGGGCGGACCATCCTGTACCTGTATATGAGCACTTCACGGGGCGGGCAATGTGATGAGTGAGCGCGCAGTGGAGGGGTAGGGTGAGGCGCCGATGTAGGTGCGGCGTGGCGGGTAGCGGGAACCTACTGAAACAACCAGGTGTTGCCTGGCGGCAATCGCCACGCCCCTTAGACTACTTTCTGAGAGCACACTCGCCTTGAACAACTTGGCACACGTGCCTACCTGCCTGTGTTTCGCCCGCTGCAGCTACATCGCCTCGCGGAGTGAGAGCCCGTCAAATCCACTTCTTAACTGCTCGTCATGTCTTCCAGTTTCCTTTCCCATTATTTCTATTTAGAATTTTGTAAGGTTTAGTCGGAACAGCACGACATTCCATTGTCTATACTCCATAAACGGTTACTTCCTACTTTTCTGAAGTAAGATCTGCTCTAGTTGCACTTCCACGGTGTACTTCCTCCTCGTGCACGTGAAACTTAACAAATTCTAACAATTACGCCCTCAGTTGAACATTGTTTGGGTTGAGAACTATTTCTTTCTAAGCGTTACCAACACACTTAATTTATCCCTGTATTTATTCATATTAATTATAAATGAACTACCGTAATTTTTAAATAAAACCAAGTAGAAGTTCAATTTGTTCGAAAATAAGATACTATTGTGAAAACAAAAGTATAAAACGCTAGCGTTACGTGACGTTTTAAGAAACAACCAAAAAGTCTTACAAAGGTTTGATTAAAAAATTGTGCAGTTTTTCGAGGATCATTAAAAATTTTCAATTAAAATGAAAACAATATAATGCAAACTCGTTACTTGTATAACAAAAGTTGTGCTATGAGAAAATACATATTTCAAGAATATTTCAGCAACTTGCTTTGTGAAATAAATATCGCAAGTACAATTAACATTTGCATATTCCAATAACGTGGCTTATATGGTGTATTTAAACATTTCAATCAAGCAAAAATAACACGATAAACCAGATAAATAGTACTAGTAACCTAAGTTTTTTTTTTCGAAGGGCCCTTGAAGTAGCTTTGTAGCTATATGGCGGTGATTTGGTATTTTGTATTTAGTAATTAAAAACGCATAGATTTGGTGGACAAATCGGTTCACATGAGCATTTTGTAAACAGAAATGTGTAATTGGAAGACGGTGTGTGCCAGTGGCGGTCAGTGTCTCGCTCTAGGCGGCAGCTGCATACACTCTTGAGTAGCTACTGGACAATTCACGGATTCACTTTACGATACGCTATTCTTCAAACACGCCGATATTCCTGTCAGGTCGACTATTGGGACATAGCCCAGGTGAACATAGTCTATTCTGAAGCGAATGGATACCGACTCATACGTGCCACCTGGTCTTAGATTATCAATCTCTACCAACTCAGAAAATTACCTACCTAACGCTAGACTATACATAGAACAGTGAAGTCTAGCCTACAAGTAGTCGAAATCGCAACTTTCTCCTGATCCTAGTAATTGTATACCTGCAGCAGGACCACTTGGAAAAAGGTTACGTTGAATCAAAATAAAGTTTGTTCGACGCAATCTAATTAATTGTTTGTATAGGGGCAATTAATATTTTGTGGTAGAAACCAAATTATTTTGTTGTTGTCATTTGGTTGTCCAGACAACTATTTGGTTGTTTGCAACTAATTTTTTTTGATTAAACACGTGGATTAAACACTTTCGATTGATAAAAAATAGTTTGAAGCCCAAACTATATAGTTTGCGGCCGAGTACTACGCCCTTTTAACCCCAGATGAAGTGACTAGTGATGAAATACAAATGTTTGTAAATAAACGCATCTGAACAACGTGCGAAAATAAATATTTCAGGTTAACAGCTTTTTTTAGTTACCCGTAAGAATCGTTTTATTCGCATTTGTATAACATTATTATGTATCAATAAATGTACTAACAAACGCTGTTCCTATACTATTTGTCACAAGAAGTGCAAACAAACTCTCGAGTTGTATTTTCGAACAGTCAATCAGATGAGCGGCCAAACAAAACTAAATATTTTGTTGACAGTATAATATATTATTTTTTGGTCAACATAAGGTTGTGATTATTGAAGCATGTATTTTGTTAGAGAACAAAATTAATTGTGTTGCTTTTCAAGTTTTGTTTACTCTACCCAAAATTTTTCTTAAGGCAACTGAATGTGTTTTTGGCCAGCATATACAAACAAGTATAGGCTGTTCACTATAAAGTGAGCACTTTTGAAATCAACCTTAGGAAAAAGTCACTGCCCCTACTTGCATGTATTTCAACTGGAGCATTGAGTCACATGTGTCCAGTAAAGTTGGTAATGGTGGAGGGGAAAGTAGTTCCATATATTAACGTCGAACAAAAAGTGTAAGGTAAACATTTGTGGTAACTCAAATTATTTCTCTTACTTTCTCTATTTTTTAATACATCTAAGTGTAAAAATGAGCAGATTGGTAAAATATTAACTTTCCTAATAATTCTACAGGTTCACTAGACCGACGCACGAACAAAGTGATGAGGCGCATGGCAATGTTAATTTTACATAAGGGGGAAGAATACGCAACGTGAATAGAAGTAGATCTTCTGCAGGGCTTCCAAAAGTGTAAAACATCTGCGATGTGTGACGTATTTAGGAAACAATCAAGCACGTCATACATGAGGTGATTTATCAAAGGTTTTATTCGAAAAGTGTGAAGAAACTGCGAATATACTTTAATATGGACAACCGTGCTTTAATGTTTATATAAAAGGAGAAACATTAGCTCCATTCTAGTAAACAATTTGAACATTACACTAGCAGTACCTGCGTGAAGTACTTGAAATGATTTTTATCAATTCGCTACCATGTTTATTGGAATTATGCATGTCAGACGTTCTGGCGCACTTCTAGAATGACACAGGTATGGGTGTAGTTGTGTAGCGAGTGAGAGGATCCCGGAGGGGAGGGGAGGATACAGACCCTCTGTTCCCTTCCCCTTGTGGTTATCTACTCCGGATACCTACCTCACAACCACCCTGCCCCACCCTTTACCAGTAATTAAATCCAGGTGCGGTTGCACAGGGCGAGAAACCACTAAGTGGCACGCCCCTACTACTACATGGGGTGGGGTGGGGTGGGTCAGTCATCCGGAGTAGATAACCATAGGGGAAGGGAGCAGAGGACATGTATCCTCACCTCCGGGATCCTCACACGCGCTACACAACTCCACCCATCGCTATGTCATTCTAGAAGTGTGCCAGAACGCCCCCGCTAGTCAGTGTTTACTGTAGCGTAGTTATTGACAGTATGATAATTTTTCAAGCATTGATTTCAAAAGTGCTCACATTACTGTGAACGACAGTTACTCACTTTTTAAATATCTAAAAAAAGTTAAAACCCCGCCAAATTCCATTTATTTTAAAGTAATCCCCGTGTGACGTACTTGCTATGCAACGTTCACACAGTTGTGCTTACAGAGGCTGAACTGTCCCTGGGTCCTAGAAAACACTAATTTGCACACAGAAATAATTAAACCAGATTATAATTTCTTTTAAAAAATGTTTCATGTTTTTCTTGTTACATCTTTTAAAGGTGTAGATACATGCTTTCTTTGATTTCCACAACGCTGTTTCATAAACTGCGATTATATATATATATATATATATATAATCGCAGTTTATGAAACACAAATGCACAAATCCGTAAAATAAAAATATTTTTTCCTAATGTTCTACTCTAAGGATATCCGTCCACCTCAACTGGCTAGATTTAGTCGAATGGACTGTATACGCTGTCCGCCATCTCTATAATATATAACCAGTATGCTGTGACTTTGCTGTAGTCACGTAGTTCCGACAAGTACGACCTGTATGCGCAAATTAGACAGACTTCAGTATTACAGCTTAGAAAAGTGTGCAACTGCTCCACGTATCAGGATGGATACGGGAACTGCTAAGCGCTTCAACAAATATAGCACAGGGTAAGCTGTACGAGGGTGTGCTAAGCAAATACGTATATTCAATGGCTTTCAAGCGACTTATACAAATACGTACATGTTCACATTAGCTTGATGAGCATCGTTATATATATATATATATATATATATATATAACGATTATATATATATATATATATATATATATATATATATAACGATATATAACGATATATATATATCGATATATAACGATATATATATATATAACGATATATAACGATATATATATATATATATATATAACGATGCTCATCAAGCTAATGTGAACATGTACGTATTTGTATAAGTCGCTTGAAAGCCATTGAATATACGTATTTGCTTAGCACACCCTCGTACAGCTTACCCTGTGCTATATTTGTTGAAGCGCTTAGCAGTTCCCGTATCCATCCTGATACGTGGAGCAGTTGCACACTTTTCTAAGCTGTAATACTGAAGTCTGTCTAATTTGCGCATACAGGTCGTACTTGTCGGAACTACGTGACTACAGCAAAGTCACAGCATACTGGTTATATATTATAGAGATGGCGGACAGCGTATACAGTCCATTCGACTAAATCTAGCCAGTTGAGGTGGACGGATATCCTTAGAGTAGAACATTAGGAAAAAATATTTTTATTTTACGGATTTGTGCATACGTTCACTCAATAATAATTTTGCGTGAGAACTATTTCTTACCAGGCTTTGTCAACACGCCTTTTTATGTTCTTTTTAATCGTGTATGGAATATTATTATTTGCAGATAGAATATAATCAAACGTTCCTTTTAACCAAAAATAAGATACATGCGTTCATGTTAACAGAAATATATCACGCTTGTGATTGGTACATGACATATTTAGGAAAAAACCAAACACAGTATACATGGGGTAAAGGTTTGATTCAAAAAAGGTGACGACAAAACGAGTAGACTGTACAAACAATGAAAAAAAAATTGTGTAACTTTACACAAATGTACATTGAATATTACACTCGCACTTCATATACTGTATATGTGTGATTTTACAGTTTTCACATTAAACAGAGCTTAAAGAAATCTCCTCGCTTTGGGTAACAACTGACTTCGGATAGAAAGTACATAGTTATATGCAAATATGCAAAGTGCAAGCAGATCTCATCAGCAGAAGTGAAGTTTCCGTTTTGAACACACAAATGAAGTTCGAAGTACTTGTTATCCCTAGCGCTAGAATGCATGTTTTAAACAAATACTTGTAGTTACCTTTAAGTTCCTGGGAACATTAGTTTAAAATTACAAATACTGTGCTCATAGCAAATTACCGCAAGTGTAAGATGACGGACAAATTTCATGCTCAACTACTGTATATACTCACATATAGTCCGGAATGTAACACAAGTTTACACATACATGGCCATTGCAAAATTGCGGAAAATGTAAAACTACACTGACATTGTGTGTTCATAAGACCACAGTGCAGTCAAAATACGCATATAATATTATTTATAAGATTTTAGCACAAGAGTGGGAGTGTTTTAGACATGCTTCAAAATATGTAAATGAATACCAAAATTACGTTTATTAAACCACTTTTTCATCTATTTTTCACCAAAGACTTTCAGTACTCTTTGGATTCTTAAAAAATAATAGTAAAATTACAAATTAATGCAATATTACACACTTTTACAAATTACACATTGAAATGTAACATTTCCAAAATTTTGTATGTGGAAATTCACACATACGAAATTGACATTCTGAAGGAAATAAAGGATAATGGGATTACTTTCCTACTTGTGTGTATGTATACGTGTATGTCCCCGCCTAAAAACTCTTGATCGCGAGAACCGAATTTCATCAAACGCGATACACATATAGAACATAGTAAAGACAGAGTCTTTTATATTGTTCGACGTCCCCGGGTGATTACTTTCAAAATGACGGCCAATTTTAAACTTAGTGTGCTCTGCCATATCTCGACAATCATGTAACCGATTTAAACCAACTTTTGTATGTTGACAGTGCATGATGCAAGCACTGAATATTGAAATTGATATTCTTTTTAGCGCGCTATTTTGGTAGATATCACTAGATAAACTAAGCTTTCACTTTACTGTATATCGCGCAAACTACCCAATCTATACTCGCCACATTTGACAAGTAAGTAATACTATGGTAGTCCATGAAAGCATACGCAGTTTAAGTTGATAGGCACTTATTTAAAAATTGCGGCTATACAAATATTTTAGTTATATTTGTTATATAGTTACCATACCGTTCAGTAAATTTGTAGTCCATTTTTTATGCTGAATGTACAATTTATACCAACACAGACACTTTTTTCCGCCATTTGTAAGATAACGCCACATGAATGAATTTAATTTTTATGTCATATCTCAGGAAATAATCAACCGATTCTTACGAAATTTGGCGAAGGAGCTGCGCTGTCAAAGGCCATATTAATTTATATTATTTAAATGGGCCGAGGCACTTATTTTCAGAATGGGTGCGACATAAACATGTTAGCTTAGTATGTTATATCTACGAAACTCTGTGACCAATTAGAACATAAGTTTGTATACTCGCTGTATTTATGGAAACATCAAATGAGCAAACACACTAAATTCTTTCCTCCTTTTCCATATAAATGTAGCTAGATGATTTAAGGGGGAAGCTATATCTTCTCAAAATAACAGACATGAAAATATTTTTGTTTCGTATGCCGTACGTCTTCCGAACGTCGCATGCTGATAGTATCTATGACAATAATCGATTGTGCTAATACATAGGTAAATTTTGGTCCTCCATTTATGAAGATCATCATACGAAAAAAGAAGTTTTAACCCATATTTCAAATATCAATCAACCGATTCCCGCCAAATTTTACACGCAAGTAGTGCTACGGTACAGCATGTAAAGTTATATTGTTTGAGATGCGGTATACCTTTTTTAAAAAATAGTATAAATAATTTAGTTTAGTATGTTAAATGTATTAAATAACTCCACACAATTCAACCACATTTTGTACACCAACAATATCCATTGAAAATATATATTATGCGTATAGAAATCCTCTACTGCCAACTTGTTTTGGTAAAATAGTTCCAGTCGAGGAAATGGAACATTTTGCCATATATCTGGAACTATCGAACTAATTCCCACCAAATTTCGCACACCAGTAGTGCTACATGAGGCCATGCAAACTTACACGATCTAAGTGAGCCAGACAGGCAATTTTGTATGATAGCACCAAATCAGAAAATAAAATTTTGACATGAATACGTCATTGAATTTGCAACCACAGTGGGAGGCAGCCCAGAAAATTCCATAATATCAAAATCGGCGGATGAAGTTTGACATTGCAGCTCTGAATATATCGTCTACATTCAAAATTCAATCACACCACTCGATTGAGGACTGTGAAGCATCACGCACGGCTGCTGGAGTACCGGCGGGTGGGGGGGGGGGAGAGAAAAAAAGGGGGAGGGCAATTTCGAGTTCCTTTCGCCGCGTCTCATAACTTCCGCCTAGGATAACTTTTGATTAGGAGAGGTCACGGCGCTCGTTTAGGTTTTAATCGACAGCTCTCGTCGAGATCAATCGATTGCGTGTATAAAAACATTTATGTGGCGTGGTTATGGTGAAATCGAATGCTTTTAATATAAAAAATTAATAAAACTTAACACAATTTCGACCTATACTCGTCAAAAAGCCAAGTCGAAATAAAGAAATCGTATACGGTTGGAAAGAGCATCTCAAAAGCAATCCAGTGATACCTATAAAACCCCATATGATCAAGTAAAGCGGTGCCGGGAACTTAAAATAAACATCAAGGCGTCCGAGTGTGTCAACGTAGACGTATTCACGTAAAACAAACGGCCGTGTCCCCAACACAGCCACACCGCATTTTTTTAAAATAATTAGTGGTGCCGCGGTGGCTGAGCGGTTAGACTTCACGCCTCCCACCGAGGCGGACCGGGTTCAATCCGCGGCCAGGTCACTTCCGGATTTTCACAAGTGGGAATCGTGCCGGACGATGCCGCTGGTCGGTGGGTTTCCTCGGGGATCTCCCGTTTCCCCCGCCCTGGCATTCCGCCGCATGCTTCATTCTCACCTCATTTAACCCTCGTCGGCTGTCAAGACCTCGCTGTTAAGAGCCGTTCAATCTCTCAACTCAATTGACATAAGTAGGTCTGTAGCAGAAATTGTAAACTTACGTGTTTTAAGTGGCTCAGGCACATATTTTCAAATGGACAATCCTGTAACCATTTCAGGTTGGTATGCCCTATTATTCAAAACATTAGACTGACTTCATCCAAAGTTGATGTCCCGGATTCTACTTCGTAACGCCAGCTAATGGTACGATGTTTTTGGGTTCGAGTCCCCGGGAAGGGCACGTGTGTATTTGTAGTTGTTTCGCCCAGTTTTGCCAACTCATATTTACTGAAAACCACTTAGTAAACTGCAGAATATGCCAGAATCATATGTAATCAATAGAGAAACATTTATTTCTGTCACTAGTGGAAACTTCAGAGTGGCCAACTCTCTATTTAATCAATGGTTATTATATTATATCGCTAAAATAGGCATATTTCATAATCGTTGCCCCTCGTAATATTACTTCTACTAGAGGTTGGGAAGATCAATGTTAAAATTTTGGCAAAGGAAAAAGGTTTGTCGCTAGGTAAGCGCTGGTGTTGCCAGTGTAACAGGTTTTCTCAATTTCCTACATAAAAAAAAAAAAACAGATTATTTGCAATAATAATAACAAATCAAATATTTATAGCTTCATAACTGAGTAAAATCCTTCTCTTTTATAATTCACGTAGCCTTTTGGAATAGGCCCTACTGCGCACCTAACTCTTGTAAGTGACTAGCCAATCAGAGGCGAGCCAGCATACGATGGCGGCGAGGGAGAATAAAAATAGTTTATATTTGTAAACAGAAAAGTACGTGTGTTTTTTGTGAGGATTTGAATATGTATAATCGTA
This sequence comes from Dryococelus australis, assembly GCA_029891345.1. Classification (NCBI taxonomy): domain Eukaryota; kingdom Metazoa; phylum Arthropoda; class Insecta; order Phasmatodea; family Phasmatidae; genus Dryococelus; species Dryococelus australis. Next base: position 131,770,413 of record CM056996.1, on the reverse strand, counting down.
CTGCATGATATTTAAACACTCAAATACATATGAGAGCTTTCTTACTTAAATACCAGTAGCCCATACTATATGCTGGAAACATTTAGAGATGTGAGGCCTACATACATACAATCTATGTTAGTTATTTTCTTACAATTGTCAATTTTTATGTACAGGTGTTCTTCTATTTAGATCCATATTACGTATTATAACTCGGCAGCTGCAAGATTCGCGATTTCATTTGACATCAGACTGAAATTACAGTACCTACTGTATATACTTGGAGACGAAGTCGTTTCTCCATTAGCTGCTGCATAGTTGTGAAGTCACGCCCTTTCTGACTGAACGACACGTGATTGGGACACACAATTGTGAAGTGATGACATATCTGCGCAGAGTTATCCAGAGCGTGTCAAATAAATATGGTCCAATGACAAACGTATTGCAAAGGTAAAAGTGTTGAATGTTTAACGTGTCCCCAAATAATAACGCGAATTTTTCCTGTCTCTAGTTATAACAAGACCGCTTTAACGTAACAACAATGAAATAAACAAACAGCGGGTTTCGTTATTTTTAGTTTCTTCTTACTACGATAAGCGCCAGTAAACGCTTCTAGCCAATCAGAATCGACGGAGGGCAGGTAGTGAGTGTGCGACGCGACGGTCGCATTGCATCGCAGAGTGTGGTGTCGCTGTTGAAGTGTCGCACGTGTAACCGCGACGTGTGCAAGGTCAAAAGGGAGGGAGGGAGGCAGAGAATGAGCCGTGAAATGAGGAGGGTGAAGGAGGAGGGGACCAATAACAGGCGGGCGGCGTGAGTCCGGCTAGACCCGCGCGCGCCTGCAGACGCCAGTGCAGCGCGGGAACTCGTGCCGTGACGACTCGAGACGACGCGACACGCTGAACCGCGATCTTGTGTGACAGTGCGACGATCGCAGCAGGTGTGCATCGCCTCTCCAGGGGAGGGGGCGGTCGCCATCTTGTGCCCGCGCTAGGTCGTGGCAGTCGCAGTTACAGTACTTGTGTTTTATCCAAGTTGTACGATTCTGCGACTGCCATTGTAGGCCTGACTTTAGTGACCTCATGCCATGCTCTAGGGCAGCTCTCTCGAGACAGTTCACCCATCACTGTCATAGCCTTACAAGTCTGGTCTATCAGCTACTCCTTTGGCTCTCCTGGAAAAATAAAGTCATGATGGCGGCCCCTACCTACTCGGGGGCCTACCATGTATCTTTGAGAGAACGATCTAATAGAAGTGATCACGTGTATGAAGTGTGGCCGCATTTCCAACACATCGTGTATTGTAAAACTTTAAGAAGCAGCAGCACGGAGCTTCTGCACATTCATTTGGCATATTTCAACACGTAGCGGTACGAAAATGCATATTCCAGCAGTGTTCAAGAACTCCAAAATAATATTTGCAGCTATTGAATGCGTCTTGAAATATTACTCGCGCTAGTCTGAAGTATTAGTGATTTTCTCAAGGAAATATAATTGCTAATGCAACCATTGGCTACTTCATAAAACGCATTCCAAACACTCTACAGATTTGGCAATCTGCCTAGTCTTGATTTTATGCCCACATAGAGCCTTGTTTCTACTACCAGGTGTAAGTGTTAGAAACAAATCGGGAAACAAAACGTGATAAATCCAAGATGGCTTCCGCCCTTTCTCCTAAACTGACCTGCCTCGGGTGGATGTGCTCGTGTGAATGAGGAACGATGAGGTCGAAATTAACGTGTGTATCGAATACTCTCTCGCCCTTAACAAGTCACACGCTATTCAAGTGAAGCTGCGAAGTCTGTAATGTCATCCTAAGCCACGACATTTAACTGGTAAAAGGATAACGACAGACGGGCGCGCCATGTCTAAATGGTAATATGAAAACCTGCTTTACGTGTTTTATGCTAGAGAACTTAATTTCAAACAGCTGATTCTGGCGTTACCAAGTTTATCTTCCAACATTTTTATTCCTCGCCGAAAAACTTTGCATCGTAATACGATCTCGTGTTTATCCACTCACATAAAGTCCATTAGATATTTTCGATAAGTAATTAAATATTACTCTTCCATTGTGCTGATACATCGAGTTTCTTTCTCAGCTATACGTGTGGACTGGGCGTGGCGGGTATCAGAACGCAAGTGTATTCGATGCACGTTGAAATGTCGACCTTATGTCACGCTCGCAGTCACTCAGGCTCATCTCAACCGAAGCCGGGGCCCTTGATGTAGTTTATATTCTTATTACCGGTGGTTGGTAACCGAAGTGAGTTTGGTCGTAACCACGCTACCCTGGCAAGTGCGGGTATACCACGTAGTGCCCTAGACTGGTTCTTACTGAGCTCGGCCGTGTCTCTCCGCCAGGTCGTTCTAATAGAACAATTTAAGATGTGCAACGCAGTTTGAGGTTACATCTCGCCGGGTATGCTTGTCGCCTACATTAACCTAGCGCATTTTACTGTAACGTAATAACTGGAGGCTAGGTACAAGTACTCTAACTTGTCCGTTTATTCTCTGGGTACGCAGGGTTACTAACAGTTCACTACGCAAGCATCTCAAGGCCCAACAATCGTTGGCCCATTGGACGCTTTGAACTTACGTCCCTAGTTCGCCTCGGCAAGGTTGCTGCTACTGCACGTTGGGAAAATCCGTGTTATTAGTTTGGAAACAGGAAACTTTTCGCCACTAGGTGAGCGTTAGTGTCGGCAAGGAACCAGATTTTATCTGCTTTCTACGTTGAAAAAAAGTTAATTGAAATAGCCATTAAACAAATATATAATAACTTCGTAAATAGGTAGAGTGTTACTCTTTTATTATTCACGTCGATAAAAATTGTAATTCAATTTTATCTTAGGGAACACTGCTCACAGCGGCGGGGGAGTTTTCCCTTTGTCGAAGTGCCACGTTTGTCCCCAAGCTGAGTAGAACAAACTTGCCGAAGCACAAGCTCACGTGTGCCCAGGAAGTTAACACTGGTATCTCGTGACGTGTGTTCGCCACTTTGAGGAAACACTGGCTGTAGTTACCTCGGGCCATGGGAAGAGAGCGCAGTCCGGTAGCAGTAAGGGTGCAAATGTAAAGAGTCAAACACATCACCTCCGTAAGTAATAAGTAACATTGCGACGAAATAACAGGAATCGTTACTCACGTTTGATTAGAATCTATTATGCCATTATACTATTTTATTGCAATTTTTGTAATTTAAAACCAAATTTTTAAAATGTATTTTAGAAATGCTACGAAAGGAGTATACATGCGCGCATAGTACATAAATGCGCACAAAACTCACACTATAGGATGATATTCGGAAATGTACCATACCAGTGTATACACTTAGTGAGAGAACAGGAATGGTAGTGTATTCCCCCTATACACTCATTGCATCGTCCCTACACTAGCTCAGGAAACAGTCAAATGCATAGGGCAGTTCCCAACTTTGTATGGTTGCGCTGCTAAACATTCCTATATCTGCAGCTTGATGTGCGGTATTATTACCATACCTTGTATAGGTTAAAAACTTCCATTGCAGTTTAGGAAGTTTACCACAAGTTTTTTTACAGTGTTAATTACATTTAAAAGCGATGGCGGGAAAATAAGAAAAAAAACGATGATACAAAACACATTTTTACAACGTTTGGGGTATAATAACTGAACAAGTTTGGAGAATTACTGTGCGAGTACTTCTGACGCTGTGGGATTGTAGTTGTAAGTGCGAAGCCAGAAAGCATGCCTTTCGAAAGTAACGTGCCTGCGCAAAGAATGACTCCAACTTAAGTGTTCGAAAGAGTACTTACTAGGAAGGCTAATTAGTATAATTTCCAATCGGCAACAACCTAAACGAATACTCTCTCTCATTCAAAGCGTGTTCCATGACCTTGAGGGGGGCGGGGGGTTCTAGGAGATTCGCAGAACAACGACTACGCTTGTGCTAATTCGTCACAAGCGTATTGAATCCTGCGAGAAGGCCATTAACTTTAAATACGTCGATTATCTCTCGGGTTTCTGGAAAATAACTGCAACTAGTCACTCATAGTTCTGAGCTGCATTTGATTTTTATGTTACACGAGATATATTGATCACGTCCACGAAATGTTTCAATGTTTATTACAATTTTTTTTTTTTTTGTATTTCTGAAAGTCATTCTTTTTGTTTATTTCTAAGTTATGATTTAGACAGGTAGCATAGGCGTACCGAGAAGATGACCTTCAATTTCAAATTGAACGTAGCACCAGTGTAGCACATGGCTTATGCCTCTGTCACGCTGTCAAATTTTTCCGTCAAACTGCTTCCAGTAAGTTTGGTCAAATAAATATGGGCAGTTTTGACGTCATCGAAACGTCATAAACGCCGCCATTTTTGTCTGAGAAAGTGGAATGGTTTCAGTTTTGTTCAAACATTTGAAAATTGGACTGGTTCTAAAATTTATTTAATGTTTGACGTTCTCAGCCAACCAGAATCGTGCACGATAAAAATTGACGTCACGAAACTTAAAATAACGAACTATTGCTGGAAACGAACTAAGTTATGAAGATAATTAATTTGTGTGTGTGTGTGTGTGTATATATATATATATATATATATATATATATATATATATATATATATATATATATATATATATATATATATATATATATATATATATATATATTCTGGGCATGGATCTTATTTTAAGTGAATATTGCCCATAACATTACGAACTCAGAGGTATTAAGTTCATTGTGCAGGAAACAACCCTTATAAATACAATTTTAATTTAGTAAAGAAACTAAAATAAATTACAATATTAGTTACATTTCTTCCTATAATGGACCACTTGGAAAAAACAAAAGCAACATCTCACTATAAAATAATTTTAAAATAATATTTCAGATTATATTCTACCAAAAAAGAAAAAAAAATTGACGGTGTGACACATTTTCAAACACATTCAAGATTATTTGATGAAATTTGTTGAAAGGAAAAATGTGATAGCAGTATTTTGTCCTCAAATTTTATTGTCAAATATAGTTGAAGGCGAAAATTTGATAGTGTGACAGGGGCTTTAGTCACGTAAAATGTCGTGGAAGGGATGATAAGGGAAGTAAGGGTAGGGGTGACATTTTCCAATGAGCTTTGCTGTATGAACGCCAACTGTAACATAACTGAATGACACGTGGTTATACATGTATCCAGACAGAGAGAAAAGTTCGCAATGTATTATGGAATCTACAGAAGAACCACATATAAAATAAAATGAATCTTTATATAAACTTTGATGTTGGTCAACATTTAGTGACACTGAGGACAAGCTAGACTCGAGTTGTCTATTCACCACTGTCGAAACTATAGGAATGATGGCCTCTGTAACTCCACTAACCGCGTTCCTTTCGGTTCGCTCCTAAACAGACACGCTTACGTACAACGTTTGTTATTGGCTGGCTGCCAGATAATGTAATCGAGAGTTCGCTGCGTCCCAATTATAGCATATTTACGTATATTACGGAATTTACAAACCACCACGTTCGTAAATGCTATACAACATATTTTTGTAGTTGTAAGATTTTATCGATCGTAGCCAATTATTGTTATAACCGCTACATACACAAGAAAAAATTAAAACATAGTCTTGAGTGTTGCATATTAAAGAGCAAAGACATTATTTTAAACTGTCACGTTGAACCTTACATTCGAGCGTAAGACATACAATGTTCAAATGTTATTTCTGCTGTATAGGCGAGCACTATGCTTATCAAAACGTCGTAACACAGTAAACATTTCCATTCAAGGTCACATGCTCGATATCGGCGTGTAAAGGCTGCCGTGGCTACGATCTGTCAGTGCTCTGTGGTGTTAGATGCTTGGGTTAGTCTTTTAAATCCACTACATTATGTACTTAGGCCCCCGACAGGACCAAGGAAACTATCGTGTCAAGATTGGTGATCCTGGCAATATTAATTCACAAATGCCTTATAATGCTTCGTGTTCCAAGTTAAGAGTTGTTCGTTTTACTACAGCCAAACACGAAGCTTTTAAGTGATAACGAAGTAAGTTTCGTGTCGACAAGTACAGCTTGTTTGCAGCGGCTACAGAATGGACGATCCGCTCAGCTCCGAATCATTTCACGAACGCGAGTGTGGCAATAATTAATTTTTTGATGGGAGCTGTACTTGTGTTGAGCGGGATTCTCGCAACCAATCAGCAACGCGCTACGAGTACGTCGACGTCAGCATCAGGCCTGACCATTCACAAATGAAGGATGCAGAAACTTGAATACATCTGATTTCTCACACGAAAGACGCGCACAATACACAGGCCACTGTACAGTCGCGACCATAAGTATCCTTCGCGTGCAACAAGTGCTCGGCCATCATCCACATGAGCACCGAGAGGGTTAGATAAAGACGGCGAACCGAGGGACAGGCAGTGCGTGCTTGTACGTAGGCAGTTGGTTGCATATTACATTGTGAGTGACGTGCCGCGCCGTGCCGGCCAGCTATGATGCGGCAGAAACGATGATGGAGTCATTATGGACCGATTCAAGGACACAAGTAAGCGTCTCATTGTGTCAGCTGCCAGTACATGAGATGCCTATTGGCGCGTGTAAAAGGACCGCGATGTCGGTTGGCAGGCCACTGAACTCTAGTCGAGTGCAGTGGAGAGATTAGGGCGGCTCTTTTAACAGTGCGGTCTTGAGAGCCGGTGAGGGCGAAGTGAGGTGAATATGAAGCAGCATTGGAGTACAATGGTGGGGAAACGGGAGAACCCCGAGAAAACCCACCGACCAGCGGCATCGTCCGGCTCGATTCCCACGTGCGAACATCCGGGAGCGACTCCGCCGGAAAGCGAACCCGGTTCACCTTGTTGGGAGTCAAGTAGTCTAGCCACTATACCACTGCGGCCCCTTCAACTCACTAGTTCTCACAGCCACTACTACTGGCTGTGCCCACGCGAATCTTGCTCCCTTTGTTAGTATCTTATTTCCTCCATGTTCACAGTTCAAATCAGAAATACGTATTTTTTTTTAATAGCTTCTACTGTGATGTGGGCATTTAAGGTCGAAGTAAAGAAACTCTCTATAGAGCACTGCACCCGACTATACAACGTGAAGAACTCATAATAAAGTAGTACAGGCACCATGAAAATAGTTAGAAAAAAGCATTTATGTTGTATATGAAAGAAGAATGTATACATTTTGTAAGAAATATAAAATATTTTATTAAAATATACTTTTTGCATGTAAAAAAAATAACTGTGAAAATAGTTTGTATTTTTAATCAAATTGAAGCATATTTTCATACTGGATGCTTGACAAAGCAGAATTTACAAGAAAAACCTTTGGCATGGAATACCGCCATAATGTATACTATGATTATGTGTAAGAAAATTGTAATAATAATGTAGGAAATCATTTTTATAATTGATTTAATGTGCGTCCATTTGTCACAAACATTTATGGCTGAAACTGACGCAAATAAAGTTAGTTATAAAATTGATATACATTATTACTATGATTTTATTACACGTGATCATAAATAATATTGTGACTATCATTCTTGAAGATTTTCTTGTAAATTCTGCGTTCTGAAGCATCCAAAAGGGAAATGCGTTTAAATTTTTTTTTAAATGTGGACTCTATTGATGGATTATTTTCTTTTACATTTAATAAGTATATTTCAGTGAAAATTTTTATAATGTTGCAAAATATATAAAATATTTTTCCATATACAGCATAAATCACACCTTTCTGACAATGTTTATGGTGTCTGTACTAATTTAAGTTCCTCGCATTGTACAGTTAGGTACAGTGCTCGATAGGCAGTTGCTTTACTTCAACCTTAAGTTAAGTGAACTAAAAACCTGAAGTTAAAATACGAATTATCCAATGCAAACAAAATCCCCAAGCAGTAATTTTCTGTTCAGCATTTCATATACATACCGGCACACGATTCATTTGCGGTCCAGAACTGTTACAGGCCATTGGTCATTGAGCTCTGGAATGTGCAGTACAGACAAACATTACCTATGTACACGTGCGTAATGCACACATTTGTACACGCTCTGTGCGAGAACGGGATATATCTCATTTTACACGGTGACTGGCATTGATCGTAGTAAAGCTGGCAGTAATGTAGCAAAAGTAGTTAGACGTCACAGCTGAGTAGACAAGCGCACAGAGATGCGCCCTTTGTTGTCGACATACCCACTCTCTGATTGGCTGCGCGAGGCTGTGGGAGCGGGTCTCGTGTCGAACTGGCTGCTACGTACTGAGAGAGGTTCCCTGTTGGTTGTGCTGCAGGTTGGCGAGTGTGTTGCCGCGCGCTGATTGGCGGAGTTCGTGCGTGTCGCTGGTCAGTGACGTGCTCTCGAGTATACAGTAGTGCCAGCTACGATAAATTAGAATTCTTTCTTTACCCGTAAACAAACCCTTACATATATAACTGCAGCATGTTTATAATTTTTAGAACGATAGTACCAGAAGATTACATCACATCAAAAATGTTTTCGCAGAAAAAGAAAATGACAATATCTAGTATCATAACTGAAGTAAACACGGTGGACTCAATTTCCTGTCGCTATGAAGGGACACGATTAAGTAAGTACTATATTGTCTGACAGCTGGCCACTAAGGAAAGTTCTGCGGTAGACTACAGTAAGCCTGTATGATGTAGTGTAGGCCAATAGGACGGTACTGGAAGGAGTTTATCCTCACAGAACAGTCAAAATCACGATAATGTCATTTGTGAATGCATGTTTTGATATCTAAGAATAATTTCTTGGAAAAGCTCTAATGTAAGTGCTGGGCGATATAATATTACGTTACCTGGATTTAGCAGCGTTGTATGGAGTTTGCCGTAATGTAAAGACATTAGAACTTCTTGAACATACTGGTTGCGTATCCTCGCCTTGAACATACTGGTTGCGTATCCTCGCCTTGAACATACTGGTTACGTAACCTCGTCATTAATTTTGATGACGTTCACCACAACCCATTAACACGTCGGCAGCACTCAAAGCGTACATTACTCAACAGATGAACACAATGGATTGTGTATTATAATGCGTAGTAAGAAAACATTTCATTGGGACATTGAGAAACAGCCATCATATTGGCTCAGAGTTGACCAGTAATGAAGGTTGCTCAGTTAAGTGTAGGGTATTGTGACTTAAGAGCACGTTGGTAAGTGAGAATACAGCGTCCGACAAACGTGCCGCGGTGTACGTGAGGGACTCACTTGTAGCTTGTCTTGAATTTATGCAAATATATACTTCACTGAAAATGTAATAAATAAATAAGAAGACAAGTAAACGAAAGAACAAGTCAACTGAGAACCAAAAAACGTACATGTCACTCTTCTATCACGTGATTTTGATAGCGCTAACGACAAATCGTATGTCAACGTCGAAGACATAAACAGGATAGGAAACCCGGTGTGCCACATGTTCAGCGTGCAGGTGGAAATAGACGAACAGGACAGGTGATAGTAAAGTGAAGGAATGTATGCGGTATACATGCAGCCCCCCCCCCCCCCCTTCCCTTCGCCCTACACCGACCTAGCCGATGTAATGTATCCTTGCTCCACACTGCATTTCCACGATTGAATGTCAACTGGGAGCCTGAAGTCTGCCGCCTTGACGAGGTTCGTCCTGGAGCACAGAGCAGATAAGATGGCGAGGCGACTGGAGTTCTCTTTCGCCTCTATACTGTTAAGTACTCTGTGGCCAGACGTACGAGCATTTCGCGAATTCGTGTCCTTCGCATACTCGGATCGCAACTGTTACGTTTTCCATTGCTGCCACCATAATGCGCGTTGTTCTCATTCAACTTGATTGCACGTTATACGGTGTAATATTATTTGTTGCGCTCCATTACTGGTTAAAGAGTTGTCGAGGGTAAGTCAAGACCCTGCAGTGCAATTGTAGAAGGAAGACGACATGACATGTGCAGCTTGCCAAGTGAAGTGCACGTGTTTAATAGACCTGGACATAGCGAGGGTGGCGTTAGGAGACACTACAACTTTATCACAATCCCGCTACGAGACCACTAATAATACCACTAGAGTTTAGCCCCTTAATATTTCGGCTTTTAGGGTCAACATTTACTGAGCTCAAGGTGAAGCACATTAAATCCCCAAGTACCGTCGCAAAAGCGTCTGCTATTGTTTACGTATTATTTCTAGCTTTTCCGTCATGCAAATTCAAACAAATAACAAAGCAGGATAACTTAACGGTAAATCACAAGTGTGTAATATTATTTGTCACTATTTTTTTTTACTGATGGAGATTGCTTTAATAAATCTGTAGAATACTTTTTTTAATGGAATGTTACCTCAAGTGAGCGAACAAATAAAACTAATTTGCAATTTTCCGAGAGAAAGTGATTGTAATTTTTTTTTTCGTTGCCTAAGTAACAAAGAAACATCGATGACTTCAGTAGCGTAGTTAGTAAAGTGAACAGTAAGATCAATTACTAAAAGTTGACGTGACTCGAATTAGTCGACTGAAATGAGTACGTATTTGTACTTAAGTATTTATTATTTTAGTAAGTAGCGGAACTTACTAAAGTAGTAAATTGCCAAATCGAAATATTGCTTCACAAGTGGCTAGGGACAGCGTTCAATGTGAACACAAGTAAATGCAAATATATTAGACGGTCAGTGGGAAGGCAGCCGTGGTCGGTGAGGGAGTTGGTCGAGGGCAGATCGTGACGTGTAAGACGAGGCAGCAGGAGGAGGGGGAGGGTACTGAGCACGTTGTGTGTGCGTGCAGCTGGTGCGGGGCATGTGCTAGCAGAGACCAACCATGGCCGAGATAGCGCCACAGGACGACGCCCCCTCGGGGCTGCACGTGACCACATGCCGGCCACCTCGCAAGATGTCCACCATGGAGGAGGAGAGTCTGCGAGAGCGCATCAGAGCGTCCTTGTTGCGACAGTGCGCCGAGATGCTGGCCGCAGATGGCGCCACCAGACACTCCAAGGATACCTTCCGCCGTGTCTTCCAGGAGAAGGTCAGTACCCCTGCCTACCTGCCTGCCTACCTGCCTACCTGCCTGCCTACCTGCCGGCCTACCTGCCTGCCTACCTGCCTGCCTGCTTGCCTGCCTATTTCACCCTTAACTGTTGACATCAGCAGTCTTGTAAAAAACATTCCCTGCCTTTGTCTGCATTATAGAATACTTACAGTGAAGTTGAGAATTAATTTTTTCAACCCAAACGGGAGCCGATATTGTAAGATCCTCTTACAATTTTGTTACAAATTGTTTTATTATGTAGTCTAATGGCTTAAATCAGGAACTTAAGTAAGACTTTCAAATGTGGCCAGCTAAGAGCGAACCATTCTCATACCTAGTGCATAGCGTCAGTGTATAGTCTCCTGTGGCGCCGAGGGCAAACCCTACAGTGCAAGTACTCTCTAGTGAAGTTCACTCCTGTTGACTGCTTTAAAAATTTGTGTCTGGATGACTTCATTTCCTGAATAAATGTTAAGTTTACCACCCAAGCATTATATAAATGTTTTGCAATGAACCGAACACTTATGAACCCTAACATCTGGGGAAAATTCACACGTTTGCACATACTGCTTTATTTCAACATTAACATAGACTATAGTCTGTCTCACGCTTAGATTGCAGTACAGGACTTGTGGAGCTCGCTGTTGCCAGATTGCTTCAGATTTGTGACGTAACTCGCAAGCAGAGAAACAAATGGGCGGTGAAGGAAATTGCCTAATTAAGAGAATTCTTATTTGTTTACCTCCCTGCCAACTCGTAAAGGAACCCAATACTGCGACGCAAAGCTAAGCGGCTCCTTTGAAACTGAACCCTGTGAGAAGCCCTATCATTGCGATTGGACGGCGCGCACGCAACGTAGAAAGTTTTTGTTTTTCGAGGTTGCCAAAAAATAACTTATCAGGCAAGAGCGGCCGCAGGGACAAGGACAGCGTTAACGACAGAAATCACGCATTGGAAAGCGAGAGAGTGAATGTCCATTACACCGCAAACTGCAATCTAAGAGTGAGACGCTCTATAATAGAGCTGTGGTTATGTCGACAAAAGATCTATGAAATGTATTTTATGTTTAAACACATAGCTAAAAGTGTAATTTTTAGTTTGGTGGCCTCAGATGATGCTCCCTTTCTGTTTTTTAGTATTACGACCTTGTCAAACTGTCATATTTTCGCCCTTCAAATATGGCCATCAGATTTTTGCCTCCAACAAATTTTATGAAATAATCTTGAAAGTGTGTCACACTATCAAATTTTTTTACTGGCAAGCTCTAATCTGAATTTTCATTAAACATTATTTTCAAAGTGATATACTGCTGTTGTGTTTCCATGCAATTCATAGCATAAGTAAATGTAATGAGTATTGCGATTCATGTTCATTTCTTTACTAAATTCGGATTTTGTTTATCAGATATGTTTCCTGCGTAATTAAATTGTATGTCTCAGGAGTTCTTAATGTTATGTGCAATATCCACTTAAAATAACATTCATACTCAGACAGCTTCTACATAAATTAATTATATTTATAAACTATTCAGTTTCTAGCAACTGTTCGTTTTCTTAAAGTTTCGTGACGTCCATTTTAGTCGTGCACAATTCTGATTGGCTGAGCCCGTCAAACATAAAAAAAAAACTTTATACTCGGTCCAATCCTCAAATGTTTGATGGAAACGTAAGCCATCCTACTTTTTCAGATAAATGATATTTCGGTGACGTTACAAATATCCGACTTTATTTGACCAGACTTGCTGGAAGCAGTTTGACGGAAAAATTTGACAGTGTGACAGGGGCTTTAGTGTACCAGCTGACAAAAGGAACCTATTTACATTACTAACAGCTGAATGTTGACACTTGACTCACACAGGGCTACCAATCGAGAGGCCTGCGAAACAATAAACATTCCATAGAAAGAAGAACGTAAAGTGTGTTTATTCATAAGTGTTTGTTTATTCGATCGTGAAACAACCACATCTGCTGGGAATACTATAATATTTACTTGGATTATCCCCTGTGTTGCTGGTGTATATATATATAATGTATATTATATATACACACTACAAATATCTACGCACATCTGAAAATAACCCTACTATCTGGTACACTGATAGGAACAGGTGATTTTATGACACGAATATTTGTTTATTTTCTTAAATACGTCTTTGGTATTACCGTATGTTTACTGCTTCTTAATTGTACGGACAACCCCCAATTGTGTATCCGTCACCAAAACATATATACGGCCCGTGGTCTAAAAGTGCTTCCTAAGGGCAATACATATCATTGTAGATGTAGCATAAATACGAGGTTACTGAACATTTGAACTTCCTAAGGGCAATACATTTCATTGAAGATGTAGCATAAAGACGAGGTAACTGAACATTTGAACTTCCAAAGGGCAATACATATCATTGAAGATGTAGCATAAAGACGAGGTTACTGAACATTTTAACTTCCTAAGGGCAATACATATCATTGAATATGTACCATAAAGACGAGGTTACTGAACATTTGAACTTCTGGATGATGTGTGAATTCAGAAATATTTGCAACCGGTATAATGTCTGCCTCTGTGTTCAAATTATTTCGTTGAAAAATAAGAGCTGGTACTTCGAATTTGCTTAAAGTTTCGAAATGATGAATTTTTATTGATTTTCTGATCACGGATTATTAATAAACACGTTCAAAGAAACAGTAAAGTCGTGTGTGTGTGTGCGCGCGCGCGCGGGTGCGATATTTCCTTAAATCCAGTTGCTTGCAGGGAATTAATACACGCATTTCGAAACACATGCAATTAATATTTATGCATTAATTACTCGAAAACGGGTTGTTTATAGAGTCACGCAATACTTTTTTTTTGTTAATTTGAACCTGTCAATTAATAATTGGTCATTATAAAATTATTTACTTCATCACATTTGCGGTCGTCGACCTTCGTCCATTTACGCATTATCCAGGAGTTCGTTGTTCTGTCGTAAATAATTTTTGTTGAATGTATGATAACCTCGCATTTGTGTCTTCGCCTTACAGGGCTTGTAACGCCCTTAGTAAGCACTTAATACCAACATTCTTATATGTTTTGCGTTACCTTTTCGTGATAAATAAGCAAGTGGGGTTTTGCCCATGCGAATACAAAATGCTTTTTATATTGGTGGCTAAACAACAAAACTGAGCTACTTCTCGCTCTTCTGTGGTTATTACCAAATTACTTGGATGAATTAAATGTTTACATTTAAATTGTGCTGGCTAAACAAAATTTGTTACGTCAAACGAGTATTTAACTGAGCGACTGGGATCGGCGTGAGAACGTTTTATTTATTAACAAGCACAGCAGCGCATCTTCAGACAACTTGTTACTGGACGGCCTCGCGGCAGCCGCCCGGACCCGAGTGCAGTTTCAAGTGCCGGATCATTACACTCTCTGCTCTTTGGCGTTGCATTATCATGGTCGTAGCTCTCTGGTCGTGTTGCGCCCGCCTGCTATGGCGGCGGCTGTTACCAAGTCATTTTCCCACTCGTTATAGCCAAGTGATGATGCATACTTTATTTTAACCTTACCTTAAGGTTTACCTCGGCGCATCAAAGGTGATAAGTATTTCCATTATTACATGCTGTAGCTACTGCCCTCAGCACGTAATAGAGACCTGCAAAGGACGACGTGAAATTGAAAGCTCCTCGTTGGAGCACCGTACTTTCTGTGTCTGCACTGCCTTGGTCACTTAAGTTTTTTTTGATAAACCTCTAAATTGTAATGCAAATTTTTAATCTGCATATAGTATGTAAATAATACCACATATCAGATTGCGAATATAATAATGTTAAGCGTAATTACTATACAAAGCTGAGAACACACCTACACATTAGGCTCTTCACGGAGCAAATTTAGGAAAACCACCATGGATGCACGGAAAAAAATCATTACAATTCACGCTTTCTCGCTATACGTATGCAGTGACGTGCTAAGAATGTGCTAGTACTTGGCGTTATGTGTCATTCATTGTATACTCTGAGAAGTTATTCGCAAATTCGCCATACAGGGGTATATGTCAAGCTAGAAAGTGCGAATGGTAAATTATTTTTCCAAATCATCCGTGGTAAACATTCCTACATTTACTTACTAAAGAGATAAATGCATAGATAAGTTCTCATCTTAGTATTTGTACCGATGATCAATATTCTTACACTGAAAAAAAAAAAAACTTTGTGGCGACCATAAAATATTTAGTTGTTATTCAACGCTGCCAGATTATTTTGTGGCGAACACAAAAAAAATGTTAGTGCCCACAAAAGTTTAGTGTTGACAACTAAAGGCGATTCGCGATAAAGCGAGCACTTTTGAAATCAACCTCAGAAAAAAGTCACTGCTCCTACGTGAATATATTTTAACTGGCACACTGAGTGACATACACATAGTAAAGTTGGTAACGATGGAGGGAAAGTAGTTCTATATATAAACGTCGAATAAAAAGGGTTTGGTAACCATTTGTGATAATTTAAATTATTTTTTTCTGTTTCTGTTTTTGTGTATCAGATGTGTAAAAATTAGCATATTTATTATACTGTATAGTTTTCTAATAATTTCATAGTTTCACTTGACCGACGCATGAACAAAGTGGTGATGCCCTTGCAAATGTTAATTTTACACAAGAAGGAAGAATACATAACGTGCATGCAAGTATATCTTAAGCAGGGCTTTCAAAATTGCTCATTTTACCGTGAATAGCCTATAGAAATCTTTCAGTTCGCAACAAATTATGTAATTTGTCAGTGTGTTAGCAACAAATCATAAAGTGGCCGCCACAGAGCCTTTTTTTCCCAGTGCATTTGTTACGTGTCGCTGGTCTGCGCTGCTGACCTTGGCCGGCCCCACGCGAGCAGATGGAAGGGAAGGACGGAGTAGTGGTAAGATAGCGGGGCGGCGAGCCACTAAGGGAAAATTGAATAACAGGCGAGCGACAATCCTACCAGCGTTCTGAGTCATGAAGGCATTCCACCGCGATAACTCTGGTGGCTCGCCGCGCCTCAACTTGGGGTGGTAGTTTCTTCGTTTGTCTGAAGAATTTCCTGGTTCACTGACCTCGTTTCTCTCAGAATGAATCGGGGTGTGTTGAATCAGATGGTGTGGGCGACTGGTGTATCTGTACGACAGAACTCCGACCCGAGGAGTTTGTGAGAGGCGGGTTGTGCGACGAGTAGCACCAGATGTGACCAGCGGGAGGAAAGTCTGCGACTGCAAGCATCAGAGCAGTGAAGGGTGCGACTGGCAGGCTGGACTAGTAGACTGAATGTGTGAGTGAAAAATGGCAACAGACAGACTGAACATGTATTAATGATGTGTATGAGTTGATTAACTACAACCAAACAAATACATTGAGAAGGATGTTAATTAGAGTTGTATTATACATTAAATATTGCGCTAACTGAGAAATAAAGGGAGTAATAGTGGAAATAGACAGCTTAATTAAAACTTTAAGTTAGTTTTTCATTTTTATTAAGACCTCCATCCCTCACGAACTCAGATACGCCCCTCAGGCATTTTGTAACAGTATATTTGCATTCTGACATGATGTATTATTTCCATACTATAAACAGTTTATTAGTTATTATCATATTAACATTTTTATAGAGTATAAGCCATGGTAGCGGTGCGGTTATCGCACTCTCTTTCAATCATGTCTCTGTGGCTTCAAGAGACAGCGAACACGTTTATTAATTTATTTAAGGCGAATCACTACCCACAATCTTGGATTTATACATTTCCCCCTCCCTCTCTCAAAATTCCGTTTAAGAATGTTTAATAATATTGTTCTCGTGACATAGCAGAAATAATAGTTTCTCAAGCTTTATCAGATTGTTGCAGCTTCACTGCCTTTATTAATGTTTGACTAGTAACTGCCGGCAAGAAATAATTTTTTTTTTTTGCAGGAGTTCACAGAAATGGTACTAGAAACAGTAGTCAAGTTCAAGTGACACGTGTTTTAGAATATTTACTAACAAAACAATGTCCTATTGATTCGTGTTAAAGAATTCTTTGTCGGACCGCAATATAAACACAAACTTGTCATTTGTTCAGTAGTTACTATCGTACTGTTTCTCGATACACTTTTTCATGTTAGGAATTTGGCGGTTAGCGAGAAAGATAAATCTGACAACCAAGCAGTTATTTTTCGGCTTCTGATTGGTTCATGTAAGGACGTCGTCTGTTGTTCATGAATTATCGTTAAGCCGATTTAATTTACGGACATAATAGGAAGCGCTGACAGTAAACGATTTTGTTCAGGAGAATGTAATGAATGTTTCCAATACACGGTAACGTCTACAGTTTAGCCCTGGCCACTTCTTACCATTCCAAATACTTTCTCCAAGGCTCTTCAGTATAGATAATACAACCTAGATATAGTACGAATTAGTTTCTTCGCGGCCTTATCCTCTCTGTAATAATGCTACATTTTTAACATCTAAATTTTTGTGGTTATTAGATAATCCTTTCGAAGTTAAGGACTGTCCTTGTTTGAAATGATGCAATTTGTGTAGGATTGTTAAGTATGATTTTTAATGTAATATTCTCAAATTTCCCATGGACGTAAACAAATACTAGTCTTTGGTATGTTGTGCGTTCACTAGAAACACAACCAAATCACGTCGAATTACTCTGCATTGCGACTATTATAACCTGAAATACTCTGCATTGCAACTATTATAACCTGAAATATTATCAAACGATTGAAGCATTTTATTTTTCCCCCTAAAGAATATTTTTCTAAGATATATTCTATATTTTGAAACAGATTCATGAATAGTTTTCTTGGTTGAATTAAATATTATAAAAAGTATGTGATTCATATGAAAATTATTATTTTGTTGTTGAATAATAAATGCGTGTTTATTTAATTGACAGTTTCGTCATGATCGCTATATACAGTAATAAACAACTAATATAATCTGCAAACTTCATAGTGTTTCAAATACTCAAAATAACTCCACACAAGCTATGAAAGGCTACCATGTTTTAATTTGTTCTGGTTAGCCCAGTAATCGGAGGTTATTATTGTAAGCATTTGTTGCAGGTTAATTAACGACAAGTTGTTTTTAAAAGTACATTGAGAAACAGAAAATGTTGCTAACCAGAACTTAAAAATTAGTCTTATCTTAATCGGAACAAACCTACACATTCTGAAACCTGTGGAACAAACCTACACATTGTGAAACCTGTCCTAAATGTTTGAGTGACATTCAGACATGTTTAATTTGTAGCACTAACAAAAAGAGTTTGAAGCAGAGAAGCTGTTGGGTTAATGCTTACCCCAGCTCCTTCCCGGAGATAATCGGTGGTTGTCAGAAGGTAGTCTTCCTAACCGGGACCAAGTAATAAGTATGTTCTGGGAAGGAAATAAAGTGGCGGTCTTCATCACGTACAAGCTTAGCCACCTGCTCACTCGCTGCGTCATTCTTTGGAAGCGGATGTCACGTCTGATTGGCAGTGTGGTGCAGGGGCAGGTTCCTTATTGGTCCTCCTGGCGCCTGGCAGGTTCGTTTGTCGACTGTGATTGGCTAACGAGGTCCTGTCACTCGCCTTCTTCCTGTCTCGTCTTGCCGCACACAAGCCAGTTTCCTCGTTGTTTTTATAAGTTGTAACAATTAGGGACAGGAAAATTGAACGATTTCTATGACCTGTAGGATAGGGGATCTATCAGTCCTAGTTTAATTTACGTCTTCTGTTGTCACCGCCAATGAGTTGTAGGATATATGTTCGACGACAGATCATTTACCCACAGGTGAGATCATTGGTCATTGAGTTTCACAGTGTGCAGTACATACCAAAAATTACTTACACGTGCGTAATGTACATAATTGTGTACACTAGATCTGAATGGGTTAAACAGACTACTCTGTCCTGTGTATTTTAGCGCCCCGGTTATTTGTTCATTGGTTGCTACGTCAGCGAGAAGCCGGCTTTACCTCTGGTCACATGTTACGGTATTCACGCTTTGTTTCCTTGCAAGTCTGTCATTGGCTCACTGCTTATCCTGGGCACCTTTCATCAACTGTCGTCCAGTTGTAAACATACCATAAATATGCATGTGTTTAGCTCGTCATAAAATTAATTGGAGAAATTTTCTAGTCCCTAGTAAATACGCTACGAAAAAAAAACACGTGTTATTTTATGTGTGTACCACGTGATGTATTGTTCAACTTTTAGAAATTGTCAGTAATTACTATTTACAATCAAAAAACTTCTCGAGCTCATAGTTTTGCATAAATATGTCAAAATATCAATTGTACTATTTTTGATATGTTTAAATCATGAAAAGTAGCATACGTACAGAAATGATATAATTTACACCGAAAGAAGATGCCAAAAGCCACTTCAAGAGATCTATAAAATCTTACAAGGAAAATTTTTAGCAATTTTAAAAACGTCATAGATACACCTAGAAGATGTAATACAAACAGGTGTGAAACATTAGACATATAACCTTTAAAACCGATGATTTGAAGATATCACTCCCTAAATCACATCTCTGACAGCTAGCTTTGTTGTTGGAAAAAGAAGGCAAAACAAAGAGAGATAGCATGGAGACCCTCCTACACGTATCTTAGTAGTTGAAATATATTTTTGTACATTTCTTCAACGAGATTTAACGCCTTTTATAAATAGGAAAAGAATCGGAAAATAATTTATTATTTGGCGCTTAGACAGCAACGGC
This sequence comes from Dryococelus australis, assembly GCA_029891345.1. Taxonomy (NCBI): domain Eukaryota; kingdom Metazoa; phylum Arthropoda; class Insecta; order Phasmatodea; family Phasmatidae; genus Dryococelus; species Dryococelus australis. The sequence continues at coordinate 131,750,745 of CM056996.1, read as the reverse complement.
TGTGCGTCTACGTATTTCCATCTTTGTTTTAATAAGAGACTCCGTCTACTCGGCCGAAATAAGCTCCGCCCCCGATAGGGAGGTCGGTCTGTCTCTCCAAGTACACATACTTCTATAATTACCCTCGCCGTGGGGCAACTAAGTACATGCTAGCGTTGTTCCATATGCTGTTACACTTGGCAAGTGAACCAAGGTGCTTATTACACGATCTACTCATGTGTTAACAGTGTTCACCACATTTTTATTACTCATGTTGGCGTTGGCTTTCATTTTGGGTTTGGAAAATGTAATCGGTGTAATTATCTCATGTAACCTATGTTTGTTGTATGTTTGCACAAAGATCTGTGTGAATAATTAATCTAAAATTTAATTATATTAATACTTTCAAACTGTGCCTAATCGTTAGTAAACTCTTCTGGGTTCCTTTTTAGGTTATGTAACGTTAATATTTCTTCCACCGGATTGTGCAACTAGACAAATATAATACATAAACTGGATCCCCTTCTCCCCATTAAAAAATAACAAAAAATATGACTTCATTCACTAAGACAGTGGTGGCTGGGCGGTTAGACTGCTCGCCTCCCACCAAGACAAACCGGGTTCAATCCCCAGCCATGTCACTTCCGGATTTTCGCAAGTGGGAATCATGCCAGACGATGCCGTTGGTTGCCGGGTTTTCTCAGGGGTCTGCCATTTGCCCCGCCCTTGCATTCCATCCTCACCTCATTTCACCCTCAATGGATCTCTAAACCTCGTTAACATCCGCCCAAATATCTTAACTCAACTTTCTTTCACATTTCCGTACAATCTAGCTGTGTACAGTGTGCAGAGGATCGTAAAACATAGATAACGCTTTCTCCTTTTTTTTTATGTGCTTTTTGTTAAGTGTAACGTCAACACGTATAAAGGCTGTCTGCGGTAAAATGAAAATGCCCTGTTTACAATCTACTTGTATGCACGTTGTGTGTTCTTCTGCCTTATATAAAATTAACATTTACATGGGACTCTTCACTTTATTCATACGTCGGTTAAGCGGAACTGTGAAATTATTAGGAAAGTAAATATTTTACAAACCTGCTCATTTTTACACTTCGATGTATTAAAAAAAACACAGAAAGACAAGGAAATAATTTAAGTAAACACAAATGGTTGCCTAACACTTATTATTCGACGTTAAGATATGGAACTACTTTCCATCCATCGTTACCAACTTTATTGGGCGAATGTCACTCGGTGCGCCCATTAAAATAAATGCAGGCAGGGGCAGTGACATTTTTCTAAGGTTTATCGTGAATAGCCTTTAAGAACAAAATATGTTGCTGGCTTGGCGACTGGTCCAAGTCGTGAGGGGAGCAAAAGTGAGAGAGGCACAGTCACACTGGGAGAGAGTCTGTGCCTTTCGTTTGTCACATACACTAATATACAGACAAACTGACTCTCGTCATCTTCCTATATGTTTGTCAGAATTTTCTAAAATCACGTAGCCAAACTGTGCCATGTTCGCTTGTTTACATTTCGTTTTTCATTATAGTAATAAAGGCATACCGGATAAGTCGTGTATAGCTAGCTCACCTCGGTCAATCCATAGCGCTGAGTACCACGAATCCTTGCTGTGTCACTAAAGTGTGCTGGTCCACAACTGTGCATGTACCTTTTGTCTTTTAGTAGATTAAGTGGTACATCTTAAAGTGGCCGTGGCAGGTCGTCGTCCAAACGCCGATGAACACAAGTGAATGCACGTGAATGCACGTATCGTTGACGCGTAGCTGATGCTTTACACATATTTCACCAAAAGTGAGATGCATGTCCGTCATTTCATTATTACTACACTCCATCTCACACGTTGCTAAGAACTGTCTGCTGTGTAAACTACCAACGCAATGCTAGCAGGCAGGCTACCTCGTTGCCACTTGGTACTACAACAGGAACCAATGCAATGGGGCACTTGCCGGTAGTATCTTCTCAGCCTTCAGCAAGCTTATAAACCTGCTGCCCTAGGACAGGGACATTAGCCAGGTTTCAGTCAATGCGTTATGCACAACAGTTGCGTACGCTGCCTGACTCTTAGGCAACAATTCATCTGCTTTCAAACTCAACATGTGTTTTCTCAGGAAACGCTAGGGATTAGCGAATACTACCAGGGCAACTTTTTAATTAATTTTTGAATGTTGATTACTAACATGTAATGTCAAATTGCTTTAAGCGTAGGGACTACAGCGTTCTAAGCAATTGGAGGGTGCCCACCCCTATTTAATGTATGAATGGGTGTACTCTCTGTAACGCCGTTCTGTGTCGTAATCTGCCCTGTAAACTTTTACCTGTATGCCAATTTATTGTTGCATAGCGCATTTCCAATCGCAACGTTTCAGGGCCCCTACTACCATCAGAAATCACTTTAGGCCCTAGATCATATAGGTATATGTTCACCTATTTATATGTCGTAAGGAGTCCGCTCGTGCAGGGTTAGCATACATTTACGACTAACCCTGTATAAAGATATTTTAATTTAAGTTGACTGAATTCTAGTTGTATAAAAACTCAGGGAAAATACGACTTCTTAAAAAACATAATTGTACAAACAGTGTTGTAAACTCAATTCCAGTTTATGTTGCTTTGACAATGCATAAAAAAAGAATCCTTTTTTTGAACATTCATATACTTAAGTTGAGGTGTACTCATCTTCTTCGTCTTATGCGCATGGCCTTGGCATTGGTTAAAAAATTTCCTTCGGAGTGGTTAAAGTCACGTTTCCAGATATCGATTTCACGAAAAATATAAATATATTTCGTATAACTTTATTATATTACATACATTATTTATAGTCTGTTCGTGGTTTCTTCACGCTTTTTGAATCAAACCTTTGGAAAAATACCGCGCGTATGGCGTCTTAGTTTTTTTCCCCGCAATGCTTTACGTATCATAAGCGTTTTGTACTTGCGCTAACATAACAGTAGGTACCTTATTTTTGGTTAAATTGGACTTTTACTTATATTTTATCTGTAAATTGTAATATTTCATTTATAATTAATACGAACAACAGTGAGACAATAGGTGTTTTGATAACGTCTAGTAAGGAATAATTCTTGTGGAAATTATATTACACTGATTGCGCACGAATGCAGCGTGTTGTCCCTTTGGCGTGATTTTCTAAACTCGATTAATTTTTGTTTGCACGAGGCGGAGGAATATCCTGGAAGTAAAACGTAGCAAGGGTGCAGAAAAGTTGTAACTAACGGCGAATGGTCTACTATAGGCTGTTCACGGTAAAGTGAGCACTTTTGAGGCCCTAGTTACTTTTTTCTTTTAGCCATTTTTTATCTCGTAACCATCTTTTCAAATAAATATTGTGGAATAAGTAATGAACATAGTGTGTATATTCCACCGAACTCGGAAGTTAATGTCTAAGGCTACAATAAAATACATTTATTGACTATTATTCCCAATGAGAGAACTTCCAAAAGTGCTCACTTTCCCGTGAATAGCCTTAAGTAAACAGTGTGTTAGCTATCGTCTAAGACAAGTGATTTTAACACTTCTACTGAGGACGAAAACGTAGCCCGGCGTTAAGCGGTTCTCACAATAGAGCGATGCGATGCAGCGTGTCGCGTCTGATGTTCGCTGCCAGCGACGTGCTTTATTTATGAGTATTTACAAAAGAGCAATGTTCTGAGGCCGGCCGCCGGCGACACAGACCGTGCTGCCATCTGTAATCCTGCAAGGAAGCTCGCAATGAAATGCTGAAAACGAACGAAATGCAGTGAAGTTTTTTGCCATTTAGGCAGAAAAATTGTTCATTTTTTAGTGATATAAACTTTTCTTTAGTAAAAGTATTATATTAAAATTAAAAATGATGTTGTAGAATATGAACGATTCTTCAGGCATCAGAAAACATACTTTTGTTTTCCTGAAGGTAGGTAAAATTGGTATGAATTTGGACTCCAATAATATCTGTGCAAAACGTTTGTTATGCAAGTTATATTTTCATTAGTTCTTTATCTCAGCTTCTCGCCAGTTTATTTATTATTAAGTACAGGGATATTACTATTCTTCTTATTCCCTGACGCTGGAGACGAACGTCATAACCAATGTTCGTCGTTCGTTCAATATTCTGGACGCTCGACGCTAGCGTCAAGGCTCTGGTTGGCTGATGATCGACGTGACGCGACGTAACGCTCTATTGTGAAAACCGCTTTAGGAGACCAATATGGCAACTGCAAGTGCGTAGGTAACATTCGTCGTCTAGCCCATGTTTCCCACACTGTTCACACACGAAGACACAGAGTATTCAAAAATACAAATGTGAAATGTCGGCGTGAACTCCCAACCCCACCCACGCCGACCAGCAAGACGGGACATTGTTCGCATCTCAGCTCTTGGAGACTTCTCTTGCCCTTCACTGGCCTGGCCACGCTCTACAAAAATATGTAGTGCCAGCCAAGAAATGTTTTGTTGATATGCACCCGACGATTACTTACAACTTTACTGAAGCCCTGCTCAAGTATTACTTTCAAATTATTCGTCAGCCTCACGTAAAAAAAGCTTAACCAAGTAAAAAATTACACCAAAGTGTCTATGCATCGTGTTAGTGTGCACTCAGTAGTAATGATATTCTGCATTCTAACTATTTATTATTAAGCGTTACTAACACACCTATTTTCTGACTGTTGTTTTTACTATTAATTATAAATTAAATATTATAATTTACACATAAAATATAAGTAAAAGTTCAATTTAACCAAACAAAAACAATAAAAAAAAAATACTTTTAGGTTAACAAAAGTATTAAATGATTTTCCTTTATGGCATAATTAGGAAACAAACAACAAACACGTCATATATGGGGTGATTTTTCAAAGGTTTTAATTCAAAAAGTGTGAAGAAGTCGCTAACAGATGATATCAAACTTTTTTGAGGTGAACTAACAAATATGTGTGTTCGGCACAAAAAAGGTTTCGTAGTGCGAATACCAACAAAGTATTTTGTGGCCGCCACAAAGTATTCTTTCCGGTACAATAAGGAATATTACATACAAATGCAACAGCCAGTCAAACTCAGTACCTGTTCCCACAGCTTCGTGCAGCCAGACGAAGGACCGGGTTCGCTTTCATCACAAGTACCGCCACATCATTTCGTATTGTATAGTTCGTTACATTTCACTACACAATTAACAAATATTCCCTTTTGCACGTTGGCCGCCGTTTTCAATTAAATCTTAAATGCCGACATTGTAAGATTTGTAAATCCTTTTTTGATAAAATCTTCTTCGTTATATTAAAAAATTATTCATAAAATGACTTTCTCATCTTCTCAAATATCAAATATTCACTATCATTCTTTCATCTTCTTATAATCAGTAGAAAACATTATTCACATTCAAACACAATAAAATTATATATTATTATTACACAATTATCCTTTCTTCATAATACAAAATATCTTGCAGCAAATTAATTATATTAAATTATTAAAATATTCATATAATTAAAACCACATGCATCCTGTATGCGGTGAGAATTGATTGTAAAGAAAAAATTTGTTTTAATTTTCACCAGCCTTACTTATGTTGTCTCATGTGATCTGATTGGCTGTCGTCTGACCATGACACATTTCTCAGCCAATCAGTAATGGCGAGACGAGAGACAACCAGGACAGTCTTGTGTTAAATAAACATTTAATTACTTTATAATCTCTGGTAATAAATAAAAAGGAGCAAATATTAATACTGGATACTGGATATAATAAATGAACCGATATGTAAATAACTATTAAAATCAACCGAAGATTAAACTGTTAACTCATATTTTGAAACAATATTGAAGGATATCAAAATTAATGACAACATAAGCAAGTACTCTTTAAATAAATATATATATAATGTCTATGCCTAAATGTAAATATAACTCGGAGAATGTGCAATGTCACAACTTCGCCCCTTAACATACTGTCCCGAGCATACTCGCTCACACCTGACGCATAACACGTGACGTTGTGGTCAGGGCTGTAATACTCACAATACTGGCATCGCGTTTCTCCTTTTGCTGTCTACACACACCAACTATTTCACACGCTGGAACTGAACTCTACCGACAAACTTCGGCAGGTACATTCTGTATAATTGGTTGCTTCTTGTACTATGGATATACTGACATATTTCCCATAGCTTACGAAACGTCAGCTGTTGTTAACAATTCCTAAGAACTGTCGTCGCAAATTATGTCTTCTTTTGCATCACCTGAAAAAAATGAATATGTACTGTAACACTTATATTTCAAATAGTATGCTAATTATGAGGAATTTATGAAATCGAGTTTGAACTTTACGGTATTTAATATGTTTGATCTATTCTGCATACATCCAGTTTAATATGTGTAAATAATTTATTTCATTTGTCAGTTTGTTAAGTTTTTTTACTGATATTGCTATTAAGGTTTTGTTTATATACAAGAGATGTATGTTTCTAATTATGTTTAATAGTTGAAATCATTTTATTTTCTCTTAGACAAGGACAGCTGTTAAATTTTGTGCATGTAATATCAGGCGACACTGTCTAGCCAATCAAAATTTTAAAATTTAAAAATAACGTAACAGATGTTAATTTTATTCGAGAAAATGAAGAAAACGTTGAAGAAGGAAGGTTTTGGTATTTCCGATAGGAATGGGCCAGTTCACTGACAATGATTCAAGTTTGTGATGCACATACAAGTTGAAATGAAATATAAGAGAAGAGCTACGATATAATAGTATCGACTACAGGTGTGGGAGGTCTTTCCGAGTTCGACTCCACGGAGCAGTTCTTACCGCTTTCGTTTTCCAATTAGAATTCAGATAAGTCAAAGTAGTGTGCTAGCAGTGTGCCGATTTTGACACCAACGATTTACCATGTAAGTAATGGCAAAGAATTAACGTCGAATGGCTAGCTGGTGTCGGCTGATAAACTTAAAGTTAAATATTAAATTTCGTCTGTTATTACTTGTTTCCTATGTCCTTAGTTGTGGTGGTTAATATTCTGAACATATAAACTCTATTTTGTCCGTGATAACAACTTTCCATATATTCTTCATTAAAGTTTAGAATAATTAAAGCTGTCATTTGTTTGTCTTTCAGAATTTTTAAAGAAGTTAACATTTGTGTGTTCTGTGGTAGTGTTATATATGATGTTCCAGGTCATGACATTAATTAGTGATAATTAACTTTACCACTGAATAGAGCATATTATTAAGAGAACGTATTAAACTTATATGACTCGAATCATAATACAGTAGGAATTAGCCGAGGAAGTTGAAGACTTAAATATTCCTTATTCTATAGTTGTGTGGTTCTACAAACGTATGTAATATCAAGTAAGGTGTAACAGTACGTTAAGGGGTTGGCCTGTTGTGTGACAGAGCAGTTGGTATATGTTTCCCCGCGTAGGACGTGTTGTAGAAGAACAGCCTTGTTGACTGTCGCCGTACAGCCGTCACGCAGGCCTAACGTGCTTCTGTCACGCAGTTTACAACCAAGCAACACCTCCACAACCCGGCTTACACGATGCGAAGTTAGTCACCGCGGCCAGCTACACACGGCAGCAAACTCAGCTTCTCTGCGGGTTCACTCACACCTCGTGAAAAATTGCCTTAGAAAAAATTACTACCTAATATCGAAACAAATTCTTGAACTTTAACAAATAATTCTCTTGGGAACTAGTTGTCAAGATAATTACTTTAACACAAGAAGTGGATCAGAGCAAATTTTACAACGCGTTAGGAGTCGCGGTGCGTAGTGGCTAGACTTCTCGCCTCTCACGTGGGCGAACCGGGTTCTATTCTCGTCGGGGTGGCTCCATCAGATATTCTTACTTGGGTATCACGCCGGACAATGCCCATGGTTGGCGGGTTTTCTCGGTGATTTCCCGTTTCCCCCAACAACCTTGCATTTCGTCGCTGCTCCATTACCAACCTCATTTCACCCTCATCGGCTCTCAAGACCTCGATTTTAAGAGCCGTCCCCATCTCTTCACTCACTCGCTCTAATACAATTTTGTGATTGGATGATTTTAACTGTCACGCACTGCAAGTGTCTGGGCGCGAATCACGGACACTCAGTGTCGGAGTTACGTAATTCTGATTGGCCCAGTCAGGTAAGGAAGTCTTTCCCTTCAAATACACGTTGCCAGTAACGGAAGTATAACTGCACGTATGGCATAGACCTTCGCGTAAAACAGACGGCACAAGCAATGGTTCGATTGTAAACATGGCAGCAAAATACACGTGTCTGGAGACTAGCTTGCTGTAAACTGAATTCGTAAAATATTGTCCATCTCCTCCGGGCGACATGTCTGGCAGACTGCCCCGGCACGCCGAGTCGATATTTGTAACGTACGTAAATAATATACGCTGAGCAATCCTAACTGTATGACTGTGAAACAGGGAAAACCTGATCTTGTTTCACATTGCACTACCATGTGGGCCCGGTAGAGACCCGATACCAGCCTCACCATTTATACTCTCCCATTACTTATGAAACATTTCTAACACGTATAGCTGGTTCATGGCTGAATATATCCCTGCACCTAGTACATACTTGCATTTCCATACACAGTCCTACACTAATTTGGATATACATCTACACTACATAATGATGACAAGGAATTATGAAAAATAATTTTGTGCCTTAACGTGTTATTAAAAGGTTCACCTAAGTTTGCAAGCGCAACGGCAAAACCAATTTGCATGTACACGCAGCGAAAGGTACTCGGTAGAAGACGATTCTAAGCTCTGAAATATTTTTTTAATGTCGTTAACTAATTATAGTGCGTTTTCTGACAGCATCTGTTAATCCCACGAAACGTTGCACTTTGTTATGTGCAGCAACAGGCATGCTAGCCTGATAGCGAAAGCACAAACATACTACGAGGAAGTGGAACGAAGCCTTGAGTGCTTAGACATAACTCCCTCGAGGCAGGGCCAATATTACGGCGGGAAACACGGCGTCGAGACACTGCACCAGGAAGACGTCAGCTGACATACGTCTAGTCTTCAGCCTACGCCATCATGGACAAGGTAACAACGTTCCTTAGAAACTATTCACAGTGACTTTAATTTAATCAAGTAATTAAATAATATATAATTATAATCAGTAACGCAATGTAACAAATTAAAATATATTAAGAGCTCCTCTGAGATAAATACTAACTGAAAGGTTTGTAAATGAGGTATAATTTATATGATTTTAATACAGTGACGATAAAGAGATAAATAGTGTTCACCTTTGAGTCACCTCTAACCCCAGACTTGTACGTTTAATATAAACTATAAATTACTTCACACATTTTTATAAACCGTAGCAAATTGTATTAATTTAAATTTCGTTGCTGGTATTGGTTAAATTTTGAAATATTGCTCTTTCACTTTTGTGGCTAGCTGGCGTCCCACATGGTAGCGCTGGCCTGCTTGTGGATCTGGGTCAAAGATCCGCTTGAACTGTGGACTAGACGTTGAGCCACAATCCCTTCCTAACACACGCACGTTTTGTGTTGCCAGACGTTCAAACAGAAACGTAACTTTGCGAAGCGAGATTATTATTGGATGTTTTATTTTTGCAGGTTTTGGGGAAAACACTATACAATTTTAAAACATTGGCAAAAAAAAAATCATATGTGTATGTCTTTATCCAGATAGTCTGAGTTAAAATTAATGTATTATTAAATCGAGCATTCTAATTGGTTGAGAATTCATCCGTACGTATGAAAAATTTGAAAGTTGAGTTACTCTTTATCTCTCTCTCTCTCTTTCTCGAACGTACGTAGGTACACACGTTAGGTGAGAATGTGAACAGATACATGTATATATGCAGTGTTCAACTTTTATTCTTAGGTACTTACGTTACTTAGAGGTTGTGGATCCATCTTAACTTATTCAACCTCAATTTGTCTTCCTATAGAGTAGAAGTGCAAAGGCGTTTTCAATATTTTTTTCTGGAGATATAACTATGACCACATTAAGCTGGAGTCTGTGTCAGAGTGGTTGGAGAATAATTACTTAGAATTGTGTTTACTAATAATAAAACTTTCAGCCAGTGTCCAGACAAAGGAAGTTACTGTAATGTGAAAGACGAAATTTCCCATAGAAACAATTGCGTAAGTTTGTAAACAGACAACAACATACATAATGTGCGTGGTTGCGAGATAGTATGCGCTACACCAAAACAAGAAGGTCGTACATAAGTCCGTCGCAACATGGTTGCGACAGAACATGAATTGTACTCGAGTTTCTTTTCAGTGAGGGAGTATCAGCCAGTCTCGTGATGTTGTTCGCATCACTGCAATGTTAGTGATTTGCATAAGTTACATTCTCTATTGTGAATTCGTAGTTGCTGTGACGATGGAGACCCCTGAGATAATGTATGCGGTCGGGTGGTGTACGTGTCCTTGTAGACTGACAGTTTTCAACGTAAACATTGTAGCCGAACTATGATACTTCAAGTACCTCCCGAAGAGGATATATTGAACTTGTGAGATGTCTACGAGCAGACCTCGTGTCTTGCGCTACATGACACTCACTGCCCGACTCTCATTTCGATGGCTTCAGATTACGCGCTTGGATGCGCACTCCTGAACTCCATTAAAGTGGCTGGGTGGAAGGTATAATTAGTTTCTGACGAGAGGCGGGCGAACCAGTTTCAGCACATGTGACGGCCGATGAGGTATGAGATCCCATTACAGTTTCCTTGTTAGCTCGCATTCATTACGTAAAGAGTGCGACACACTCATCTGGTAATTGCTAACCTGTGACCAGCCTGCACTTGATGGCTCAAGCCGTGTGTGATTGACTGGCAGCGCTTGGTTCCAGCCGAGTTAAGGAGCTCACCTGTCTCGCGACAGCGCGACAGTTTATCATCTTTGTCAACTGCTCGCTTGTTTGTAACAAACTATCCAATATTACCGAAGTGACATTACAGCTAGCAGTGACGATGAAACATTTTGACTTGGTGGGTACAGGTTGAGATCCATATCAGAAACTGCGAACGGGCGACATTTTCAAAAGACTGCTGGAAAGTAGCGGGAATAGGAAAGCACATTCAGGAAAATTCTTCTAAAAAAAGTTTTATTTGTTGTACTCAAAATTTGTTGTTTGGATGTTTCTTTCCTTCATTCGCCTCTTAACACAATACAAACATTTCCTGCTTCATCACGTTAAGAATTTTCCTGGAATTAAAATGCACGTACTTGTAAAATCTTTTAAGATACAAAATGAGGTACAAATAATATAATAGCGGGTAGGGGTATAAATGCTATGTTGTCCTCCATCCACAGAAGTTGAGTGTGCACGATGTAGCCTCGTGTAGTCAGCAATACGGTGGGACGTCACTAACAGACAACAGCCCTACAAATATGAAGCGTTTCGCAGTATGTAGTATCCACAATGCCCACTAGCATAGCCTTACACTGTCTATCACTAAGTCGGTACATTTACATGAGAGGTTGCTATGAGTGTTTGCTTGTCAGGTTTTGCCATAACGATAGGGACCGGGACCATGAACAGGTTCTTTTGAAGACTACACATGACACAAACCTGAGTACTTTGTAATTTACTTCAGCAATCAGTGTGTGTCAGTGACAGGCTTGCTACGAGACAAGGAACTAGTCCTCATCAACACTAAACTGTACAAACAGAAGACTGCACGGCCCAGCTTACAGGCTTTTCAACTCTGAATTAAATGTGAGAGATAGGCTGATTATGGTCTTCTGCGCATGGGAATAAATTCAGCCGACGGTTTGCCCTACACAGAAGTCAAACTCATGTGTTAAAATAGTGGCATAGATAATATGTCAAAATTTTGTTTTCTAACAAAATAATAATTCTATATAAATAATTATTTTGCGCAACATGAAGATATCCCTATACATGTACTAAAATTTCAAAACACGGATTGGCGTGTGAGGAAGGGGTGGAGGTGTTCCAAGTCTCCTCGAAGTTACAAGCTCAGAATTTGTTTGACCTGAAATTGGCATCCCTACTCTAATACATATTTTTTGGTGTAAGAGTACTTGCGAAATGTGTCAGTGTATAACGTTGAACCAGCTGTGTGGCAGTTACTCGCGACGCCGATAAACCAGGCTTGGGCTGACCCACATCTGGGGATGCTGTGTTGCTGAACCAGGCAAAGCTGTCACAGAGTATTATATATAGAGACCGGAAGAATTCGCGGATTCATTCTGGGACAAGTTAGAATTCAAAACACGTTTGTTTATGTAACTTCAGTCATTGATCCACACTGTAATTGACACCTACTGGAAAGCGGTGGTCAACTCGTCGGCTTCCACTGTGATTTGTACATAAGCCTGTCGTCTATCTTGCAGGTCATTGACCAGCGAATATTTTCTCAGGTATCTAACTATATATTATTACACAGGTTTGTAGCCATAACGCTTGGTCATGCCGCCGCTAAGATCTCAATAGGTGGTGGGGGAGGGGGGGTGCCACGCTGCTCTATCGCAAGTGTCCTTGCATAGCACCTCAGTTGACCAGATCCAAAGCCACAGCAAGTACAGCAAGGCTGAGACTCTCGTACTCAGGAGTCTGGCCAGACATCTAGTGTCTCTCCAGGACGGATCAGTGTGCCGGGCCTTTCTTCCAGAAGGGGGAATCTCTCCAGACCTCCTACAGCATGCGGAGTGCCATCACAACACAGAGGTGGAACATCTTCCAGCCGCGCACTGTGTCGGCACTAAGCAGTGACGTGTCGGAGCGGCGTTGGCCAACCAGCGTGCAGTAACCTTCTCGCCAGCCGACATGCATGGCAGCCCAGCCAATGGCTAACTTCCTCACCACGCAGCAGCCAGTCTGACACAAGACCCGCTCCCACAGATCACGCGGAAAGTTCACTCTTACTGTCACATTTTAATTTACGATTCCAGATGTTGCAAATACAAAAATCGTATGATGCGTGCTGTACTCAAGTCGGCACGACGCTTGCTTCGTAGTCACAACCAATGATATGCAGGCTATATGTTCGGTTATACACTGTATACAGTTACATGAACCAATTATTACCTTGACCAGCAAGAAGGTCTGCGAATATTACAAAGGCTGTTCACGATAAAGTGAGCACTTTTGAAGTGAACCTTAGATAAAAATCACTGTCCCTGCCTGCATGTATTTTAACGGCCGCACTGAGTGGTATGCATCCGGTAGAGTTAGTAACGATGGAGGGAAAGTAGTTCAATCTTAATGTCCAATAAAATCGTTAGGAAACCATTTGTGATTACTTAAAATACTTTTTTCGCTTTCTGTTTTTATTTTAATGCATCAGAGTGTAAAAATTAGGAGATTTGTAAAATATTTCCTTTTCTAATAATGTCACAGTTTTACTTGACCTACGCATTAATAAAGTGATGAGATCAATGATAATGCAGATTTTACATACGGCGGAAGAATACACAACGTGCATACAAGTAGATCTTATGCAGGACCTTCAAAAGTGCTCAATTTATCGAGAACAGAATATACGTACAGGTAAGAACATTGGTCGTTGATCTTCTCAGTGTTCAGTGCAGATCATACATTACCTACACGTGCGTAATGCAAATACTGTGTACACTGGGTCAGATTGCGTTAACGTGTTTTTCAAAGCCCAAATTCTTTTCCTCACGTGATTCGTTTGGACAGCTGTAGCCGTATTCATAGGTTCTCTCATTATTTAATGATTATGTCGCACATGGGAACAAAATGCCTCTTGATATAGCTATCTGGGCCTCCCTAGGAAAAATACTCCAACACGTCAAGCTCACGTCCGGCCGTAAGGAAGCATAGCAACGGTGTTGGAAAATACATTGTAAAAACATTCCTGGCAATCTTCTTAAATTGGATTGGAAGTTTTTAACCAATATGTCGCATGAAACTAATACCACACATCTGGCTACAAAAATGGAATGTTTACGACTATTTATGTTGTTGTAAATGGTGTATTTTTTGCGGCGAGGGGCTAGGTGGGCCCACAGAACGCATGGAATTTCTCTTGGTGGGCCTGATAGACTACGGTGAGAGCCGCATATGAGGACTTGGGATGCGGTTCTAGCGAGGAATGGCCTGCAGGGAGATAGAGTGGGGAAACGTGCAGCGCAGTGGTTGGAGTGGAGGTGGGGGAACTACACAGGCGATGTGCCTGCTATTAGCGGCCCGCACAAAATGTAGATGTGGGTGTGTGTGTCGCCGCTACTTGAGAGAGCAGGACCTGACAATTAGAGACAAATCTTCCCGCATCTCGGTCCCTGCCACACTTAAGCCTTCACGGCTAGTTGCTTTCGCGGCTAATTGAGCTCCTCTGGAGGTCCTCCTCTTCCTTAAGGCCAATGGTGCACGAAAGCCGTGCATTTACTTTTATTTTGGTCAAAAGTTATTTTTCAGAGAATTTTCCAAAATTTTTGTCACAAGACATAAAGAATGATTTCGAACACCTTCTTATAATGATATATATTCACTACCATTACTACTATTGGAGTACTGATGGGAGATACGGTAGAGTATCTTATATCTCATCTTCCATCAGTGCTCAGAGAAAGTAGATATTTAGCAGTGCAAGAAATTGTTAAAAATTAGTATTTGTATCTCCTCGTGCCAAAAATTTTTCGATAAACTCTCTGCCATGAAAAAAAGTTATAACGAAAATCGGGTACATATACTGCTTTCGTGCACCATCGGCCTTAACACACGTGTCATTCCACAGCCTACGTGTAAACATACGTGGGCCGTGCCCCTTCTCTGATTGTCTGCGTAAAACACTGTAAACGAGCCTTACATCTGTTTGGCTACTGCGTACTAAGAAAAGTTTCCTATTGGCTGCGTGCTGGCGACAGTAGGTTACCAGGCGCACGCTGATATGCGACATGTTGGTGGCCAGTGTGCGGCTCGAGTTCCTAGTACAGGCGGCCTAGTCACCTTCTCTGTAGTTGTATCAGATGCCACTGAGGGCCATACCCAGGCTCCGAGTTCGTGTGACTGTGAGGTGACTTACACACGACAGGTCTGTCAGCTGGCGATAGTAGGTTACCAGGCGCGCGCTGATATGCGACATGTTGGTGGCCAGTGTGCGGCTCGAGTTCCTAGTACAGGCGGCCTAGTCACCTTCTCTGTAGTTGTATCAGATGCCACTGAGGGCCATACCCAGGCTCCGAGTTCGTGTGACTGTGAGGTGACTTACACACGGCAGGTCTGTCGGCTGGCGACTGCAGTCACTGAAGACTTCTGTCAGACAAGTCACCGGTGACGTCAGAGATTATTTTTATCTGTGTTATTCTTTAAGTCAAAGAGTTTTTAAAGGTTTGGGTGTTATTGTCTACACTTTTTTTAGACGCCCCATTAGATAGACTACACAGAAGATTGTTTTGGGTATCTTTATATGGACAGTTGAGAAAGCTCTCCCCAAGCATCCTATTTATTTTATTGGAGTATCCTAGCGTCGAAACATGCAATAACACATCTCGTTGCTTGATTTCGTGTATAACTTTTTGAGTGTCCAACTGTAGTTTACCGAACCCCACGGCGACACGACGAATTTGCAACAGGATAGTCAGCAGTCTTAATTATTCGGCGTGGAATGTCCAAAACTTCCGAGAGCACACAAAAATTGAGTTTAGACCATATACTTGAATGTACTGAAAGAATAATAACAATAAAGAAACATAACGTACGCAGAAACCCACTAAATATTTCGGAAAAGAGACTGCAGAGAAAAATCACTAATCGTACCTTAAAGATCGAGGTAAAAAATTTATAAAATATGGAAATCATGACTAACTAAGCCACATTACATGGACACTTCCGTAAAGGAGAGAAACTTATCAGAATTTCAACAGGATGCAATAAGTCAGATTTGTGAAAGTAGTAAGATAAAAGGATGGAATTGAGAAGTTGGAAGGGCATTTTAAACATCCTTGGAACAGACAATGCTGTGCGTACGTAAAGGAATTAAAACAATGGGAGTATACCTCCATCATGTTACAATTTTAGACAAAATGCCATTTGAGAACTCTGCTCATCTGACACACACTGCAGGTCTCTTCACCAGTAGAAAAATAGCATCACACTGATGGCTTGACTCCATGTGGTCGAGAAGAACAAGATGAGTGCAGCAGGCCAAAAACAAAAGAACTATGCCCGAGTACGCAAAGCACAGCACTGTGCATGATATCACGTCATAACACGAGATGGTAGGTTCTTTAAAGATCAAGCTTCACGAGTGTGCACATTACACTTTCGAAAACTTTAATTCCCATCATTATACTGACCGCAGGGAAAAGCTACCATTAGCGACCTCTGAGAAATTGTTTTTCAGAACAGCTTTTCCAACGAAATGTGGTTAGTTTAAAAGTGAACTCTATAATTCGAACCCAGATTTGAAAACCGCAGGGGGAAAAAAATCACGCTGGTAATACGAGTTTGTCGAGGCTGATGTTCTGAAAGTGCGATATAATCGCGAGGCATTTAAAAAAAAGAGTAACTGGCAATGGCTGTATACTTCAAGTTGATCAAAGGCCGATAACAGGAAAGTGATCGTGACAGTTATAGATACACGGAACTGACATAAGACACTATATATTACCAATATATTATACAATTTACATGTAAATTGAAACGGGAAGCCCACTGGAGTATCTACGACGTACTTGTTTTTCAGTTACGGATGTATGGGTTCAATCAAGGTTGACGCGACCCGTTACAATTTCGGTACTACCAAACCACCTCCAGGCAGTACGAAGGCTACGTACAGGGGTAGGATACTCCTTAGTACCTAAGAACCACCGCCAGAAGTTAGCATACATAACCGGCTTGTATGTAAAACAGACATACGAGTTCACAGTAAGCTATCGTACGAGTGATAAACGGTGCATTCATTTACATGCTATTTTACATTTTTGCTATTATGACTTCGGGAAATTTTATTGAATTCTAAAGATAATTTTTACTTATGACTTCGAAGATAATTATTTTTTGTCCTGTTAAAACGTTACTGCAATTTACATGTTGTTGCAATTATAGTTAACGGTAAATTAATGTAAGTCTCAATTAATGGTGCAATACTTTTCGTTACTGCTTCATTGTTGAGTTCGTATTCAAAATTGTTCTGAGGAGGTTATTTGTAAATAATATATTTTCCTTAATAGGGGAACATGTATCTAAACTTCCAATTGATCTAACTATAATAAAGTTTAGCGTTACCTGATTAAGTCAGTGTGCTATGAAATCTAGTATAATTATTACAAGCAGGTAACTGACGATAGCTTTACCATAGGAAGAAAGATTGATGGTTTAGTTGTTTATAGAAATAGTTTCTTATTTTTCATTTTTGAATATAATTATTTACATTGCTATCTATTCATACATTTCTATTAAGTTTCACTTATCTATTGTGTTAATTATTAATGGCGGCATTTCCAACAGTTGTGCCTTATGGATAGGGACAGGCACATTTCGCGAGTTCATTTCAGGACAAGATAGACGTCAAACACGTGTACACTGAAGCTGAGTCTGCAATTGGAGAAGATGTATAATGCCGATCCTGGACCGCACTACATTTCCCGACAATTTCCACCAAAAGTACAAGAAAAAACTAACATTACTATTTCCCGTTATTTTTAACGAAAGTACAAGAAAAAAATTAAAAACTCAAAATATAAAATTCTATGAAAAAACGACCAATATCAAGTAAAATTTAATCTAAAATCGAGCCAATTTTTCGTTTTCAAACTACTTTTTCGTGTTTCTAGAAACGACAGTTTTCAATTTAAAAAAATAAAAAAGCAATTTTCATCGAAAATCAATCATTTATACTCCAAAATCAATCAATTTGATCAGTTTTTCGAAAAATGGCCGTGCGGGATTTGTGCTTATTAAAAAACAAGCAAATTTACCCCAAAATCAAGCAATTTTACCCCAAAAACAAGCAAATTTTCACGTGTTCTATAAATGTCAATTTGCAAGCAAGTAATCTAAATCAAGCAAATTTAAGCCACAATAATGTAAATTTAGAACGTTTTCACAAAATGGCAGTGCAGGATTTCTCCCTTGCAAATTTAAGCTAAAATCACGTAATTTTAAGCCAAAATCACGCTATGCATAGTTAATGATAACATGATTATTTTTCATTATCATAATCAATTTTTTCCCCTTATGAATAAACAAAAATTCAATCGTCGCTCTCTTACGAAATGGAAAATAATAACATATATATAAGCAATGTAAAAAATGTGGCGAAGTACTAAAGATTGAATGTTTTTACTCGCATTAACACACAATAGATAAGCACATAAAATCTGTAAAAAATGTTCCGCTGAATATGACAGAAAACAGCGTGAGTTAAAAAAGGAGAAAGTACTATGCGAATGCGGAAAATATGTTTGTAATCTATACCTCAAAAAGCATAAAAATTCTAAATTACACAAAACAAATGAAATCCGACGCGGTGATTATTCAACTAAGATATACGTCGTATGCAAAGAGAATAAATCTTTTGATTCATTTTATCCACGCAAAGCGACTATAGACAAAGTTACAACAATATGCAAAAAATGTTGTAATGAGAAATGTCGTCGAAACAAGAAGCTAAATAGTTAAAAGGATGTTACTTTTTTGTATACGTATAGCATACTTACAAGGAAACAAGTAGCGAGTGCCATACTGTCAAGCGTGGAGTAACACTGGCTACAGCCGTTGAACACACACGAAGCTCGAATGTACACAGGACTGTAGAGTCCAGCCTTCATCGGTTATTGAACTCACGAAATTTTCCTATCCTTATTTATGGATAAGAATACTGTTTACTTTCTTAATGACGTTTTGTCAGATCTCCAACAGTTCCAGACGCCAACAGATGGAAATATAGCACCTAGTGTGAATATAAACACACAGTATGTTGAAATGAAAACAGTGCTGGTAGGTATGGGAGTCTCATTGTCCCCGGCTATGGAGGCAGTCAGGAGAAGTACTGTTGCTTAGTCTGGCCGGGCTCCTAGTACACGAGCACGCCCGTGTTTGTGTGTTCGAGAGCGCCGTTTATAAAACTTTAATTGCGGTTTATTCTGGCGTGTTTAATGTGCGGCGCCAAGTGGAGCGCTCGGCCTAGTGTTGTTGCGGTAATGGGTAGCGGGAGGCTGGCTGCTGTATCCACGAACATCGTCTTGATTTATCTCGAGACGAAGAGCGCTCCGCGCTGCTCTCCAAGAAACTGGTCCCCTATCCCGGAGAGGTGGCCCGGCTACGACTGTGCAACCACACTGCAGTTGTCAGGGAAGTGACAACAGAATATTTCTGTCATCACGCTAGCAGCTTGTACCAGCAACTGAATGCCCTGTTAGTTCATTGCTCTACTGTTTGTTGCGGGAATCATACAAATATTGCTTAACACGTGCAGTCAAAATAAATATATCATTTTTGGCATTACAACAAACAAATCTTTTATTCGGAACGCTTTTTCTTACATCGGGGCCAACATAAATATATCTGTGCTTTATGTTACTGGCGGCAGTGGTCCATGAGGCTACGGAACATAGTATCAGTAGCTAATGATACTTCTCACACGTAGCGAACCTTTCTCTTTGGACGGAATCTTCTCTGTGTACAGTGCAGACTATTCAATCCACTTCATATGCAACGTCTCAGGTAGAGGATGTTGTATCTAGGCGTTGTAGCATATAGTTTTTCTCTAGAATAAGTTTCATAAGCCAGAATCTAGCCTCGGTGAACTCACTGTTTGCTACTTCACATTAATCACTCATGTGTGACGTAAACAGTGCGATGAGCAACTTGTTTTGAAATCACGTACGCAGTACCCGAGAAGCAAATCAATAGTTCTCTGTAAGACAGACACATGAATACTGGAGTGAGAAGGTAGAGATCAGTGTGGCGTGACCAATGTACGCAGTGCTGAAATAAGTGTTCTGGAAGCTCTTCCATGTGGACTCTGCAAGTAAGAGAGAGAAGGAAGAAGTCACGAGACAGAAGCGGCTGGATGGTAACCACGCCCGAATAAAAGACATTATAAGGCTCTTCCAAGCTGGAAGAGAGGGATCATTATGTGATTGTACTTGTTACTGGATTGATGTATTCTTTAGCTGCAATATGTCTTCTTTAGTTGTCTTGACTCTGTCTTTGTCTTATTGGACTTAGCCTCTTCGACATCACCCTCACTGAAGTATCCCACATGTTGTCACATCACCGTACGGCGCAACAAGGACAATGCGACTGAAATGGTTAAGTTGTTCTGTTTGAAGATAATATCTGTCCCGTAGGAGAAAAAGAATGCTCTACTAGCTGTATTAACAATATCTAGTTTGTATCACCAACCGATCTGATGAACAGTTTAGACGATTATGGATACACAAACTTAGTTCCTACAAAAATACATTATTTTTTAAGTGCGCGTGTAAACTTAGAGGGGCATAGGGAACACGGGTATCTACGTTAAAATATTTTCAACAGATATAAATACCGCGAGAAATTTTGCAACCGCATGTAATCGGCCGAACAGGATAAAAATTTGCTGGGTCATAAAATGCATTAAAAACACATTTGCCATGTATGGAGTGGTATTCTATACAGACTGTATGTATTTGCCAAATGTGGAATGGTATTATCTACAGACAGTATGTATTTTCATTCCATACTTTCGCCTGATCCATTAGTAACCTCGTAACTAAGAAATGACAGTGTACAAAACTGTTCTTGAAACATGTATTATGGAAGTGGAGGATGACGAGTGCGTGATTTGACAACAAAATCAAAATATAAAAAATGCATTTTATTAAGTGAGAATTATTTTATAAAGTTATGTCGTGCCTTTCACGTATAATTTTTTTTATCTTACCTGCTTTCACTGTTATTAGCCATTACTGTATTTATATAAATAAAAAGTATATTTTATCTGGCAGATATCTTATTGCAAGGTTAAGACATGTGGAATAGACAGAGTTGCAACTAACATGGGAACACATCCCTTACAGCACACGCAAGTGTCTTCACCATCTCCCCATGTAATACTTGTGGGTGTGGCTCCTTATTTTACAATTTCTTAATTATTGCCTGTGTTAAACTGCGTATCTCGTTGGTCGTGGAAAATATATTTTACTTTCATCCTCTAAAGAAAAAAATATTTACGGCTGTGCTATAATTCTTACGGCGACAGTGTCTTGTATGAACGAGATATGCTCCTCAAAAAGTTGACTTTAGGTTACGAACTTTACTCGAGAGGAAATCAATACCGTAAACGAAGAAAATTTCTTGTGAAATACACCACTTGCCTTGGAGACCACGATCCATGTTCTGTACACAGCTTTTGCGTCTTTCGTCGGTTCCGGCGTGCAACTGGTAATCACAGCGATTCAAGCGCTGTTACTGCAAGTCTCGTTGCGACATCTGACGTGGTAAATGTACGTGTGAATGAAAGTGGCGACTTACTTACGAATAACTGTCATTGAGCGTAAATGAGCGTAAATAACTGTCGCCGTAACGACAGTTATTTACGCTCATTTTGTTATGTGGAGCAGTCCCGTCTGTTGCAAGTGGTTCGTGATAGTTTTCTCCAGTTAAGGGTATTCGTCACGAAACATTTTTTTTTTAATTTTAGGTTTGTACCTATATATTTCGCACTGGAAAATTATGTCAAGAGGTACTTTAATACATACAAAAAAATCGTTCAATGAAAGGTTTTTGCAATTTCAAAATAGTGCTTCAGCATATTTTTTATTTGTGACTGAACCTGAATTTTTTTAATAAAATTACTTTTGCTAAGCATACCTTAAAATTAATTAATACCAAACCCATTAGTTGCCACTGTCAAATATCCTGAAAATAGTTTGGTTTAGTGTATTTGTATTTCACAAAACCAGCAAAAATTTTGATTTTTGACGTTGTTTTGCCAAAACCATAATATGTAAAAAAAAATATGCGAGGAAAAAGTAATCGCTGATAATTTGTACAAGTAGAGCAGTATGAGGTAAGCAATTTTTTCTTGACCAACTCTTTGAAATGTACGCGTTCGGGAAATGAAGGAGCAAGGTTTGAGTGAGATACTGGCACGTACACCAGATACTAAACGAGCAAGATACTGAGAGTGGGTGTAGTCTTACTGCAACCATCTGAGTATAAGAAACTGCGTCCTCATGTACAAAATTCATGATTAAGAGTTACCTCTGTAAGGCTGTAAATATTCTCCTCCAGTAATGCCAGTCATTAATTCTAGGGTCGGTGAGAAATAGCACACAAGTCAAAAGTTTGTACTGTACATTATTTAACAATAGGCTAAGTCGAGTATACAGTCAAACATACGCCATTGAAAAAACGCATAAGTAGATATTTTCGTTTTGTGTTCCTAGATGCACATTTCGGTTATTGACTTCAGTGAAAGTATTGTTTAGTTGTTTGCAGGAAAACATGTTAACCTGTCTCTAGTAAAATAAGGTTTTTTGACTGGAGTGCTTTTTCCCAGATGACTCTAGAATTGTAATACTGGAAACGCTAGTATTAGAAGTTTTGAATTTCTAAACTGTAGGTAAATTTGCAGACAGTATTAAAGAAAGTTACGCACATGCACATGCACATGCGTGTAACGTTAGTTGATTGATTGGCCCTGATAGGCTGAGCCGATATTGAGCAGTTTCCTGCAGTTCTGCGTGTTTCATTGTGCCACTGGTAGACGAGTGCGGCAAGTTGGGTGTGTGAGAGCGAATGTCGTGGCTGCTGGAGGAAGCGAAGTTCAGTAGAGCTCGCACTGAGGCTGGGCTGAGAAGGCCTGTGCCGGAGCTGACAGTGGTCAGGGAAACTAGAGTTGCCAACATGAGCACTCACGAAAAATACGTCCGTAGGAGTCGCAATTGTTGTGATCAGAAACCACCAACATTGGTACGATGGCTGTCAAGCAAGTCTTGCATCGCTTCTCTCCTTTCTTAGTCTATGAGCGTGGAAGATATAAGGCTCACGCTGGCACGCGCCACAAGAGCTCCATCGCCTCTACGCGCAAAGCTCTGAAGTGGCGCGCAGTGTTCTCGTAGTGCTGCGTGTAACATATAGCACTTTCAGAAATTACCCTATCATTTTATTAATGAAAAGTCTGTAGCAAAGTTCAATACAGGCTTCTAGTGTAGTTTGACTCGTGTCCGGCTATGCTATTCACAGTAAAGTGAGCACTTTTGAAAGCCCTCTCAATTTATTTAAGTTTAACCTTAGACGTTGATTTCCGAGTGCGGTGGAATATATACATAGTGCTAATTACTAACATGGAAGTATTTATTCCGAAAGTTGGTTACAGGATAAGAAACGGCTGAAAGGAAAAAGTAACTAAGAACTCAAAAGTGCTCATTTTATCATGGACATCCTATAGTATATCTTAACATACGTCAGTCTGATAAAGCCGTTTAGACTGTCTTGGTGGGCTCCCAGATATTATTTACAGCATGCGTGGTAACTTAAAAATATTATTTAGTCCTCCTCGTCTTCCTGAGATACGATGTTGTTCCGTAGGTAAGCCTACTGCCGATGTGTGCAATAGTTTCGTCAGAGAAGAAGGATTTCAAGCACATTGCAGCGGAGTTCTAGTGCCAGCAGGCGGAAGTCTCGACAACGTTCAGAAATGTCCGTTGTTTCTGTAACATTCTGTTTCTCCTCATAGAAAACATAATCTCTTCACTAGAACTATTTCAGTGGCAGTTTTGTTACTGCGGTTGCTAGAACCAAACTACAAAACATTCTGATGATGAAATAATTATTTTTCGATTCTGACTATAGTTAATACGACAGTAAATTTTCTGTAGTCTAGTCAATGCCGCCATTCACTGGTTGTTTTGGGAAACATTGAAGGAAATGTTAAACATAGCAGTTTTAGCCGAAGAGGAATATTTGCTCGAAAGGTAGTTCCCGTTTATAATAACAATTGTCCATGAGAATTTCAAATGTAACAATAAACCACAAAGCTCCTTACTTGTGTATGCAAAACAATATATTTATTTATGTAAAATGCTTACGTAAGAGTAATTATTCCACTACAAAATAACTTGAAATGAAATTAAGGGGCCTCCTTAACTTTGGAAGATTGTAATTTGTAACGAAATTTTGGTGGCAAAATCGCACAAAATTGCTCGAAATCGCATGAAAATTAAGAGCCAGCCCCGGGTACTTAAGGCATGAATAGCTGTGTAAATCTGTAGAAATCCGTGCTTTAATGTAGGATTGCTTAACATCCTGGCATTGGTCTGGATACAGGCTACCAAAGTATAAGAAAACTTATTTCGCTTATATACGTGCCAGTTACTTCACAGTTATGGAAACTCTTAAATGATTAAAATGTAATGTTTTCAGAATTATATATATAATACAGAAAATGTTCACTGGAGTGTAGGTATAATGACCATACACTTATTTCGTCCCCTGGCCATTGCGTGCATGCACGCAAGTTCACGAAAGGCGTTTAAAAATACCAAATGAATGACGTGAAACGAAATGTAGACGTAAGTTTTCATCAGGGCAATGACCTGCCATCACGTCAGTGTGAACTCGGGCTGGACGTAGCCTACAGTAAACTGTTACCAACCTAGGCCGTGTTGTAGTCGGGTCTCAGCGATGTCTTCCATGTTGTCGGGCAGGCTGTGTGCTGTGTTTGTTCGCGATACCTGCCTCTGGCTGTGCGCAAGTGTACGCGCCAGCGCAGAGCGTCATTTGCAAGTGGTTTTGATTAATCTTTGTTGATGCGGAGCCCTGGGCGGCGGCTGCTTGTCATGATGTGTCACGTGTGTAACGGACTTGTCCTCTTCTCTTTGATCCAGCTCTACGATGCTGATCTCTGCAGCAACGTCGCTCATCTCTCGGAGTCTGAGTGCTCCCAGTGGAGACCCCAGAACAGCCAGACCGCCCTCTACCTCAAGTTATACTTTAGAAAAACTTCCTGGACATGTTGTAATTTTTAGCCTCTTTACACAAAACAGTCTGACGGGGTCGTAGTGGCACATATGCTGGAACACTCGCCTCCACCAAAGCGAAACGGGTTCGATTCCCAGTGTGGTCGTTCCCGGATTTTCACACGCACTTGGGAATCGTGCCGGGCGATGCCACTGGTCGGTGGGTTTTCTCGGGATCTCCCGTTCCCCAGCCCTTGCATTCCGACCATGATCCATACTCATTTCGCTTCGCCCTCATCGGCTCTCAAGACCTCGATGTTAAGAGCAGCCTAAATCTGTTCACTCACTTACACTCACTCCTACCAACTTCCACCTGAATTGTAAATTTTGGCTGATCATTGCAGTAAAATTTAAAATTATTAATTTCGTTTAAACGTTGACGAAAATCGGCCTAGATTATATGACAAACAAAGATGTATTGGCTCTTCGATGCAAATGTTTTAAATATCATAAAAATTGTTCGTTGGTATAATTACTATATACACGTTTATGCAAGAAAAACTACACATATACGCACGAGGCATTTACAGATCCCAGAAGATACTCACCATATTTGGTACCATTGCACTATGGTTTACTAAAGGCGAGTTATTATGAACTCCAATGTGAACAGAGCTACGATTTTATATTAAAAAAAAAAGTTTTACATAGAGTTAGCACTAAGTCAACATAACTATTTCCATATCTTGAATGTGATTTGGCCCTTGACGACCAGAAGAAAGATTGGGGGAAAAAAAAGGGGGGGGGGGAGTTCGCTCTGTTCTACTCGTAGACTAAAGATGAGGCAGAGCTGTCATAGTCTCCTGAGCATCTATCCAACAATTGTTCCCGTGGCCAGTGTACAACTGTCGAAGTCACGAGGTCAACAGTGATGGACGCATTAGTGTACATTTGAGTTTTCAAAAGACACCTCCTTTACCATGAATAAAACATTTGGACTCATTTGAAGATGATAATATGCGTAGCTGCATTAAAACTAGGTTATAGGAAGTGTGCAAACATCTCGAACAGCTGTACAAACAGTGTTCTAACCTTGTATTTTGATAGTGCTATTAGCAGCTGTCATGTACCCTCCACGCGCATGCTCGGGAGAAACATGTACTCGTTGAAGTGTAGATCCTAACGTGACGTGCCCTTGGTCAGTGTCTCTTCAACCTTTCCCGTCTCATCAGCCCTGCTTTCCTTCCTCACAAATATTCGTTTGTGAATTCGAACGCCTGTTTCGAGTTTCAGGTCGGGTTTCATTATACGGTAGTTTCTTTTAACTTCGTGACGTCAGAAAAGGCTTATCGCAGCCGTGCAAAGTTTCAAACACCAACAAATGAAATATTTCACACAGTTGTCCTCGGGAAGGACAAGAGACTCGTGTCCTTGACTCAAGAGGGCGTTCTGGGGCGCATGTGTTTCCTTATCGCGTATTCGGGCCAGGCTCGCCAATAGACGGGGGGGGGGGGGGGGGCAAAGGGGGGAAATGCAGGGGCCCGGGGCTCCAGAAGGGGGGTGGGAAGGGGGTTGTGCCCGACTCGTAAATGTTTATTTATAAAACGAAATGTTACGTAAAAATCTAATTTCGATAGTTAACATTTATTACTTTTTTTTTTTCATGGATGACGACTGTTTTATGTTGTTGTAAAGGGGCGAGTTTTGGTGGGGGAAGGGGGGGGGGCACAGCACGCATTGCTCAGGGGCCCGGAATTTCTCTTGGTGGGCCTGATTCGGAAAGCAGTTGTGACGTCACCTCCGGGATGCACTTGTCAAGGGTAGGGAGCCAGGTGAACTGGAACACGACATGTGTCTTACGGCGTCCTGGCCACAGGTGTGGATGGAGGAGGGAAATACAGTGGTTGTAGAGGGAAATGCTGTAATTGGCGGGCGGGCGGGCTGCAGACGTTGGCACGACTGCCAAAGGCCAGCCGCGGCCGTGGACAGACATCGCCGACTACGAGCTGCAGTCGCGTCTGTAATCGACGGCGCCGCACAGAGCCGGTGTGTAATTTGATGTGAGCAAGTCATCTCGTGACAGTGCGGTTTCTATTCCAACTCCTAGCGTTAACAAAACTTGCCGGACACAAAATAAACATTTCTTATTGTCTGCTTGCTTGAAGTCTTAGAATGCGAACTTTGTCCAACTCTCATAATTTATGCTGACTCAATAATTGCTGATTTACTTCTTTCTTTAATATTATTTTTACCGTATGTATAAGTGTCTTCGGAACAGATAACTCAATTGTGCAATTAAATGTTTGTTCCAATTGATGTACGTGGTTAAGTGTAACAGAAAACGAAAGCTACTATATACACTCTCAGATAAGTTGACTACGAATTATTTGAAATATTTATATATTTTGAATTTGTTTGCCAATTTGATAGCAAACCAATGTGGTGTTTTTTATGCTCTATGTGCATTATAATAGGGATTGTCATATTATTATCACATTTATGTTCTTAACAATTTCGCGTTTGCACTTGACTGGGGCACGAATTAAGCCGTCAGGCCCACTGCTGTGTTAATTTTATATCTGGCGAAAGGATACAGACTGAGGAGAAAAGTAGATCTGAAGCAGGTTTTACAAATGTGATCAGTTAACCGCGAATATACTATAGTATCTTTATCCCAAGTAACATATACGTTAGACCTACTTGTATCTTATGGCAAGTCACAAATGTTTGTACTGAAATTTAAATTTTGTAATCAAGATGTTCTATTGCTAAATAAGTCGATGTAATTTTGATATATTGCTACTACTACATTTCTACTTTAAACATAGTAAGATGCCGAAGTAAAAGTTGAGAGTGACATTGAAGGAAATGAAGCAAAATGAAATACGAAGTTAAGGTTCCTCGAAGCAATTAGCGTTACTTGCCTCTCACGCCAACACACAGGAATGTTGGCGTGAATAATGTTGTGCCATCGTCCTGTTAAGTGTTTCTAAATGTTTGTTTCTTTCAACTGAGTTAAGAATTCAAATTCAAATTCGGTGAAAATGAGGGCTATAACCAAATGAAACACGTTGGAAAAAGGTGGTGTGATTAGAAGATACTGCGGAGGCGTCCAAGAGAGCATTCGCCCTGATGCTAATTATTCTCCTACGTACTTCTCCTGACCAGCACTGGGCACTGGGCCACAATCGCTCCTCATGAGTTATGTCCAACACTGCTGAGTGAATATTTAATAGAATGACTTTACATATTGACTACCGTAAATTTAATTATAGCTTATTTGTATTTAATTACAAACATTCGCCCACTTATTTTGTGTTTATCGCAGTTACATAAGTCGAAATTCTGGAGTATAGGTAGACAATACTGCAGTATAGGTACACAAGACTGTAGTTTAGGTACAAAATACCGTATTTTAGGTACACAAGACTGTAGTTTAGGTACACGAGACTAGTTTAGGTACACGAGACTAGTTTAGGTACACAAGACCGTATTTTAGGTACACAAGACTGTAGTTTAGGTACACGAGACTAGTTTAGGTACACAAGACTGTAGTTTAGGTACACGAGACTGTAGTTTAGGTACACGAGACTGTAGTATAGGTACACGAGACTGTAGTTTAGATACACAAGTCCGTATTTTAGGTACACGAGACTGTAGTTTAGCTTACAGGGCTGTTGAGAGATTTGGGCGGTTCTTAACATTGATGTTTTGAGATCCTCGAGAAAACCCGCCGAGCAGTGGCATCGTCCGCCACGATTCCCACTTGCGAAAAACCGGGAGTGACCCGGCTGGGGATTGAACCCGGTTCGTCTTTGTCGGAGGCGAGCAGTCTAACCACTCAGCCTCTGCGCCCCTACAGGGTTGTAGACTTGCGTATTATTCCACTCGGTTTTACTGGCTAAATATCAGTAAACTGTTCTCATGGCAACCACTACCTTCTGGGTCTTTAATGTTCAGTGAGTAGAGTTGCGTTGCTTGAAATCACTTATATGTTTTTACAGTATTGTAGATAAGCCGACTCCATGTTTATAGCAAAGTGTCTCCGTTTGACAGTTTTATAGTTGGACTCAAAGTAGAAAAATGCAGGTACACATATGATCTGCAACACGTCTGATAGCAACAGCCTGCCGTAGAAGGTCCACTTTAGTTCGGCTGGCGTTTGACAAACCCATCGCTATGTTGTGATTGGTGGGTGACGTCCTGCCATACTGACGCTAAATATGGCCATTCTCCTGGCCCGTGTGGACGAAGTTTGAGAAAATCGCAGCAGTTTCGCTGTTCAGCGACCAGGTAGTGATGGCGACGAAAGGTTATGAAATTCTGGAGGTCGTAGGTTTAAGTTCAGATTCCTCAGTAATGTACCAAATATTGTGCTGTTTTCCAAGAAAATGAAAAAAAAATCAACTTTTAGCGACACAATTTTTTTCAATTTTTTCGAGACGTCACGTTTAAATGCACTACATTTTAAAGGCTATTTGAATCTAATTTATGTTGTTTACACTGTTTAAAGTGCGTGTATTGCATACGTAGTTTTTGTAGAAGTTTCATTACAAGATTTTCAAAATGATTTTTAGTACCAAAGAATATATGAGCATAATTTGCGTATGATATTGGTGGTACTAAAAATATTCATTATTGCCGTAAGCAGGTTGTTCGGTTGGTCACTTGAAATCATAACGATCGTTGGGCTAACAATAATTGTTCACAGTGTTGTTCTCTTCCCCCCCCCCCCCCATTTTCCCTCAACCACTAACAAATGCTCAAGGAGAACAATGCTTTGCTTCCTTCACATTAAGCTTCTCATTTCCCCACTCATCAATTCGAGATCGTGGTTAATCTGCGTGTTTCAAAGGCAAGAAAAAATTGTGTTCGAGGACACAACCGTATATTTTACTTGAATATGTGTGCGTAGGGGGTAGTATTCTCTCTGTGATGTTAGTCGAGTACCCGAAGGAACGAGGTGACATTTATTGCAATTGTTTTGTTTGTCACAAAGTTACAGTCGGGCCTATGTCAGAAAGGATCACCTTCTGCCCTGGTGCCAATGTTTCAAAAACGTGTTCACGAATAAAGTAGTCTCGGCCAAGGCTGTCACGAGAAGTATCATTACAGGTGCAGCAATATGTAAACAACTGCTAGCTCTACTGCCAGAGTTCAGCATTTCTCAAATGCTTCTTTATTTGTTTGGCTACAGACGGGAGCGCTGATAAGAATGACTCTAAGGGTTGACTTGATCCACAGAAGGCATACAGCAAGTCGTGTGAAAGGCGGCGAGTAGTGATTGAGAGGCGGGGCTGACTCCAGTGGAGTGAGGTGCCTGCTGTGGTCTAGTGGTCAGACTACCAGCCACCAACCTAGGCGAACCGGGTTCGATTCCCGGCGGAGCAGCTCCCGGACTTCCGCACGTGGGAACCATGCCGGACGACGCCGCTGGTCAGTGTCATTTTTTCTCGGGGATCTCCCT
Source organism: Dryococelus australis (assembly GCA_029891345.1). Taxonomy (NCBI): domain Eukaryota; kingdom Metazoa; phylum Arthropoda; class Insecta; order Phasmatodea; family Phasmatidae; genus Dryococelus; species Dryococelus australis. The sequence continues at coordinate 131,720,416 of CM056996.1, read as the reverse complement.
CTCCCACCCGCTCTTGCATTCCCGCGCTGCTCCATACGCGCCTCGCTTCACCCTCATCAGCTCTCAAGACCTCGAGGTTAAGGCCCTCGCCTAGCTGCCGCTGGAACTGCGCTGCAGAGTGCTGAAAATACACGTGTTTCTACAAAACTATTAAACATGCGTCCACTGTGGTGATCTCCGGAAAGAACATACACAGTAAAAGAGGGCTGTTCATTGCTTTGAAGACGTCACATTCATTAGTACCCCCTTTTCAGAGTACTTAAAAATTACTAAAAAAAGTTTTTTTTTCTTTCAAAGCGTTGTATCTCTAGATATACGCGTTAGATACATACAAAACTTCCTAAGGGCCCTGCATTGAACCTCCCTACACACTTTCCACCAATACAACAATATGGTCACCGCTGAAAGTCCCGTACGTACACACACAGTGCGACGAGAACACTGCACGCCAGTTGAGAGCCTTGTAATTAGCGGCGACTTGGCACTTGATTCGCGTGGCAGTGTCGCCCTTATCTCAAACGTGGGAAAAAGTTCTAGGTCGGCGGGATCCTTAAGAGTGGGATGGAGCTGCGTGTCCAAGGTCAAGAAGCGAGGAAGCGATACGGGCGATATTAACACGCACGCCTAGCGCCTTATCGCTCCTACGCGCAAGGCGTGCAGTGTTTACGTCGTAGTCCTGTACTGTGCAAATCAGATCTGTAACAGTGAGGTTTTAATACACACGATGAAAGTCCGTATGTTTGTACTTTTCTCTTGCCGCTCAAGGAAAAATGCATAGACAAGCTTTAGAAATGCGGTATTTGACCATTTTCACGAGTTTTTTTTTTCTCTCTCCGAGAATGCACTTAATATGACAAAAGTAAAAAATAAGGCCATAGATAATTTTTTTTTTTTTTGACAAGAAAATCGTATTTGTAGAACATTTATTTACCGAGATACGCGAAAACAACTACTTCGCAGAAGACGCGTGGGTCCAGATCTGTCCAGTATCCAGCGGAGTGTTGGACTGGAGTAGCGTGTTGGACTGGAGTAGCTCCAGCCTGTACTATGTAAACACTCGACGGCGGCGGATAGCGAGACAGCAGCTGGTTACATCTGCACCACACACGGGTTCACTACACACGTCCTTCAACACTCGCCCAAGTCTTGCAGCACACTCACAGAAACAAATATCCCAACAAAATAGCTTGTTGAGTAAACGAAATTAATCTTGTTCATCTAAGAAAACGTAAGCTTGAATAAATGAAATTTCTATTTTGCGATAAAAATTATAATCTCAAAAAATATTTAATTAATCAACTGTATATATTTGTATGGCCACTCATTTGATTGCCTTCGTTGGAAAATAGAGCAAGAAAAGATATTTGTATTTTTGTTACAATTTGAATTAATAACAGTTCTTGTTAGTGCATTTATTGATGCTTAATAATAACTAATATGCAAAGTTGTAAAACTTGAAATATTTATTTACGTCGGCTCACAAGATCTCGCTGTTAAGAGCCAACGGTTTGAATTCGAATCTCAGTCTGGCTTCTAGTTTAATTTCGCCAATCAAATATTTGTTTGGGACAACCAATTATGGACAACAAAACAATTTTGTTTCAACAACAAAATATTTCACTGCCCCTAATAGAAACAATTAGTTTGGTTGCACCAAATAAACTTTGTTTGAATCATCAAAAATAGCTTTTCTCAAAATAGCAGCTAGTTGGAGACATATCATGAAGTGGGAATTTTTTTACCTAGAACTTACGACGAAATAAAATCTATTTAATTTTATAATATAGCAATCAATTGCATTATTTTCGTTCGCACACATACATATATAAATATTATTTAATTGTTTCCGAAGAACGGCGTTTTTAAGTTTAAGTTTTATAAATAAAGCGACGTAAAGATGAAATTTGAGAATGTAACGGGTTACATATATAAAATGTAACAAATATTTAAGGTAAATTAAAATTACCGACGGAAAGTATTAACATCTTAGATACGCAGACACTTAAAAAAAAAAATCTTCTTGTCGACAGCTGATGGACGAAACAAAACAAGGTTGTAGCTATGGGTGTACAGATAACAAGGTTGTAGCTATGGCTGTACAGATAACAAGGTTGTAGCTATGGGTGTACAGATAACGCAGAAACGACATTGAAATTGGCTGAGCTCGGTCTCTACGGTCGGCATGGTCTGCGAAAGTGTAAAGTTTCCTTAATTGATTGTTGGCGGTAACCACGTAACTGCGCAGCAACCATCGCGACGTAAAGTTACGTGAAGTGTACGTACTGCACGTACTGTACGACGTATCTACCATGGCAAGTAGTCAGTGACGTAGTGGAGAGACGAGCAGCCACTTAGAACTCACTAGAGACGAGCGCCATTACTACCTTCACACTTGGCGGGATAGGCCTACATACGAATAAACCTGCACAGGGAACTGCAATAGACATCGTAAAGTAGCCTACGTCAGCACGATTATAGGTAGAGCTTGTGATTTTCCGCGAAAAATAATATGAGTACACGGCAGACTTCAATACTGTAAGCACCCAACAGAAGTTCATCTATGGGCATTGGTTTGCTGTCAGCTTGAGAAGGCGTTTTCATACTTGACCGCGCCACTCTGAATTCGACAACACTGGCACGGCTCCTACGTGATTCAGTTAACACGTATCCAAATGTAATTCAGCCAATAAAGATAGGTAAACAACTCTATAGTGATATAAAACATTACTTGTCTTCACATCTTTTCGCGAGATTTTAATGCCCCTACTTATGATCTACTTGTATTGTCCATTTCATAAAGTAAGGTAAAATCTGACAGGTAATGTGACCAACCTACGCACTATGTAAATAGTAAATGCTCCCATTCCTACAGTATTATATCAGCTGATGAATTGCTGCGGGATCCATGTTGTTAAGTTGGCGATCTTGATGATGGCTTTGGAAGAAAATAGTACTCAGAACTAAAAGTTGTAATTTAAAACCTAATTATGCTTACAACATTTACGTTTTAAATTGTGTTTTTAACGAAATATAAAATTTTCTTGGCTATTAGTGACTGGACTTAAAATACATGTTTAGCATTTATGACAGAGTATGTCGACACATACGAACAGTAAACGTTTCCAGCCAATGGCTAGCCATGTTTGTGTTTCCAGTTTCCAACCCGGCGAAGGCTGTAGTGCGTGTGGTTTTTTTCTCATTGTGTTTATTATACGACTATCTTGTTGGTGTTGTCGGAATACTTAATCGGTAGTTAATTATTTTTTAATTTTATTTCTTCAAGCAAATTTGGTTGTAGGTACCGTTGAAGTGCGTTTTCTTGAGTGAAATGTAATATTAGTAGTCGAGTGTTTACGGCTTCATACTGCTCGTTCCGCCATTTTCCTTACCGTCCGCCGTTCGCAATGAAGTGACACGAATATAATGATTTTTCTATGTAAGTTTTAGTTTGTCGGTTTGAGGAAACGTACGCAGTGTTGATTGCACTGAATGATTCTACAAATAAATTATTTAATGCTAGTGACGAACAAACGTGATTTTAGCGTAAATTTGCAAGGATTGCCATAGAAAAAAAAAGTCTTGAAGAGGTTGCGAATTCTACAAACAGTAAGTTTGCGTGTTTTGTTAATGTATTTGTAAACCGTTAGTATAATTATTGAAATACACTTGGCCTGGAAAAGCCTCACTTTCCACCCTTTTGTAGTGAGTGAATAATATTAGTTTATTTGTCTATATCGTAAATTAAACGAGTGTAAGGTTAACTTCGGTCAGTGCGTGCTTGTATATATTGCTGTATTTGTATGACAACGTACAGGGAAGTATAAATAGGATTTTGTTTTTTCATTACAGTAAACATTTTCGAAGTTAAATAATATAAATGTTATTTCCTTACGAGCGAAATTTTCCACTGCTCCATCGAAAAAAAAAATGCAACTCAAAATGCCACACACTTTTGTAAGAACATCAAAGTAATGCCGTCTCACGAAATACGTTAAACTAAAGATCCCCCTCCCCCCCCCCCCCAGTCATGGAACACGAGGAAGGAGGAAAATGCAAGTATGCATTGGACTCAAAAACATTTGTTTACAAACGTCTTTTTCTTTAGTGGCAAAACAGCTGGGGTGGAAGGATACGTTGCTACTTTTCTAGAACTGTCAAAATTCACCCCACTTATATTAAATGGAAAATATGCACGCTTTATCTATAGTCTTCTGCCTTATCTAAGATTAACATTGCGATGACCCTCATCACTTTAGTCATCCGTCGGTCGTGCGAATTGCGAAATTATTAGAAAAGGAAATTTTTTAGAAATCTGATAATTCTTACACTTCGATGCGCAAAAAAATAAAGCGAAATAAATATATAATGTTGTCACAAATAGTTACCTAACACTGTTTATTCGACGATAATATATGGAACTACTTTCCCTCCATCGATACCATCTTTACCAGGAGCATGTCACTCAGTGCTTTAATTGGTTGGTAATGCCTAGAGCCACGAGTATTTCGCGAATTCATTCGGAGACGAGATATGAGCAAACGATAATGACTCGAGTGTATATAGGACTGTCCAGCATAGCTGGCTGTGCAAACTCAATCCGCGAAATACTCGGGGCTCTACAACAATGCCTTAACAAATAATTCTTACACCAAATATTATTAGAGTTTGTGCGCACGAATACGGTGCGTTGTCTCATTGGTGTATTTGTTATGCTTAGTAAAGCTTAGTTGACTCGCGGCGGAGGAATATCATGGCAGTATAAGTTCAGCAGGGCTTGAGGAAAGTAGTAAGTAACTGTGACAGCAAGCACGCGTGTTGCAGAAGAGCAGCTGCGTAGTGATGTGGCATTGTGGCGTGTTGTTACGTCTGCAGCGCGGCACGGCTAGGCGGCCAATGTGCGTGCGTGCGCGTGGACAGAAATAAAGCCTGGCGCTCTGGTAGCCGGCTCGCTGTGTCGCTGTCACTCGCAGCACAGAGCACAAGACAGTACAGAGCTGGAACAGTTGCTCGTCGCGTCAACTACAGCGCCACACGACGGCGATATGACGTCAGTGGGCAGCGCCGTACTGCAACGTACGCCTTTCGCCGCAGACCAGCCAGTAGGAAACTTTAGCAGCACGCAGTAGCCAATCAGAAACCCATCGCAGCCAATCAGAGAATATATTATTTGCACTGTACTCGAATGGCAGTCACCGCTATACTGTGCATGTGACAGTGCCATTTTTTAAAGGCTGATGTCATACCCAAGCTATTGTCTTAGTTGCTGGCCATTCACAATTTTACTAAGCGCCTGTGAAGATTTACTCATTTTCTTGAGAATGAAAGGAGTCTACAATTCTAGTTGTTGCAGTGTGCCACTTTTCCAGCTTATACGCTGCTGGTAGCGAACAGAGTTATTACTTATTTCAGGTGATATTTCAGCCTTATATTATCTCTGCACATTAAATAATTAAGATATTTAAAGAACCTACTCAACAGCTTGGATGACACAAGCCACATATCAACTTGTTCGTTTCTTAAAGTCACATATGTACTGTACAACAGCGTTATTACATAATCAGCTAGCTACCGCCTACTTAAGAAGAATAGCTACAGCCCAGCACACCATGTGAAGTGATACAGCACAGCTTCAGTCAAATGAGCAGTTTAGCAGCATCGTTCAGGTATGCCGGATTTCGAACTCTGGAAAATTCGTGGCAGTACAGTGCGTAGTCTTCGGCGCCATGAAGTTCGGTAGAACCTGTACGTTATCATTTACGTAGTTCCGTTTGTAATCAAGTATTTCGGCCACTATCAAGTGATGGTTCCGTGATTCTGAAGTTTCCGTGCTGGAAATAGGAAAACGCATGTAATATTTATTGTAATTTGCCATTTTGGAGAAACATACCCACCGAAATGCTCCAAGTCCTTCAAAGAAATTGTAAGAATTATCGGGAAGAAAAAACACGCCACACGGCTGTATTGCAGTAGAGCGTAGTGCTGTAGTTATCAATTTCTAATTCTTCAAATTGTCAAGATGACATAACTGCAATGACAGATGCCCAAGCTCACTGAACACGCACACCTACATAACTCGCTAGGAAGAATGCTAGGGATCTAATTGTCTTGCGAAGCACCGCATTATTGCTGGCATCATCACAGTTGCCGTATAACCACGGCAATTTTAAGTTTGACGTTAAGTCGAAAATTAATGGCGGCTACGTAATGAGCTTTTTGCTATGAGCTCCATGGAAGAAACACTACCTGCACACATTTTAATTTAGTCTCCCACGCACGTTCCCAAATTAAATCAACGAATCGTCTGCAAGAACTTTCAAAAATATTAAAATTATATATATATATATATTACGTTTTGGTTATTTTATGGGCATACATCTTTGCTTTCATAAAATCGAATATTGTTTTCCGTAGCACTAATGCAATATTTTGCTTGTAATCTCAGTGAAAAGTACATTTACATTCCAAAGCATGTTTCCATGAAGAGAAACTATGTTAGCATGATCCAAGTTGCTTGGTATAAGTGCCAACAAAATAGGTTGAATGTGGGTACTAGGGAATTTGGACGCAGCTGGCACGCGCACTCTACGGTAAAGCGAAGTTTGTTGATCGCCGAAGGTGATCTCTGGTGCTCGCGATGATCACGAAGTGGTTAGCTCCAAGGCCGCAGGCTGGCCTCTGTGAAGGATGAGCGGCTGGCAGGGCAAAGAAACAGCTCGTGCCATGATCGCGCTAACAGTCTCTTCAACTTGCTGCGCCGTTAACTCCGCTCTCCACAGACCCATTCTCTACTATATACTTTCACGCCAGTTTTGTAACTATATAGTTTCACTTATTGGGAGAGTTACTTTTCTGTTTCAGTAAACCTAAAATAGTGAAAGTGGAGCCGTGACATCCACCACTTGAAATAATTTGCAGTTTGCTGATTGTTAAGGTGGCTAGATTTCACCGATTTAAAAGTCTCTTTGTGGCGTTCTAAAAGTCGGATACCAGCGAACAGGTTAGGTTTTTAAACTCTGCAAAGCTGTATATATGCCCCGCACACATTTCTTACTTAAGCAAGAAGTATTTTTACGTGGCGAAACTATTGCAGCGTTTTCTATTGTACACTCTAGATTTGTAACAGTTAAAACCACTATAATGAAAGAACTTGACTGCAGATCTGTTCAAATGGCTCCACTTGTATAAGTGAAATTATACTGATTACTTTAGCTGTTGCTACTCACTGATTAAACAGTGATTTCTGCTGGTTCCTAGTGAACTGCACTTGTCTTGCAGTAAAACCTGAATGCATCCCACTGACTAACCAGCAGATAATAGCTTAGTGACTGAGAATTAGGTAAAATAATTATGTTGATTGAAATCACTGGTTGAGATTTAGAAATTTGTTCATCACTAAATTTTACGTGAATGCCCAGAGTAACGTGTAGATCGACCGTATTGCGAACGCATGTTATGCTATTTGTTTTGGCAGAGGTACAATCCCACCCACTTCCAAAGCCATTGTGGATGATAAATGTAATGTATTTGATTAATATCGGCACAAATACTTGCCGTGCAATTTAGTGTGTACAAAATCGTCAGTATCCAACACAAGTACGAGTAAACGAGATAAAAAAATCTCATATAGTATCCTAGGCATTACAAATGATACCATACTGTGACACTAATACCGCTTTCTTTTCACTGATTGGCTAGTTTGTACAGTAGAAAGGATGTGTGGTAGAGGGATCACTCTAACCGTACGTGTACCAACACTGGGCAGCTTTCCATCGACACGACTGTCATAAACGACTTGGATAGTGTTTAAGGTTAGAGCACTGTTTGTGTAAACAAGTGCTTTGGCATGTTATTACACTTCCTCTAACATATTTGTAAAGCAGTTAGATTAAATTTAAACTGCTTAAAGTGCTTTAGTCACATAACAGTGCTTGTCTTTTGACAATTAGAATATGTAAACAAACACGTTTATCAATGTTGACCATGTGACTCTGACATTTGTACTAGTGTGGGGTAGTTCAACGTTGTTGGGTACACGGGCAGAAGATGATAATCTGTTTGTATGCCGTTCACGGTAAAGTGAGCACTTTTGAGGCCCTAGATACTTTTTCTTTTCAGCCATATTCTATCCTTTAACCACCTTTTCAAATAAAATATTGCTAGGACAGTAATAAATACAGTGTGTATATCGCACCGCACTTGGAAGCTAATGTCTAAAGCTAAAATAAAATATATTTGTTGCCTACTATCCCCAATGAGAGAGCTTTCAAAAGTGCTCACTTTACCGTGAATAGTCTACACCTCATCTTTGGTCTGTGCGCCTGTGACAGCTTTCAGTGACTAGTATTTCACTGACTGATACAGGTCGTTCACGGTGAAGTAATTACTGTTAAAGTCAAACTTTGAAGGAAAAAAAAAGTTACCGCCTGTAACTGCACACACACACGCTCGCACATGCGGGCTCCCGGTTAAGTTAGCTGCAAATTAATATAAAAAAAATAGTAGAAATAGTTGATGTATTGTGAGTGTAAGGATACAAATTTTGGCCATTGATGTCAGTGTTTTTTCTTTTGTATACATTAGAGTACAATTCTACGTCTTATTAACATGCATTACTGTATATACATTCCTAAAAAAATCCACTATTTCATTTGGATGACGTATAAGCCTAAATAAAGTGGTCAGGACAACGAAAATGCTAATTTCACATATCGCGGAAGTATACCAAATACGAGGAAAGTAGATCCCAAGAATGGCTCTGAAAAGTAATAGGTCGACGGTGAACGGTCTATACAGGACGTTTCAGTTAAAGCGCGCTAAAATGGAACTGGGAATAGGGGCCTCTAAACGGAATGTTTTCAGATTGGGAACGTGAGGTCCACGAAGACAGCGAAAGGAGATAACATGTCTAGCATGAATACAGGTTACCTGTATTATTAACATTGAGTGTGTTCACTATTGGTCATGAAGTAATGTACGGGACCATTCCATTTACTAAGGGCCGGTGCTAAGGTATCAGCCTGTAGCTCGCAAGAGTTAGTGACGGCCAACAACCGCAACACAAGCATCACAACAAGTTTTGCTTCTGTCGTTGATGCACGTACTGCGGCAATATAGGGAAGACAGAGACATCTTGTGGACGATAGATGAACCTTACATACTACATAGACGACCACACTTTTACGCCCATATCTCCTCTAACCGGCCTCCTGGACCACTCTTTCCCAATCTCAAAACGTTCCGTAATGTGGCCTTTATTACCAGTTTCATTTTTTGCACGCTTTTACTGAAACACTGATTCGGGGGTTCGAGTGCAAAATAAAGAATTCGTGTAGAATAGTCTGTTCTCTTCAGACTTTTTGAATCAAACCTTTGAAAAATCATCCTGTATATAACGTGTTTGCTTGCTTGCGTCTCATACTTCTGTTGACGTTAAAGTATCTTATTTTCGATTCAACTGATCTTATGCTTATATTATTATCTGTAAATTATAACATTTCGTTTATAATTAGTATTATTGAAAACGGAGGGAAAATTGGTGTTTTGGCAACGCCTAATAAGAAATTGTTCTTATGCAAAATATTGTAAAATAGAGTGCGCACGAATGCGGCGCGTTGTCCCGTTGGTGAAATTAAGGTTTATTTCTACTGAGGTCTGGAAACAAAACGAAATTTACTATGCGAGTGTTTGGCATTGGGAAAATTTCTTCCGGAAGGTACGCTCATGTTAAAGAAGTATACTGGCGGTAGTTGGATAAATTAAGGATTTGTATGTAAAAGCTCGTTTTTGGCTGGAATCGTTTATAGATATACTTGCTGCAGCCAAAATATTAAGTAGTAACTTTATTTTGTAGCTGTCATTGACGCCCTCCAATAGTATTTACAAGAGCAAACAGCAATCATACAACTGTGTTTGGTATTGAGCGTTTATAAGAAATCTTAATTCAGTGGAAAACTTAACGAACTTATGCGCGAAAAAGTATAGCTGTCATGAAAAGGAACTTAGTCATTTTCGCCTTCCTTTTTGGAACCTGCACAGGAAAGGTTTTTTTTTTTTTTTTTTTTTTTTTTGTGCAAGCCTGCGAAATGCAATTTACGACAGAATATTAAAAAAAAATGTGATTATATATCGATACATTTCCGCTCTTGTGCGAACAACAGACTTTATTCTTTGCGTAGGGTCTAACGCAATGCAAGTCTGGTCATTTTACTCAGATACATTTATTATATGTAAATTTATATAATCCTATTTACTTACAAACAACACGGAAAAATCCGATACAATTTCGTCAGGAGTGCAGCCTGGAGGCGAAAATGTTAAATTTCCAAACTAAAACCATTGTGCTTCCCAACTTTAGTAGAATAATAGTCCATCCGTGATCACTTGCAACTTTCCTGAAGTCCTGCTGAAGTTATGCTTTCAGGACGTTCTCCCACCTCATGCGAACAAAGCTAAACAAAGTCTAGAGAATTACACCACAGGGGCAACGCACCGCATTTAGTTTAATATTATTTCGCAGGAGAACTATTTACTACTAGTCATAACAAACACACGTGTTCCCCCCTGCTTTTATTCATATTAATTACGAATGAAATATTAACATTTCTAGATTAAACATGTGTAAAAATATGAATTTAACTAAAAATGAAACATTGTTGTTGTAACAAATGTATAAAACGCTTGTGATACAAGGTATATTTTGGGAAAAAAAAAAAAAAAAAAAATGTTATTCACAGTGTGATTTTTAAAGGTTTCATCTATACATAGTATAAAGAAAAGTCGTCCGGCCGCGTGTTTCTATATGTATTCGGCTAAAACTTCCAAACTACTTGATAATTTTGATGCGGTTTTCAACATCATTTAGAGAATTTATTGAAGAATGTTTAGGTATATAATACATTGATATTTACTTAGGATAGTAGAGATGTGTCGACACTTTCTAATCAAGCCGTAAAAAGCCGCTTTTCGGGTGCTTAGATGGCTTACGCTGACTAAACCATAAGATACACACGAAATTAATGTACTGCAGAACTACAAAAAAAATAAATGTCCGCAACATGGCGAACAGTAACCATTTCTGTCTTTTAAAATTTGATTACAAATAGGAATGGATTTACGAAGACTTTTTGAATAAGAATGTACTAGTCGTATGTTAGTTACCTTAATTAAGCCTTGAATGTATATAGGCGTACTTGCTGTAAACGTTAGAGAGGTTGTGGCGGGCCCCTAGTTGAAAATACAATGAAGAAAACGTGACTAGTCAGCAGTGTAATTTGCTAAGATTTGGTTAAGCATTGTTTGCACGAGGCGAAGGAATATCATGTAAGTATACCTTGAGCAGGGTTTCAGTAAGGTAACCACGACTGGATACTTAGTGCCGGCTAGCAACGTCAATCAGCGTGTGAGCGGAGGTAAGCAGGCGGCCAGGTGTAGCAGCCACTTTCCAAACCTCGACAGATCCAGTTTCCTAATGTGGACCTGAGGCACGCCGTATAGGTCCGCGCTCACAGCCGCCTACATGTCGCGCCTCAAGACTGCCTCGCGCCTGCACACAGTCCGTGGTTCGAGTCCAACCTCTCCTCCCGCTCCAATGGCCATCACAGCACACTATGACCGAGCATCTTTTTGTGTACACACTGTGTATTCTTACACCATATGTAAAATTAAGATTGCCATAGGTCTGGTCACTTTGTTCATGTGGCAGTCAAGTGACGCTGTGAAACTACTAGGAAAAGAAGTATTTTACACATTTGCTTATTCTTACACATACATGAATTAAAAAGAAAAAAACATAAATTGAAATAATTTCAGTATTCGCCTGATACTTGTAATTTAGTGCTAAGACATGGGATTATTTTATCTCCGTCGTTTATATGCCATTCACGGTTACCTCGCACTTTTCTGAAGCTCTGCTGAAGTGTTACTTTTGGATACCGACCTTCTGTAAGGAGAGGAATCAGATTAAACATGTATTGTTCCCTGCAGACTCCTCCCTACCCATATTAAAAGTTATTTATACGCCTGTATGTAAATTAATCTGAACACATTATTATTTAAATTGATTAGATTCATATGGAAATGAGAAGTATTATCATACCATCTTAATTTCACATAACGGATTAAAGAGAAATGAGCCATTACACTTTATTTTTATGTTTGTTGATGATTTATTTTCTTTAATCTATGTCTGTTCTTCTTGTAGTTCCTATCCGTTCTGGATGTTAGCAACCATCTCAGCTGTGCTATCTCTACTAAGCACTGCTCGGAATAACTCTGTAAATGTCTTAGAGGTTCGTGTTTTGAGGTTTTTCAACCAGGAGATTCTTCTCCTACCAGCGCTTCTCTCCCCGGGCATCTTTCCTTGTAGAATACTCTGCAGTAGCTGATATCTGCTTTCGTTCCTCTTGATATGGCCGAGGTATTGCAGCTTCCTTGTTTCCACCGTCGTCAATACTTCTTTGCACTTTTTCATCCTCCGAAGAATTTCAACATTTGTAACATGGTCTGTCCATGGCACTCTTAACGTTCTCCGATATAACCACATCTCAAAGGCTTCCAATATTTTACTAAGTAACTCCGTCAGAGTCCAAGTTTCAACGCCATAATATAGAGCAGCGAACACATAACAGCGTATGTCTCATTTTTGTAGCCATTGTTATCTCATGACATTTAAGAAGGTTGCTAATTTTGTTGAAGACAGCCTTAGCTTTTCCAATACGAGACTTCATTTCCTCAGAGCAATCCCACTGGTCATTTATGGTGGTACTGAGACATGTATATTTGTGTACATGTTTAACAGGTCTCTTATTTATACTAATTTGACACGTAGGGATACATTTTTTGCTAATGGTCATTAGTTTTATTTTATTTATATTAATATCAAGACCACACTGAAAAAAAATTGTGGGGGACACAAAATTATTTTGTTGGTATTCACCCTGCCAAATTCTTTGTGGTGTACACAAAAAATCTCGTAGCTGCCACAAAATAAGTTTTTAGTGGCCACTAAACTTTTGTGGCCACTAAAAACTTATTTGGTGGCAGCTACAAAAATTTTTGTGTTCGCCACAAAATATTTTTTTCAGTGCATATTCATAACTACTCTGTGTTACTCTACCTATAAGGTGTTGTAAACTTCCCAGGCTATCTCCAAAAATGACCGTAGCATCTGCATAGCGAATGTTGCTTATCCATTGCCCATTCAACAGGATTTCCTTCTCCACATCTTCCAATGCTTCCCTGAAGATGTATTCTGAATATATGTTAAATAATAATGGAGACATTATACAATCTTGTCTTACACCCAGTTGGATATATATATATATATATATATATATATATATATACACACACACACACACACACACACACACACACACACACATCGACAGTGGTTTCACCTCCTAATCTCACTGAAGCAGACTGGTTCGAGTGTAAATTGACAATAATTCTTAAATCATTGTCATTCAAGCCCTTAAATCATTGTCATTCAAGCCAATACTATTTTAAATTTGAATCATCTTCTGGTGCTGTATTCTATCGAAGGCCTTTTGGTAATCTATAAAGCAGGCACAAAAGTCACAATTTATATCTCTGCATTGTTGAAATAGTACTTGGATGCTAAAGAGAGCCTCTCGTGTTCCAATTGCATTCCTGTTCCCAAACTGTGCAGGAGATATTTGTTCTTCACATACCTTGTATATGCATCGATTAATAATCTGCCAGAAAAAGTTTCAACAAATTTCTCATAAGGCTTATCGTTCTGTAATCTCCACACAACTTAGCTTCAGGTTTTTTAGGCAATACAACAAATTCTGATTTGAGACACTGTCTAGGAATATTGCCAGAGTTGTAGATGCCATTGAACAATGTAGTCACCCATGTTACATTATCTTCGTTGAGAAGCTTTAAAAATTCTGCATTTATATTGTCCGGGCCAGTGGCTTTGCCAATTTTCATGTTTTTATTGTAGCTTGCTCTACTTCCACCAGGATGCTAGGTCCTCTCTCTCAATTGATCTGTGCTAGGAGTAAATTATTACTATGTCAGTTTAATGTTAGTAGTAGGCTACTCGTTAAAAAAAAGTTGTTATCTATAAAAAGAATTCTCAGTAAAACGAAAAGAATTATCTATTGTGTGTGTGCTGATTAAAGGACTAGTTGCAAACTAGAATTTTTAAAGTTAATAACATATGTGTTTCATCACATTCTGGAAGAGATGATATCAGTCAATGGAATATGTATCGTATGTAATTATGATTAGTCTCTAACAAGAAGCCTTGTCTGAAATATTAGTATACGTTATAATTTACGTATGAAACTCTAGAAATACTTTATGTGAAGTATACGATGGTTATGTAAAATATTGTTTTACGAATTGAGAACATGACGCCAAAGAAATAGTAACTAAAATTTTAATTAATCTCCACTAAATTTAAATTCCCAGGGGAAACTGAGAGTATTAATTAGTCATAGAAAGCCGTGATTTCTTGATGTTGAAAATGATCAAAGCTAATTATCAAACTATAAGTTTGAGAAAATATTAAGATTACTTCCATTTCCAGGTTTACCATCTTCTTTGATGGAGTTATTAAATTACAATGTTCTCATTCGTTCATGTGTTGAAGTAGTACTTAGACTTAATTGTTTTAATTGCTTATGTATGCGTTGTAGATAAATTGTTAGGGTAATTAAATATTCTTTGTCACTTAAGTGACTGAAACGTTAGATGCACTATAGTTTTGTCTTTGTGGTGCAATATCGTAGTTTACTGGAGGATAATGACAAAAAAATACGTAGGTTAATTATGGAGTTTATTTCAGACATCCGTATATACTAATGTGTCTAAGAATTCAATTACGTATATAGTATGTGTGAATCTATACCCATCTTCATAGAAAATGTTGACTCTTAGAACATGAGACACGTACGTAGACTATTGTGAGGGCATAATATAATCATAAATAAATATTTAAATTACTATCATACTCATTCTCCTAAGAATTAAATTATTTTGCTCAACATGGAGATCAACTCGAACATAAACGATTTGTTTCAAATTCTATACTACACACTAAGAATTCTTGGCAAGCAACTGAGGGCCACCACAAAAGTTATGCGCAAGGTCAAATATACTATAACACATTTCTGAATTTAATAATTCTCCTCACACTTCCTCTACATGTAAACATAAACATTGCCATGTAAGTACGTTTTAACTGTCAAATGCTTGTTTACTGTTTTCAGCTGTTCAAAGAATTTAGTCGTATTTCAAAAACCAAACCATATCTAGGTCAGCTTTATGTCTTTTAATAATGTCTATCTTGACGATAGTTCCAACGGTTATTATTTTACTCTGTTAACATATCTGTTATACAAGAAATAGCACATTTCGCGTAATACACGTTAATATTTTGCCGCGACTGTGTTTAACCAAGTAGATCTCAAGCAGGGCTTTAAAACGTGCTCATTTTACCGTGAACAGCTTATACTTCTGTTAGCATAAAATTAACTTTTTTTCTTCTGCTAAACTGAAGTTTTACTTATATTTCATATGTGAATTGTAATGTTTAATTTATAACCAATACGAATTAAAACAGAGAAAATAGATGTGTTGGTATTACCTAGTAAGAAATAGTTCTCATGAAAATATTATTAAACTGAGGGCGTACGTATTTAGTACGTTTTCCTTTTTGCTGAAATATCTACACCTGGTTAAGCTTTGTTCAAGTGGCGCGGAGGAATATCCTGCAAGTAGAACTTCAGCAGGATTTCAAAAACGTTGGAAGCGACAGTGAATGTAGGCCTACTATACTTGGTTAAAGATTAAATATACGCTATGTTGAATTCTTTGCCCCTTCCATTGGAGTATTACACTTGTATGTTTTACTACTATAATTATTTTCCAGCATTTTGCTTGGGCCTGCTGGTCTGTGTTCAACAGTCATGGTATATTGTATATTTTCATGCTTACTGGCATTTTCTTCTAACATGTTGATCCATTTATACCCTGCCTTGTGAGCAGAGTTTTTGCTAACTGACCTTACCTTATTATTCAGTCACTATAGTGACCAGTGTTCTATAGGCTGTAATATACCTTAACGGAGTACTCCACCTTTATTACCCTCCCCCATATCTGCAGATATTTTTGAAGCTGTGTGTTGCATGAAGCTAGAGCGAAAGGCTGGACTAGAAACTGAGCAGAATTAATCTTTAGCTCCGTTAAGACCCTATCACACTGTTAAATTTTTCCTTCAAACTGCTTCCAGTAAGTTTGGTCAAATAAAATTGGACAGTTATGACGTCATCGAAACGTCATAAACGCCGTTATATTTGTATGAAAAAGTTTAATGACTTCAGTTTCCATCAAACATTTGAAGATTGGACCGGCTATAAATTTTATTTGATGTTTGACGGCCTCAGCCAATCAGAATCGTGCATGACAAAAATGGACGTCAATAAACTTAAAAATAATTAACAATTACTGGATACGAAGAATTTTATGCAGGTAATTAATTAATGTAGAATCTGCCTGGCATGAATGCTATTTTAATTAAATATTGAACATAATATTACGAGTACAGAGGCATTAGATTTCTTTAAGCAGGAAACATTGCTTATAAATAAAATTCAAATTTAGCAAATAAGTGAAAATAAATTGTAACATGCCTTATTTTCTTGCTATAATGGTCTGCATGGAAAAACAAACACAATATCTCACTATTAAAATAATTTTTAGATAATAATGCAAATTCGATTATCCCAATAAAAAAATTTAACAGTTTGACACATTTTCAAACACATTCAAGATTATACGATAAAATTTGTTGGAAGGAAAAATTTGATGGCCGTATTATGTCTTCAAATTTTAATGTCAAATATAGTTGGAGGCAAAAATTTGACAGTGTGACAGGGGCTTTAGAACTAAGCATTTGTTCAAGGAGGCGGAGGAATATCCTGAAAGTAGAACTTTAGCAGGACTTCAGAAAAATGGGACGTAACCATGAATGGAGTATAGCCAATAAGTCGCAAGGCCCAGAGACTCGCGCAGCCAATCAGACAGTGGGCACGGCCTCGTCAAAGTAATCTCGACGCCATTTTCCATCTACCGCCTCTTCCCGGCTTGCTTGCTTGCTGGCTGGCTGGCATAGCGGGATAGTTATAAGTGGAGGGCATAGTGTGTATGCGCTTTACATTAGTTTTCAAAATACTGCCAGTGCTGACACCTCACGATCCTCGTGGAGTCGGAAGAGGCTGCGACTGATGTCTCAGCGCTGCCAGAGACGCAGTCACGAAAATGTTTTGTTGAATCAAACAAAGTTTGTTTGGCACAGCCGAATTATTTGTTTGTGTAGTGGCAATGAAATATTATGTCGTTGAACCGATATTATTACGTTCTTATTTGGTTGCCCCAAACTAAGATTTGGTTGGTGCAACTAAAAGATTTGTTTAGCTCTACGTACATTAAACAGTTTAGAGGTCAATACAAAGAAATATGAAGCCCAACCGTGATTCGAACCCGGATCCTTTGTACTGGAGCGTTAGGCCATAGCAATCTCAGATGACACGGGAATTTTTTAAATAACACACATTTCAAATACTGGACAAGACGTAAATGAAAGGATGTGCACAAACATGCACACACGTTTCAAAATCATCAATTTTTTTTATGCCCACTGTACACGACAGAAAATTGCCGTGGTATAGGCAGGATTTACAACAGCCCATCGCATCCGTCCGTCATACATTCGTCCGTCTCCCAGCCGAGCGATTTACAACCAAACTTCGTACGTCCGTCGTAAGTTCATTGCTGCAAACTAATCAAAACAAAAATATTCACAAATAGGACACAATTCTCCATAAAAAGTGAACATTTTTGGCGGTACTGTGTATTTAACTACCCAAAACGAACATAGCTACGTAACGGAAATACACGATATTAAAAAAAAATTAATATCATATACAAGATGATTTTATTATTTTTACAATTGCACAAAAGGAACTCGTGTTTCCAAACGTAATTATCAATTAATCTTGAGGAAAAATGTAACTTAATTTACTATAAAGTTGCCTAAACAAACATATGAAAACAAAATACCACCAAAACCAAACACTGCACACACTACACAGCCTTGTAAAAAACTCGGGATAAACAAGTAACAAAACGTGCACGTTTACAAGGCTGTAATTTCATCCGTTCGTCCGTCAAACGTCAAAGCTTGCCAATGTTTTAATAGAATTACACCTCTGATTGGCTGTTGGTCACGTGATTTACGGAAAGATAACGAATGGGCGGACGCGACGTGTTTTTGTAAATCCTGCCGTACTGTAAAAGTTGTTCGTGTAGCCGGTACCATCTGCTCAATTATTTGTTGTGTTGACCAACATGATAGCTTCAGCATACGTATATCATCAACTTTCAGCACGCCGCAGCGTATATAAAGTCTGTTCAAGGTTACTTCACACGTTTCTGTAGTCTGCACTGCTAAAGTTATACTTCCAGCATATTCCTCCGCCTCACGCAAACTAAGTTTGTTCGACTCTTAGAAAATTACATCAATGAAAGAGACAAAGCATCGCAGTCGTGCGCAACAACCTAATAACTAGGGACCTGCAGGATTCGCGTTATTTTCTGGGTGCAGACTAAACTCCAAGACGTTGTATGCTGGGTTGATTTATGCCATTGGTCGACATCTTGAGTGGCACTTTGCGACGACGCTTTCAGCCAATAGTTGCTGAACGAATGAACAGCCAATCTACAGTGAAGCGATTACACGGCATAATGACGCCGTACAGGCGCGCTCTGTCAGTTGATTCGCCCTTCTCCTCAAGAACGCATCAAAGGGGCAATAGCCCAACAGAGTACCTCACAGTTAAAGATCGGTGAATTCTAACATGTCTCGAAATAATAACCCGAATTTTGCAGGTCTCTAGTAATAACCTTCTGCATAAGAACTATTTCTTACACGCTGTTTTTTTTATTCTTATTAACTATAAAAGAAATATAATTTATAAATAAAATTTAAATGCTATGTTAACACGAGTATAGAACGCCTGTGACACGTGGTATATTATGGAAACAGGTAGTACGGCCCGAACACTTGCACTCTCTCCATCCCCCCGCTTTGTTACTGTACTCGGGTAAGTAAGGCAGCGCGCGGTACATCCTTCTCTTCTGTTCTTCAAGACATACACTATTCTTAACACGTCGTGCGCGGGGTGGTTTTCCAAAGTTTTGGTTCGAAATATATCTGAAGTAAACTATATTTGTGACGGAGCTGTTCGGCCGAGGCAGTAGAGAAGTGCAAGGTGAAGCAAGCAGCGTGTAGTCCTGTAGCTGCCGCGGGCGGCGCCATTATCTGGGCAGGAAGCGACCAATCAGCGTAGCCGACAGCGAGTAGAGCGTGCTTGCCCCGGGGTAGTTCCTAGTTGCGCAGTAACGATGTGCCCAACCTGACAAAACTATATAGGCTGTTCAAATAAGGACAGCCGTCTGATGGGTTGTAGGGGTACCCGCTGAATATCTATAACGTGGATAATAGGCAATACCAACAATACTGTTAGTTTTATTCCTGTCTGTAATGTGAAGAGATTTGGGCGGCTCTTGACGGCGAGCTTTTGAGAGCCGATGAGGGTGATTGAGGCGAGTGTGCAGCAGCGCCGGAATGAAAGGGCGCGGGTAAAGGGAGATCCCCGAGAAAACCCGTCGACCAAAGGCATCGTCCTGCACGATTCCCACGTGCAAAAAATCCGGGAGCTACCCCGCCGGGAATCGAACCCACTTCGCCTAGGAGGGAGGTGAGTAGTCTAACCACTAGACCACCACGGCTCCCGACTGGACAAGACTTTCGCAGCCTGGGGTCAAGCCAAGGTGCGGGTACGAGATCGTAACACGGCTTTGTTCATAAAGTCGTCATCAATCAGTACTAAAGTTATTATAGGTTGTTCACAAAATGAGCACTTTTGAATGCCTTGCTTAAGATATACTTGTGTGCACGTTGTGTATTCTTTCGCCTTGTTAAAAATTAACATTGCTATGAGCCTCATCACTTTATTCATTCGTCGGTCAAATGAAACTGTGAAATTATTTAAAAATGTAAATATATAAGTATAATACAGATCTGCTCATTTTTACACTTCGATGCACCAAAAAAAAATAGACATTGAAAGAATTATTTAGGTTATCACAAATGGTTACCTTAACAGTTTTTATTCTGCGTTAAGATATGGAACTACTTTTTATCCATCGTTACCAAATTTACTGGGCGCATGTCCTTCAGCCCGCCCTTTAAAATATGTGCACGCAGAAGCAGTGACTTTTTTCTAAGGTTGATTTCAAAAGTGTTAACTTTATTGTGAACAGCCTTTAATAAGCTTTTACTTGTCATACAAATATGTAATTACAGACAACAATGATGCATTTTATTATACTGCGAAGCAACTTTGCTCCAATAATTTGTCATAATTAACACGCGCGTCAGTAGCGCTTAAGGCTGTGAAGCCTACCTGTCATCCCTTTACAGTTTTGTCAATGCAACCCCGACCTTGAGAGATTTTAGCTAGGCCATTGTGCAGCTCACCGACAACAGACTGATTGTTGAACGTGTTGACGGGTATCTCTTGCGACGGTCCGGGGAAGCAACTAAGATGCCGTCCCCGTAGGGGTTGGAAAAACTCTTTCAATCCACATTAAAAGTGGTAACCAACAAAAAGCCCCTTTAGGATGGGTGAAGGAGAAAAAAAGGGGGGGGGGGGAGGAGTAGAAGCAGCCCGGTACACACAACAGTTGGTCACAGAAGCCTGACCTTCAGGCGCTACTGCGCATGCAATTGTTAGCTACACTTCTATGCAGTGCATTTACGACTCGTTACGGCTCTATCGCGTGTATCCAATTCCTATACGAGCCAGCACGTGTAAAAATCTAAACAAATTTGTACCTATTCTTCGTTGGTATAGTACCATCCACAACAATGAGTAAATACGACATTCATAAGACCATTTATTTACTAGGGAAACATATTTTCTTTTCTTGTAAGTTTTCAGTGTACTTTATACCTGTCTTAAGTGTTATAGCTCTGTTAACTAATAACTGTGTGTGTGTGTGTGTGTGTGTGTGTGTGTGTGTTGTAAAGATGTGTAAAACTGTAAAACAAGTTATTCCTCCGTGTCTGCTAGTCAAGTACAGAATATTTATTTGCTTGCAAGCAGCTAAAGCAGGAATCATATAGCTCCAACAAACCCAACACGGCACGACAAAAACAGCAGTAACGACACGACAATTAAAGTTTCACTGTGAGTGTTTGAATTACAGCACGACACGACAGAACCGACACGCTGCTCTCGGCATTTTACGTAACTGCTGATAGACTATGCTAGTTTCAAAGGCGGTGGACAAGAGGACAGTTTGGAATACACGATTATAACAAAGTGTTATCTCTAATACATACAAAGGTAAAGTTACTATTTTTAAGAGTTAAAAACAGTAACTTTCAATAATATTTTCTTTTAAGCTGCGTATTTGCCATTGTAGGGAAAGTATGCAATACAATTTAGTTTTGCTAGGTTGTAAATTCTGTGCATCGCACCGCACGACACGACTAAAATAAAAAATAACTTCTAATCCAAAATAGCTGGTCGGACGACAGAATTTGTCGGGCTTACGTCAGATCTGTCTTGTATTTCGTTGGCTACTTAATTTTTTAGTGCCGTGTAAGAGCTGTTGTGTCGTGCTTGTCGGGGCTGGTGTGATTCCGGCATAAGTATTGTCACAAGTGCATATTCCAGTAATAGCGTAATAGATTGGCTATAGAGTTTTGTAGGAACAGTTTTACGTAACAGATAACTGTCGCAGAACAGTCATACGAGCGCCACATTTATATGCGTATGCAGTGATTAGATGCTAGTAATATGTCAATACATAATGAATCAGTCAGCACCAGGAGAGGAACTTGCAGCAAGACGCTGGGCTTATTATTACATCCATAACTTTTGGCAGTCAATCAGAGAGTGGCCCACGATAATACGAGTCCTAAAATTATTCCCTGGATCTCAGACGTTTCTGTCATCTTAGAAAACAGTGTTCCACGTGAGTGTGGTGTAAACTCCCTTGTACTATCACGGAACCGTTGGTACCTCCACACGTAAAATATGTCACGAACTGTTAACGTAAATGACGTCAGCCACGCCATGAACACGAGGAGAGAGTACAAGTGACTGTTTGTTACCGTGCATGGTCGGAGTACAAGTAACTGCTTGTCACCGTGCATAGTTGGAGTACAACAAGTGACTGCTTGTCACCGGGCATAGTTGGTGTACAGCAAGTGACTGCTTGTCACCGTGCATAGTTGGATTACAACAAGTGACTGCTTGTCACCGTACATAGTTGGAGTTCAACAAGTGACTGCTTGTGACCGTGCATAGTTGGAGTACAAGTGACTGCTTGTCACCGTGCATAGTTGGTGTACGACGGAAAGATGAGGACTCGAAAAAAAACAGAGTGTAATATCACTGTGATGCTTCACCGCAAGTGTTAGCACACGAGAGCGGACTCGCGTAGCGCCAACTTCGATCTAGTCTTCCTCTCTGGCTGGTACACTGCACTGTACCATAGAGATAAGCCATGTGTGTGATTGGCTACACTGTAGGCTGTGAAATAGTCCGTGCAGGATAGGTTGCTGCCTCTCGTGCTGTCTTGAGGCGGTGATTGGAGAAATACATCATGCTGATGTGTTCTTGACGATACACACGATAGCTGGATCTACGTATACGTAGGTATTCTGCATCTATGTCACAGCAGACGAGGGAAAGACCAGGTACACTGTAATAACGTTTTCTTTGTTACACCACATTATTTGTTACCGCAAAGAAAATGTTGTTTAGAAAGGAACCACAAAAAATGTAAGCGTGCCACAAACATAATCTTTGTGTGGTATATATAGTAATTTTTATTGTTACAATTTCTCTCTCTCTGGAAATTAAGTGGGCTAAACGAAGTTCATTAAGGGATGGAGCTCTTAATTAAATAAAAAAGTTCATTATAATTTCCTGATTTTATTTACAATAACTACAGCAAGATTCTCTCAACTCAACATCTTACAATAAATCGTCAATCACTTACTGTTCACAATTAATTACTCCAATTAACACGATTATAATTACCATAAAGAAATCGATGTAATCATCTAATTAAAAATCTGTCCCAATAGACAGTGTATCAAACTATTCAGTTATTTAATAAATTATGCGCCCATATTTGACAGTTCGAATATTTACAATAAAATCCGTATTGCATGTCCATTCAGTCCTACCTCAGTTCAGTCCATGTTCCGCCAGTCGCAATGTTCTAAAGTCCTCCAAGCGCCCTCACGCACAGTAGGCTTCATTCGTCGGTTTCACATCCTCTCGTCCATTCACGCCACGATCACCTCACCCGCCGTCGTCCCGCAATATACTGTCGTCATCCACACTTCCCTTCGCTCGCGCGCACTCTGCCTGATGGCCTTCGCCAAAGACTGCCGGCCGCTGGATCGCGGCAGTATATATAGTGACATAGGCCGTTACCGAGAATCTTCCCCAACTAGCGCGCTGCGCCGAGGAGGGCTGTTACGCCGGCCAGTCTTACCAGAATATTCTTGCGTCGTCGCTATATTTGTCGGAATCTCAGGTAGGGGAGAGGAGGTCTGTGGCATCAGTAAGTCTCACTGCTGTAAGTATTTACGGGCTTCCCATAAGAAGGGAAACTGGCAGCGAGCGCGTCGTTCCCCGTAGAGGGGAGAGTCGAGGTAGGTCACCGCCCCTTCCTCACAGTACCGGACAGCCTTCTGGGGCCATCTGCAGCTCGTAACAGATTTATAACCTTGCACTGTCGTTAGAATAACTCAGCAAACGTCTTTGTGGCGATGTCAGTTGCGCTGCAAAAAATTTTTTCTCCTCTGAATATAAGAAAAAAGTAACGAAACCTTACAAATTATATTCAATATAAAATTTTGTTAGGATTCGTCTGAGACTCGAACCAACAACCCCTCTTCACCAGACGACCACTACGCTTGACTGTATTTTGACTACTTGTGATACGTACGTACGTACGACTGGCAGTGCCATAGGCCACGATACATTGCCAACCTTTGGTAACAATAGTGTTAGTGATTTTAAAAAATCAATGCACTTTAGAATCATATTAAAAGTTTGCAGTAAATCTGTACATTAGTTGCTTGAAAGTCTGTTTTGGGACAACAGTTACGTACTGAAAACTGTAATTCACGACAGAAAAACGTTAATGTCGCTGAACATTAATCTATTATACTAAGTAATTGTTCTTTTTTTGTGAACAAACGCAACTCAAATAATGTTTATTTATTTACTATAAAGGAAGGTATTATTACCACAAGACAAAAAAGTACAAAAAACATTTGTCAACAGCAAATACATGTTTCTCTAACTCTCTTTGAATTTTGAATTAAAACAATACTGTGTTGCTGTAAACAAAACAGCCTCAAAGAAATGGTTTTCTTTATCGTACAGAAAACTGTGAATGTATTTTTTTCTAGAGTGTAGTGCTGCAAGCAGACGTCGTTTTCATCGAAGAGTCACCTCTGGAAAGCGTCGCCAAAGGCGAGGGTACGTCCACATGGGACAGAGAGTCACAGGAATGAAAGTGTTTGTTCCTTGGGAACACCTTCAGTGGCTGTCATTGTTGATCATTCTTTGCAGGCATATTCTCTGCCTGAAAGCTGTCAGATTATAATGTAAAATCGTTTATACGAAACCTACTTCCCATTACAAAGTAAAATTGTGGTAGCTATGGTAAAAGTCGTCCACACAAAAGGGAAATAAATATCTCTCGCACGGGGAGGAAATTGCCTCTACCATTTGGCGCTGTAAAGAAGCTGTCTGCTGTAGTCTTGGGCTAGTTACCGTCTTCGAAAGCATATACCTTTTACGTTAGTTATAGAACGAAGTTATTAAAGGTAATTTCATGGAGGATGATTATAGAATACGGTTACGAGGCGTCTGAGGAGTGTATCAGAGTTATTGAGGGATGGAGGTCTTATAAAAATAAAAGAATAAAATTGATTTTAATTAATTCACACAGCTATTATTTACAGCATTAATTTATCTATCTCCACTATTACTCTTTTTATATTTCAGTGAGTGCAATATTTAATGTATATTTTAACTCTGATTGACGTCCTCCTTAATATCTCTGTTTGGTTATAGTCAGTTAACACATACTCATCATTAACACACTCTCAGTCTGTCTGTTGCCATCATCTGTAATGTCTCCCACTCACGCAGCCAGTCCAGTGGTCCAGCCTGCCAGTCGCGTTATTCGCTGCGCCGATGTTCGCAGTTGCATGTTTCCCTCCCGCTTGCTACTTCTCTCGCCACTCGCTCGTCGTCTATCTCTAAAACTCCAGCCACTCATACACTACAGCTCCTGGCTCGGGCGCCCGTCGCCTTTATATTTCTCTCATCCTGACCCTCTGGTAGGTTCAACGCTCCCCGAGTCACGCTGAATGACACGGGGTCAGGAATCCAGAGCATTCATCAGATAGACGCAGACATTCAATACAACAAAAGATAAGTATCGCTAGACGGGGTACTCAGTGTAAAAGATACGCGCTACTTGGTTTATCGCTCGCCTGCCATTCACAACATTCCATTGTATTGCCGCTCGTTATGTAACTTCTCCGTTGTAACGCCTTGACATGTACGTCGTTTTGGTTATATCATTTACATATAATTTTATTGTTTATTTTGCACACGTTCAGATTTGCGTAATATTCTCCGTATTAAAGCATGTAAATATTGTCACACATACAATCCAAGTAATTGCAATTTATGTATTTATTTATTTTCTTATATATCCCTTCTCATTTTATTTTTCAAATTTAGGATTTTTACTTTAGTCGTATGGTGGCAATCATACATTGTTTAACTTGCGTAGGTTAGTTAGTTTACGTTTTTGTTATTATTTATATGTAATTCATTAAATTTTACTTTCGGTCTCGTTTTGTGAATATTTATAATTTTATTAAATTTTTGTATCCATCTTGAGAACCTATATTCTAGGAAATTTATGCAGTTAGACTGTTGAAAGTGGTTCATGAGGGAGAGGGGGGTGGGAGTTGAATACTTTTAGCTTGTTATTGGCCCATAGGTTTAAACCCTGGCTTGTGATTGGCTGGAATGGCAGGCCCCTTAATTTAGCTCCAGTCAGTCTTGCTTAACACTCTCACTTCCATCAGCAGCTATGCTAGACAGACGTAGTAGTAAGACTAACGCATGTAAGTGGGCGAAGGGTAGTTTTGATGATCTTTTAGGGGGTTTTTAGACTTCCCTCGACTCCAGATTGATATATTGTTTTATACCAGCGTAGAAAGAGTACTATAATTGTCCTTCCGCTAGATTAATGAGTTAGAAGGTAGAAGTAACATATGACAACGTAACGCATTATTTTTATATTGTAATTTTACGTTGTAAAGCACTCTAACACCACATCGAAGCCGCCTACGAGTCCTGTCCTCCATAATAAAGATGAATCCAGCTGCGAGAGCTACGTTATTAGCCTGCAAATCAGTTGGACTAATTAGTATTCATTTCATGGAGCAGAATCGACTGTCATTACGGCAAGTATAGGCCGCCATATTGAATTATACAAATACTGTTTGACCCAGCATTGAAGTGTGCTCACGGGAGACAAGAGACAGATTCCCAGTGTCCTACCGAGGTAGATACAGTAATTAATAACTTTTAATCAAGTGAAACATATTATTTTAGTAATCTGAGAAACAGCAATTTTTTATTTAGTTTTATTTTTGCTAGTGAACATTGACTTTGAGCCTGGAAAATTAACGCTTTAACTTGGGGATAATATATTCTAGGCATTGCCACTTTTCAGCTGCAATAGGCGTGTGTGATTTTCCTTTAGTTCTTTGCTGATTGCCACTAGGATTTTTCAAACCCCAGTTTCAGAAAAGTTGAAAAGAATTTTAATAAATGTCAATAGTAAAAGCAGCTATGCCAGGTGTTCGTCGTTTCTCGGTAGCGTTGCCTTTTCCTATGTTCCTTATGTCAGTAATTTCATGTTAGTTGATAATTATTTTGAGACTTGTGCCAAGGGATCTAGTACACAAAGGTTGTACAGCAAAGTGTGTCTGTTGTATAAGGTGGTTAGCATTGACGGAGTATTCCCTGCTCTGCCCAGACTAACGCCGAGCGCACAAGTGATTACTAACTGGGTTTGTCACACACTCACGCATAAACAGTTGTTATTTATTTTTCCTACATTTGGCCTACACATTTTACTATATTTGTTTTACACATGGTGTTTTGTAATGGTATGTTCCACAGTGGATGTAAGTACCATAGGTAGTTTGGCCCGGGCTGGTGTCGAAGAAGTCAGCCACCATAAATAGCGGTTTATTTATCAGTAAAAGTGAGTCTGGCAAGAACTTGGTTACATGCACAAAGAACTCAGTCAACTAACTTACTTAGGGTCACCGCCACAATCTACATACACACAGCCTTCTGTCTTCCTTGTAATATAATCCACATAATGTATGCACACTGGGAGCCGTACACACAACATATAATATTCTACAGAATATCTATAGACTTGTACACTGTCTTGTTCCGCCCACTCGTGCGAGACTGATCAAGGTCAGCGGTGCAGACCAGCGACACGTTATGTTAGATTGTAAGAACTGGAAATGTTTCTGCATGACGTAAATTAAATCATTTATGCAAAATATAACAAGCCTCTATACGTGCTTTCAGACTTGTTAGCTGAGAAGCCGACGTTAAAATTAGAAACGTATTTCTTTCGTGTATTAACTTCTGGTTTTGATATGAAATATTTATATTCGTGCAATTATTTTCGACCACCAATTAACTACTGCTACAGAATATACATCCATAGAAACGCACGCGGCTTTCGTTTCTCTTGATTATTAAAAAAAGGTTCTTCAATCCATTATTCGGTGCTTGAAGCTTACATTTAATATATAGTAATTTAACTAATTTTTTGTGGTCATACTATGGAAAGTATAACTGATGAATGAATTCACCAAACGTAAGTTTGCAGCGAATCCCTCGGAAAAAAAAAGTGACGGTTTGATATTTCCGGTGAGTTGGCTACAAATTTCCGATGCGGTCACGGTGATATTCATTAAAAAAAAATTACAGTCCGATTGTTGACACGTCACAGCACTATTGCTATAAGCGAGGGAGTTTTCAGCCTTCGTAACAAACTCAAAATACCTGCTCAGCTTAGACTTGTCAGCCTCAGTTAGGCCTATTTCGTTGAGCGTGGCGTGGATGGTAGTAGTTACCCGAGACTCTTATGAAGTTAACAGCTGTAGTCTATTCAAGGTTACTTTAAAATTCTCTGAAGCCTCGCTAAAGCTCTGCTTTCTGGCAATTCCTGCGCCTCGTGCAGACAAAGATAGAAAATTCACCAAAGGGACAACGCACCGCATTCGTGTGCTCTCAGTTTAATAACATTTACCGTGAGAACTAGTTCTTATTGGACATTACCAGGGGAGCTAGTTCTTACTGAACATTACCATGAGAACTAGTTCTTACTGGAAATTACCACGAGAACTAGTTCTTACTTGACATTACCACGAGAACTAGTTCCTATTGGACATTACCACGAGAACTAGTTCCTACTGGACATTACCACGAGAACTAGTTCCTACTGGACATTACCAGGAGAACTAATTCTTACTGGACATTACCAGGAGAACTAGTTCTTACTGGACATTACCACGAGAACTAGTTCAAACTTGCAATACATGTCTTCTTGCATACAGCTACGCCTTACATCACCCATAGTTTTTGCACAAACAGCTAAATACGGTTTTAGGTTGTTGAGTGTCCGCCATTTTGCTGAAGCTCATGAAAACGGGTCAATATAGTACAACAATTTCTTGAAGTATATTACAAATACGGCCCTTGTAGTTTTACAGAAAACATCTTTGTACGGTTACAAGCATTTGTAAAATTACAAACAATTTCTCACAAAAATTACAAAGAGTGTTTGGTAAAGATTTTTCCCATACATCCACGGTAGCGTTCCTACATTTGCTCAGGAGACCGTCAGATGGATAGGAAAGTTACTAATTATGTATTTTATCGGTGCTAAACGTTACTGTATTTGTAGTCTGATATATGGTAGTATTCCCATACATTGTATTGGTTGAGAACTTCAATTACAGTTCAGGAAGTTTAATTGAAAATTCTCCACAGTGTACTTCAATGATAACAGAAGTACAAAACCCTTGTGATACGTGAAAATTTTAGGAAACAAGCGCTTGCGTCATATATGGGAAGATTTTTTAAAAGGTTTGATTCGAAAAGTATGAAGATACTGCAAATAGAATTGCGTCGGATCTCTTAAATAGTCCAAGACAGTCCGTACCATGTGGATCGATGCAGCTCAGCGCACGTGTTTCTGGTCTGCAGCCAAATACAAGTGTGACCTACGAGTCTCTAGTAACTTCTCGACTACAGTTGTACTCCTCTATGCTTCTCATCAACCATTCTTCCTCCAACACTAGAGAGGAGCTCCCTACGGTAGTCCTCCGATGTAATTTATTGAACTCTCTCAACACTTTCATGACCACTGTAGACAATCGTCAACATGTTGCACAGGAAGCTCATGTTTGACCAGTACTGTACTCTGCGATGATCAGTGCCCAATGATCTCCCCTGCGTGTAACTGATTCCTAGAGACCTGAAAAATTCGCGAGTTCAATTACCTGTAGTATTATGTATCTATAGTATTATGTATGTATAAAATTTGCCGATTCCACCTGTACATTGGTTGTCTGCTGTTAGTGTATAATGCGAAGATTGGGCCAACGTTCTCCAGGAGATGTCAAACGCAGTGTGGACCAATGGCTAAAGTTATATAAACGCATGTGTTTTGAATCCTAGCTTGTCCCAAAATGAATACGCGAATTCTTCAGGTCTCTACTGATTCCTAAAGCACGATACTACGCTACGTTAAGACTAGTTCATTTCACTGATCAGCAAGCACAGAGACTACAGCTGATTGGTTGTGACAACAAAACAAATTATTTGCCCTATTAAAGTACAGCACGCATCAAAACATTTCTAATTTCCAGCACCAGAAATAATTAATTTATTTGGGAATGAGAGGGTAAACGCATTTCCAGTTGTAGATATGCATGATGGTATAGTGATTTTCCAGATGGCTCTTAGATTACGTAACTGTTTCTCAAATAAGTATATAACGGGCAGCGTGACGAAATACGTGGTGATCGCCCCTAGGGCGGGATCGCCATCCTTGACCCAGTTCATGTTTGTTTCTCACGCCTCTGGGTGCCAGCTTCTCCTTTCTCCAAGGTTGGAGCTTGTCCCGCTGGACTGCAACAAGAATTCACTTGCGTAAAGAAACTCATATCATACTCTTCTCTTTCGGCACTCATATCTGGATATTACATAACACTCTTGAGGGAAAATCTAACGGATTTTGTAGCGACCGCGTTAATTCCAATAATTTGTTCGAATTATTCTAAAACAGTACTAACCTGCACCAAAATTCTGCGACAGCTTCAACTCAGTCAGCTCTAAATTCCCCATATTTGCCCATATTGAATTCAAATGCGACATTCTCTCAAAATGGCGTATTGCAGTTGCGAGTATTGCCGTTAGTAATTAAATGTATTTAATTTTAAGCACATAGGCAGACTAATATCCAGACCACTGTGTGAGGAACTAAATAAGATGATGGCGAGCTGTACACGCAGTCACTTAATAAAAAATTGAAACCTTGTTCCAATAAATCTATCCATAGAGTATAGCTGATCCAGACTGATTACATAGCAGCGTGGAGATTCTATGTAACAGCTTGGCTAAACTCGTTGGGTACGCATTAACCAGAACTCAAGTTATGGTGCAGGTTATTTGTTTACAAGCGAGTAGCGGACTCTCAGTTGTCCAGTCAGCGGAGGAAACAGCTTCGCACTTCGACGAAAGCCGTGAAACTAGGCGTTGGAATATACACGAGTTCTCGAGAGAACAGGTTTTTACTTGAAGCAAGTATTCGTTACAGCTACTTTTTCAATTTCACCGTAGTTTGTTAGTCTCTTTCCTGCGGGAAAACAAGGACGGGATCTAATGCTATCAACTCAGGGATACAACTGAATGCTTACTAGAACAACACAGCATTTTACAATATTGTAAGCGCGTCTGTTCGTTCTACTTTGAACAAATGAGACAAGGTAAGACAGCGAAAAAAATGTCATCCAGAAAAACTATTAATCACTTATACGACATGTCTCGGTCTGTCACATATAACATGCCTTGCATTGTAAACGTGAACCAGTTGTTGTAATCAGTCACAGCAGGGTCATTAAAAATTTATTTCATACTAATCAGTGCGATGCTTTAACCCTCGGCGGAATTTACTGCATTCTAGACAAATCACGTAATTAACGCATTGTTAAATGCTAGCTGCTCTGCATCACTGTACTTGCCCCATCTCACGCGAGCGAGAAAGTGAAACGCTGTACCAAGGGCAGTGTGGTAACGCGAGAAGAGCGCGGCGGTTTACAAAGGCGAGCCGCCACTTGTGCCATCCTGACCTTCAGCGGACTGGATTTCTGGGATTATCTTTGAAACAAATGTTCTTGTCATTGCCCTGGCGTCTCTAGGCGAGATTCGAGGCGCAGGGAACCTTGTAGGTCGGACCAGAGAGAGACTACGTAAGCCACGGCGGGCCTCAGAGCCAACAGTTTTACAGTGTGGATGATAGTACGACGTCAAGCGGCAGTTGTGCGAGGACAGCCGAGTGGCGGCGAGTGTGATCAGCGGGAATAGAGTCTGCGGACTACGAGCGTCGCTACAGTGGAAAGTGTGACTACTGAACTCATAGTGTAGAAGGAAACTGACAGGAGGTGTGAGTGTAAGGCATGTAGAATGATGAAAATAAACAGACTTAATATATGTAAATAATGAGTGTGAATTGTGACTGTAACCAATACAGATACAATGATACAAGGACTTTAATTATAATTGATATAGACATTAAATATTGCATACGATGAGAATAATAAGAGTAACAGTGGAGATAGATAGTTTAATGCTGAATATAATATCTGTGTGAATAAATTAAAAACTCAGAATTTAGTTATTTTGGTTTTTGTTTAGACTACCATTCCTCGCGAACTCGGACATGCCCCTCTGGAGTCCTGTAACAAACAGTATAATGCATTGGCAGAGGACAATCCTTGTATTCAGTGGCCTACAGGAAAGTCTGCGTAGTTGCGTCTGTTGCCGGTAACTAAAGACTGTTCGCTATAAAGTGAGCACTTTTGAAATCAACCTTAGAGAAAAGTCGCTGCCCCTACCTGCATTCATTTTAACAGGTACCCTGAGTGATATGCGCCCAGTAATGTTGGTAACGATGGATGGGAAATAGGTCCGTATATTGACGTCGAATAAAGAGTGTTCTGTGACAATGAAAATCTTACATAAGGGGGAAGAATACACAACGTGCATACAAGTAGATCTTATGCAGGGCTTTCAAAAGTTCTCATTTTAGCTTGAATAGCCTATACCTGGCTGTATCCTATAGCAGGTAGAATGCTTGTTTACTTGGAGTTATATTTTCTACTCGAAGTTCTCTAGATTTGTCTATAAATGTTATAACTGAGGTCTAACCTGTCCTCAGATAGATTCCTCAAAGAATTTCAGCTGATTCTGTGAAGTAATGAGTAAGTTCTCTTTTATTTGTTCTAAGCAGTAGCTCACAGTTTTCCCCTACTTTATTTAGTTCTAGTTGAGTGTTAACGTTTTCTCCTGGCTTTCTTTCACATTGCGTAAGTAGTATATCGAAGCTCACGGCGCATGGAAAAGTGAGTCGTCAGCGGGATAGCACCTACCTTCACCCCCCCCAATAGCATTATCAGCTTCATAAAGCTTACTATAATATGCCTGAAAGCTTGAATCAAGCTTATCATGAAAACCCTGTAAGCTTGAACCAAGCTTACCATGATAAGCCTGTAAGCTGGAATCTAGCTTGCTGTGATAAGCCTGTAAACTGCAATCAAGCTTGCCATGATAAGCCTGTATCTAAACCTGGATTGTAACAAGCTTACCATGGCAAGTCTCTAATCCCGTATCAAGCTTGCCATAACTAACCTGTAAGCCTGCAGTAAGCTTGCCATGAAAGCAAACAAGCTTGAATAAAGCTAACTAGTCACCATGTGTTAAGATTGTAGTAAATGGGATTAGTTACACTTGCTGCAAGCTTTCCTTGGCAAGCTGCAAGTATAATTCAAGTCATCTGCAAGCTTGCCTGAGCCAATAGTGAGAAATTATGTATGAATCAAGCTTGAACCACACATGATGTGACAAGCTTTCTCGGCAAGGCAAATTCGAGTCAAATGATAAACTTTCCGCAAGCTGACATGTTATCTGGAACCGTAGCCTCCTACCCCAAGGGTGTGCCTTCTGCTCAAGTCACAGTCGCCCGCCTCTGATTACGTCACCAACTCTCCCGCACACCGGCGGGTGTTCACACGCGCGTCATACTAAACCAATCAACCGAAACAGTTTTCGTAATGGCGAGTAGTTAACCAAATTAATGTTGAAATTATTTAATGACCATCAGGTTGACAAAGCCGCGCCCCTGGTGTTTCATTAGACGACCGCAGAGAAAGTAGGTCACACACAAAGTGATTCTACCCTGTCCTTCGCTAGACCGCAGCCTACACACCCTTCTGGGAGAGAGGAGATCACCCCACCTACAGATGTCAGCCAGTATTAACGTCCCAAATTAATGTCAATATGATACATCCAGTAGAAATTTCTTTTATTACTTTGGCGATTAATTATATTTCAAACACTCGCACAATTACGTCACTTCGCAGTTGCACTACTCACTGTCACATACAATTATTTACTATGAGAAAGTAATGAGCTTGGGAATATTTACGGAAAAAAGTAACGAAACTTATAGCCCGGGTATGACGTTAATGGCGTGGTCCACATGATAAAACCAAGCGTACTTGATTGTGATGGCTTGTAGTCTGCAAGGGTCAGCTTGTGTTGTATATGTAACAGCGCTTTTAAAATATATACTTCACATTACCTCCAAGCTAACATTAGAACCTTGACTTTGCTGAGAAACCACTGGCGTATTTTCAACAAATCTTTGCCCAAGTTCTATAAAACACGCATGAAGCTGAGTGCACAGTAATGATCCATTTAAGTCAAGTTAGTAGTGAGAACACTTCACTCATTATCACATGAAAAAGAGTTCTGTTGGCCTCTCTATATATCCGCATACACAGTATTATCTGCCCGCAGTACACCGGGAACGCTTACTATAGTGTTGGTTAAGACGCCGGATCAACAATGGTTCGGTCTGAACCCCACCATGAATCCAACATTTCTGAGCATCATGATGGGTTCCAAGTGGTTTGGAAACCATAATAATCAAGAGAAATTGCTGTCTTTTAAACTTCCACCATAACCGAGCGGCTAATGCTCGGCTTAGCCTATTGTACAGAAAATCTTCGTTTTCGTGTCATCATTTCTGTTTCAGAGGTATTATTGGAAATGTTTGATTATAGAAAATTTACAATTAAATAGTTGTTTAATACTTTTGTATCTAATTTTCACGGTATATAATTTCCTCTTTGCATATGGGCATAAAATCAATACATAGAATAGTGAATGAGTGAGTGAAAAGATTTGAGCAGCTCTTAACAACGAGGTCTTGATAGCCAATGATGGTGATTGAGGTAAGTATGGAACAGCGCTGGAATGAAAGGGCGGGGGAAACGAGTGATCCCCGAGAAAACCCCCCGACCAATGGCATCGTCCGGCACAATTCCCACTTGCGAAAATCCGGTGACCCGGCCGGGGATTTAACCCGGATCGCCATGCTGGGAGGCGAGCAGACTAACCGCTCAGCCACCGTGGCCCCTATCAAATTCCAGTAGCGGACGGGACACTGAAGTCATTTCATTTGTAGTATTTTTTTTTTACTTGTTTTACGTCGTTTAATATGACAAATTATTATTGTTTAATATGATTCATTCTTTCAATAACTTTAGAACTGTATACACAATGTAAGTGTTTCATGACTAACTGTACCTAAACCAGCCTAGTGATGAATTTTGTACTTTTCAAAACACGTGTAGTAAAACAAATTTAAATAAAAATGAGTGGGTGTTTCATTTCTGTATATTTACCTACTCTTTGGCCGAGCCATATCGTCAAGAATAAATTTACGCTCATCTGCATTCAGCGCGCGATCGCTCCAAGTCACGTCACACATTCGCCAGTCGGGAGATGAAAAATAACCGAACTTTGTAGCTAGGCTAATGTTGCTGAGTTCAGGTTTAGAATGCAGGTTCCTCTACTGATAAATCTCCTCTCTTTCCCTCTTCTGCCCCCCCCCCCCCCCCAGGTTGAGCAGGTTAGCGGTGCTGGATACATTATCTCACAAAAGTGTCGTAGCGGTAACTGTCCACCTGAGCCATTTGCATAATCTGCAGGGACTAATCCCTGGCCGGTGCTGCCAGCACGGCAACTACAGCCTTTCACGAGCAGAAGTTACGACTGAACAGGCCGGGCCCACGATTACCGACTTCAACATCAATAAAGCAGCGGGCAGCGAATCTTGAACGCCAAATAATAATGTATGTGGTGTCCGCCGGAGTATAAACATCTCCGTCACTGATTGGTGACCATTTGCACTCGCATTTCATATCTGTCACGCAGTCCTGTGACCCCAAAACACGGTCCTTCTCTTTGACATAGCGATTTTCCGTCACATGTTTAACTTACTTTATTTTTTTCGTAAATCTCTGCTTCTAGCAAGGAACAAGACACATTTAAATACATGTTGTACGGATTTCAATATATTATGATTTAAAACATGTATTTATTAAAAATAATAAATAGTATATTCTTGTTCACAAACTGTTAACTTATACAAAACAACAGAATAAAATTGATTTATGCCATTCCGTGGAAATCTCTGAGTCATAAAAAATCACATAAGGAAAAAGGAACAAAATCCATTGCAACTGTGAATATTTTTTTTTTTTTTAGTTTCAGGTAATTATTTATTTATTTTTAACCCCAAAATTCTTATAGCAAATATTATGTTTTTTTTTTTTTTAATTTGTTGTCCTGTTTATTTGCTGGTAGAAAATAAGGAAGGAAGCGGTTTACACTAAACTTATCCTGAACTAATTGGCCCCTCGTACCGTAGCCTTTCGTTCCAGCTATAAAGACAGCAATTTTCGTGTTGAGCTTCGTAACTCAAAAAATAATAAATTCAAGACGGCATCCGTGTGACCGCTTTAGCGAGTGATAATTGCTTATACGAGATATCGATGTCTATCACCCTCGCCACGTATCCTCTCTGCAAGGGCGGACTGTGAGCTGTAACTCAGGTAACTAACCTTGTTCACATCTCGGACGGAGTCTATTAAAAGCGCACGCTGCTAGATATTACTGTCGTTTGATACTCCGTAACTTATTCAGCGATCTCGACATTAAAATGTGCCCTAGAAAATTTAGAGCGACTTTCTTGTTGTCTACAATATTGGTCATGAAGCCTCTTCTTGAGCACTTGCGTTACACATCTTCATTGTCTCTGTAATAACCAGTGTTTCACAAAACAACCTGATCATGCCCTTGCTCTCACCGATCGTTTTAGTTTTATTTTAGTCTGTAATCACACTTCTGTCAGGTCCATGCTTGCCTGTAATGCCACAACAGTAATCTTCTCCGGATGCTACTGTGGACAGAAATTCAGGGATCAATGGCGTAGTTCAGTTCACAGGTGACTTTGCCCATGCGAAAACGAAAGAGACTAGAACTGGAAGAAGTTATTCTGCGATGTCCCATGAGAGAGTTCACTTTTACTTACGTGGTGGAAGTTCGCAAAACTGGTCGCTGATACATATGGACATTAGGCCCAGAAGGTCATGTCAGTGTTGTTTTGGTTTGGAACTTGAAAACAATGAGTAGGTTGAAGTGATATTAGAACTCGCAAAGATGTGGAGCATTAACTTACGAGTACAGACTATATATACTTCACTCTAGTTACACATCTGAGGCGATAGTCGTTTCATTCACAACCATTCACATATGTTTGCTGGTCCCTGCTACCAGCCCTCACACCTTTACTGGCTCATATGTACCTATAGCTGATGTGCGTGTTCAGGGGGAAGTAGCGATACGGGCGACTATAACACGTGCGCCTAGTGCCCAATCGCCCCTACGCTGTACTGGCTTGCAGCGTTACCGTTGTTTGCTGCTCTCTACAAATGCGAACTGTTTGTTACATTTGACGATTTTTTCCTTAATATGATAAAAGCAAAACCACACGCTTGGTATTACAGATTTGTTTTTACATTTTCTGGAAAAAAAATTGTACACTCAAAGAAATTATTTATGAATTTACC
This sequence comes from Dryococelus australis, assembly GCA_029891345.1. NCBI lineage: Eukaryota > Metazoa > Arthropoda > Insecta > Phasmatodea > Phasmatidae > Dryococelus > Dryococelus australis. Next base: position 131,682,960 of record CM056996.1, on the reverse strand, counting down.
ACATCAGTGTATAAGTACAGTGATAAAGCGCGAATGGTAAAATATTTTCCCATGCATGAATAGTAAGGTTCCTACAGTTGCTCAGGAAACAGTCAAATGCGTAGGGAAGTTCCCAACTGTGTATAGTAGCGTAGAGAAGTACGCAACTGTGTATAGTAGCGTAGGGAAGTTCCCAACTGTGTATAGTAGCGTAGGGAAGTTCCTAACTGTGTATAGTAGCGTAGGGAAGTTACCAACTGTGTATAGTAGCGTAGGGAAGTACCCAACTGTGTATAGTAGCGTAGGGAAGTTCCCAACTGTGTATAGTAGCGCAGGGAAGTACCTAACTGTGTATAGTATCGTAGGGAAGTACCCAACTGTGTATAGTAGCAATGCAAAACATTTCCATGTTTTCAGTCTGATACGTAGTACTATTTCCATACACTGTATATGTTAAAAACTTCCTCTACAGTCTACAAAGTTTACCAGAAATGTTTTACAGTGTAGTCCCTGTACATTTATTTACTGAGATACGTGCAAACAACGAAATTCTTAGTCCTTTTATGTGGCCGCGGTGGTGTAGTGGTTAGACTACCCGTCTCCTACCTAGGCTAACAGGGTTCGATTCCCGCAGGAGTCACTCCAGGATTTTCGCAAGTGGGAATTGTGCCGGACGAAGCCACTGGTCGGAGGGTTTTTCTCGGGAATCTCCCGTTTCTCCCACCCTTGCATTCCTGCGCTGCTCCATACTCACCTCACTTCACTCGCACCGGCTCTCAAGACCTCGATGTTGAGAGCCGCCTAAGTCTCTCCACTCTTAATTCTTTATCCTCAGTGCTCATTCATATTCAGCCCTTTCGGCCATAGTTTAGGCGTAGACGATGCGCCGTAAAAAAAGCGGATTTATAGTTTCAGCTGTAGTCTTTGGAAATCAGCATTCCATACAGTGGATCAATGAATAGTAAAATAATACTTCATTTGTCTTGGGAGAGTTGCTTAGGATTGTAAACAGATAGTGCTAATTGCGTCATGCAATACACACTTTGTTTGTTGATCTCCAGATGGAAGTGGACTTTATTGTTATATACGTAAAATTATTTCATTGCAATAAAAGAAATTATATAAATTTTTCTGTTGTTAAAATAATCTGTGTGTGGCTCTGTCAAAGACACTGAAGTGGATCTATGTGAATATTTTCTTTCGGATATCGGAATTAAATTAAAGTAACGAAACGAATGCTTGGCTCTTATGACTTCAGATGGCCAAACGGTGTGCAGAACTCCAGTCGGAAACAATTTATTAAACAACCGTCCAAAGTGTCTGAGTGAGGTCTGCTTACGAATAGCATTTAATAATCATTACGCCTCTGTATAAGTTTTGCAGTTCCTCCATTTCTCTCTAAAGTGTTTTTTTTTTATAATTATAGTGGCTCAAACGGTTGTTTACTCGGTCATTTCTAGATATGAAAATTATAGTACAAAACATTACAAAAGGAATAGGCACGTGCATCAAACCTTTATTTTTATTATTACGTCATCAAATGGTAGGGTCTTCTCTGAAATGCTCATAGAGGTGCGTTATCGACAACAAGACTGTACCCCAGTTCATTGCTTTGTGCGTACAGGTGATGAGAGAGTTGATGCGCACGTCTCGGTCGCCCCTAGTGCTCCCACGCTTTTAGGCCTCAGACGTGCAACATTCCTTCAACCAGGCGGCCACCTTAAGAGAATTATATAGCTGCGCTTTCGAGGTCAAGAAGCAAGGGAGCGATACGGGCGACACTAACACGCACGCCTAGCGCCTCATCGCTCCTACCCGCAAGGCGTGCAGTGATTCCGCCGTGACGCTGTACTGTGAAAATTACATCTGTTACATTGAGACTTTATTACACGCAATCAAAGTCCACAGGTTAAACTACGCCCGTATAGTCGTACGTTTCTCTTATCGCTTTAGGAAACTGCATAGGGAAGCTTTAAAAATGCTTTATTTTACCACTTGCATGAATTACTTTTTTTCCATTAATACACTTAATATGATAAACCAAAAAATACAGGGCACATAATAATTTTGATCCTTTCTGACAAATAGTCGTATTTCCAGAAATTTTATTTACCGAGTTTCGCGTATTCCCGCAAATAACGACTTCACAGAAAAATGTTTCATTACACAGTCGTGTTAAGTCGACGGATCTAGACGAGATATTTGTTTTGGCAGCAAAGTCTGCGTGCTGGTACATTGGAGTAACGGGATAAACTGCCCGAACATATTTACCTACGACCAGAATTAACGTCAGTCGCCACGGAGCTACTGGAGGCCATGCCCACATCAGATATGTATACCCGGTCAAACTAGAACACGTTTATTTCAATCACGACGTTATGGTGTCCGGATGGATCATACAGCAAACGTTATATCGCAGTTTCCGACATGGTACCTCCATGTGTCTGCACGGACGTAGCCGGGGAGATGCAATGGTGAGGGTCGTTTGTCCCCCCCCCCCCCTTTTAAAACTAAGTTCCAGTAAACAAAATAATCTCCACTAACACTATAAAAGTAATATAGTGCTAGATTCTAATGTGTTGTTTTTAATTCACGATTTTTTGTAGATATTTTGAGCATTTTAAGTTAAAGTAAAGAAATTTAAGACAAATTGTTGAGCCATTTTGTTCTGGATCTACTACGAAGCATCACTGTGAGTGTGTAAGATAAAGGTGCTATCCCATTCAGAAACCCTGACATAAATCCTGGCTACGACCCTGTGTGTCGGTCTGTTTTTAAAGACGTATTCACGTCGAAACATGAACGTTATTGGTTAATTTTAGCGTGAAAGAAAACGAAGGTGTCATGTAGCACATACGTGCAGCTTGTGCACTCTGACGTACCTATAGGAAGTAGTGGCTTTGGAAGGTGTTATGCTACCGTGGCAGGTGGCAGGGTGTGTAATACACCCCAGCAGAAGAGTGTTTAGGGGCCCTCCTCGGGGAAAAATTTTTAAAACGTGACCTCTAAATCGTGCGTCTTCTGATGGAATGAGTTTCGCCCGTCAAGAAAAATATTTCCATAAGCGGGAATTATCTTATTTCGCCGTTACTCACTAGTGACTGCCGTGGAATATGCCCACTGACTGCGGGCTTCTGGTGTGTGTGTGTGTGTGGGGGGGGGGGGGGGGGGGTTGATAAACCTCCGTGTACTTAAGCTGGATTTACAATTGATAAATTAAGCTCTAAATTATATTTTATGACGAGCACAGAAGAACTGAAAATTTGATATCTTATAACTTGGATTTCAATTGAAACTTAACAGGTTGTGTGCCGTGTTGGATTTCCTTTAAATAGGCTATTGACGGTCATGTGAGCACTTTTTGAAGACCTCTAATTTGGAAAAATAGTTAATAAATCTATTTTATTTTAGCCTTAGACGTTAACTTTCGTGTCCGGTGAAATATATAAACTGTGTTCATTAGTTGAATGGCTGTGTTTATTAAAAAAGAAAGCGGTGGAAAGATTTAAAAAAATGGCTGATAGGAAAAATGGAAGTGGGGCCTCAAAAGTGTGAATTTTACCGTGGACACTCTATACTTATATTTTATATCTTAAGAAGTGTTGTGTGACGGTGACCAATCAAAACAAAGCAGTCGTGTTGTTGGCGGGGAACTGTTATATATAGTGATGTATGTTTAAAAAATATTAACAAGTAATGTTTTGTTTACGTTTAAATCTATATTTATTCACAAAAATTAGTTTCTCTTTTAAAAATGTTATCTTGTAAGTGTGATCGTCTTAAGGCCCCTGCCTGCCGCTTGACTCCGCTCCAGAGTATTAAAATACTTGTTTTTGACGAAATTGTTCAAATTGCCCCTCGTACATTTACCTATACCATACCTCAGACGAGGATGGAAAGGTACTTTAAAGTTAACACACATGATGTAAATATTATTTTGGAAGGCCCCGAAATAGTAAAAAATGTTTTTTTTTTCAGACTGTCGTATCTTAAATCATACTGTTACATCGTCGCCTGCGGGGCGTATCTGAGTTCGTGATGGATGGAGGTCTTAATCAAAATAAAGGCCTAAATTTCATTTTTAATTTATTCACGTAGCTATTATTTACAGCATTACATGTTCTGTCTCCACTATTACTTTTTTAATTTCACGCGCTTCTCGAGTAAAAAAATGATATAAACGATACAGGCAGGCGAACCTTTTAAATTTAGTTGTGCTATGTGAGTTTAGGTTCGAAACAATGACAAAGAGGACTGACTTGTTGCAACTTTAGATTGGGTAGACTTAAGATCGCATCAGGTGAATTGTGAATCATAATAGCAGAATACTTATTATTACCGTGTAGGAGAACCGCGTTTACAGCGCGCTTGTTTATTTGCGAACTCAGGTGTACTGCACTTCTGATGTAAGTCGCGTAGGCTGTTCTGGCCAGGCTTTACGAGGAATAAGACAGCAGGTGACTAGCGAAGTGACCAGGGGTCAGGCTCGCGTGCATAGGAAGTGGCTCGTGGCGCCGTCGAATGTCCCCCCACCCCGGGGCTAGTGGGCACAGCCACGAGAGCGCCTGCGACTGGAAACACTTAGCCAGTGAACAGAGGCAACGTATCGCCCGTGCTACACATTACGTAACTAATATAACATATATATATATATATATATATATATATATATATATATATATACACACACACACACACACACACACATGATGTATCTAAATTCAAACGACAAACTTCGGGTGTAGGTTAATCACGAAAAGATATGCTGAAAACATATATACGACTTATGGTCTGAAGTGAATACTAAGGGTGGTACACGTCTTTGAAGTTGGACCTGGAACACTTGTTTATTGCAAATATTAGAGATAATATTTAAGATGGACCATTGATTGCCTGGATAATGATTAACTGAACAAAGATCTTCAAACATCACAACACTTATCACTGTCATCAAATTATTTAATTTTAATAATCACTGTTACTGCCCCTATCTTGAACTAACTTCCATGTCTTGGTAGCATATTCAGGATTACAGAATGGATTATTAATCCTCGTGTCACAATTAAGAAAATGTTTCCTTGTGTAAATACCCTAAACCTCACTCTTTTCGAGTAATACATGTTTTACTTTCAAAATAATATTTACCAATACCTGGCAGGTAGGGCACGCACAATGCCAAATAACACACTTTTGCGGCTGTCAAAGGGAGGGAAACATTTCAGATAGAGGTACATTACGGTGGTACTGCATGCAATAAACTTTTTCTCCTACTACACCTGCGTGTGTGTGTGTGTGTGTGTGTGTGTGTATATATATATATATATATATATATATATATATATATATATATATATATATATATATACACGCACACATGTACACACATGCCGTGGTGGTTCCTTTTATGTAGGCGCACCCGAGCTCTGATTGGCTGCGTGGAACTCTGGGAACTAGCCTGACTGGCTTTAGCTTGCTACGAAAAGTTCCTTATTGGCTATGCTGCAGATTGGCGAGCAGGCTGCTAGGCGCTGGTTGGCGAACGGCAGTTTCAGTTCTGTATTGTCGAGTGTTGTGTGTCCGGAGTGTGAAGCCTGGACCGCCCACTGCGGCTGTTGCCCGGCTGTTGTCCGCGGAGCCTGGCAGACGCACGTTTACGACGGACAACCACGGCCGCCTGCGGTATATAATACGTGCAAAGAGGCCAATAAATAAGAGTAGCTCGCGAGGCGTTCAGCGCCGCTTATTGAGACGACAGCACTGACCGCAGCCGTGTTCACGGGGATAGAAACTATAATGTGATCGCCGCCGCCTGGGCTGCAGGCCACTCACGCCGCCTCTGCAAGTATATACAACTGCGGCCACGCACGCCCGGCGCTGTTACGTCAAGGCTCTTCACGATAAAGTGACCACTTTAGAAATGGACCGTAGGAAAACGTCACTGCCCCTGCATGCATATATTTCAATGGGCGCATGGAATGACATTGACGCAATAAAGTTGGTAATAAGGGATGGAAAGTAGTTCGATATCTTAACGTCGAATAAATAGTATTATGTAACTTAAAATTATTTCTTTCGCTTTCTGTTTTTTTAATGCAACGTTGTGTAAAAATGAGCAGATTTAATAATCATTTCACAGATTCACTTGACCATCGTATGAATAAAGTAATGAGGCCCATATGAATGTTAATTTTACATAAGGCGGAGGAATACACAACGTGTATATAAGTATATCTTAAGCAGGGCTTTCAAAAGTGCTCATTTTAGCGTAAACAGCTTATACTGGCCAATACGTCAGCTTCTCATTTCTCACACTGTAGTGACATCTGCACCTCGTACGTATAACTAAAAACCATTACTAAAATTTCCCGTGTTTTGTTGCTGCTCTCCCGTTTTGAAACAACGTAGTTTCGTAATCGTTCCCATGCAATGGTAGCGCCGTTACACATTAAGAAAATGAGTAAAAATTAATTTCGTAACTAGAGAACGTAGAACAGTCTACAATCTAGATTCCACCCTAACATATCAGTGCGGTGAGTGTGTTGGCAGACAGTGCTAGGTGAAAGACGATGTGTGTTCGTTACGACACACTAATGTTGCGGAGAACACAATCGAAAGCGAGCAGCAGAACCCAATGTTCACTCCACTACTCAGTTATGTGAACCCTCAAAGTGAAATATTTCGAGAGCAAATATACGATATGTTAGCCAAGGGCGCCATTTCAGACACCCAGTTGAATTACAATGACAACCATATGTGTAATGAATGGAGTTTCTGTTTACTAGGACTGTAGTATATCTCTTAAAGGCAGTTGAGTTCAGATTATATTTTTACTTCTACTTCAATATCGAACTTGAACATGTTATTATTTTAAGGTATGCATTCAGAAGAAACATGAGGCAGTTCAAGCTGTGAAAAGTACTAGGTACTACTATGGAATGGTAAAACATTTTCTCGTCTGCCAACAACAAAAATAGGTAGTAACCACACCACTCAAAGATTATTATTTCTAACTAGCAGTACTGTGTCTAACATTTGATTTATCAAAATTTGGCCACGTTAAATTAATTTTTTTGGTCTAATTAAAAAAAATAATATGATTTTTAAGTGGTTAAATATCCCGAATAAACTTTAAATTTTAATTTCGACTTTAAATATTTTTAAAAATAATGTAAAAACTGTAACTTAATCGCGTTGTAGAGTGTTTTTTAGCGTGTGTCATGTACGATCGGTAGCACAACATTATTAATTACTTTCTTAGTGTCTGGGTGTAATATAGCTACAAGCGGTCAAAACAAAAAATTAATATTTAAAAACCCAGTTTGTTTTTACTCTCTAATTATCGTGGGTGTTATAGCCGCGGGTTGAAGAGAGATAAAGAGCGAAAAAAGGGGGGGGGGGGGGTGCGAGAAAAATGAAGCCTCTTTTAAAGCTGGGCCTTCACTGAAAAAAAATATTTTTCTACGCCCTTGGTTACTGCAAACTTCTTCAGCCACATGTACTTTTCAGTTTTTTCTTCTACTGGGCCATAGTGTGCTCAACACACCTCGGACGAAATACAACTACTAATGAGCTTGCAAGGAAAAATGTACCTAATCGTGTGCTGCCTGGTCTATTTGGAGCAACAGTCAATAAAAGACTAACTGAGCTCGAGCATACAAACGATCGTGGTGTTTAGCTTGTTACCAAGTGAGTATGCGACACTTCTGGCTAATCTACCTACAACTACTAAAGCTGAAAAACATTTCGTGAATCCATGTGGTAACATGATACACCTCAAATACCGGATATAAAAATGCACACTTATGCATATTCATACGTAACATGAGACTCTCAGCTGTCCTCAAAGTATTTCTTAGAAATGAAAAGGGTTGTCCCCCCCCCCCCCTCAAATTGCAATAGATTTTGTAACCAGCCCACCACGTTTTACTTACATGATTTTCATAAGCAACTTAGTAAAAATATTGTAAGCCAAGGGAGAGAAGTCTTTTTATTTCCATGAAATGTTCTGATGCCAACGATATATTTTGTAGTGTTTGCAAATCTGTTCTTTTAGTTATTCGTTTTTCGTACAATCTTGAAACACTGTAAGTGCAGGCTGTAGGTCAGAATATTCATTCATTTACCTACCTAACATTATGGCACAAAACTATCGGGTGGAAAATGTTAGTATAAATATTTCTAAATATAAACAAAGGAAAACGCACCTATCAGTGTAAGTTAAACTTAACCAGAAAATAGCTAAAGCCCCGGAAAAAGCAAAGAAAAACCCACATTAACCAGCAGTTATATGGATTTCCAGTGACATCTGCTGTTCCATGCCAAATAACACGCTTTGCAGAGACTATAACGTGACTCACAAAATAAAAAGGTTCGAGGTTAGTGTACTGTAAGGGCTGGGCTCCTATCTCTAGTCATCTGATAGAAATATTTTTGTGCCCGTTACAAATGAACGGCAGAGACAGTTCCCCAAGGACAAATATACACAGAAAAACATTTTTTTTCTAGGTAGGTGCGAGACCTCTTTTTGCCCATCGTAATTAATAGACTTCGCTTGTATATAATGTGCGTATGCCATTTATAAAATAAATAACACACACACACACATAATCTCCGTGCCGAAAATTCGAACTGAGAGCTTAATGTATAGTGAGCGAAACTTAACAGTCAGCTTGGCGAGACATGGAAAGCTTTAGCGTACTTAGTAAGTATAGGCGCGGAAAGGAGCAGCAGACTTATTCACTGCAGTTGGTGACGTGAGGGTTGCAGACCGTCGCACAGCAGGCGTCGCACAGCAGGCGTCGCGAGCTGTTGCGGAAGTGAGGCTATGTTGTTCTTCTCGCATTGTCGTCTACACTAACTCTCCAACCGACTGCGCAATTGTGAATATCACATGTTCAGACTGTGCCATGAATGTCTATTATAAGTAGTTTTTTTTTAACAGACTTCTGCTCTCTCTCTCTCTCTCTCTCTCTCTCTCTCTCTCTCTCTCTCTCTTATATATATATATATATATATATATATATGATTATTTTGCCGAGCTTGGATACTCCCCAGTAGCAATATAACTCGGTGGGAAGCAATGCACTGATATCTCAAATCGTTTACGTGTACAATATGCAAGTCGTAGTTTAAGCCACATATTTTTGATGGATGTAATGACGAAAAAGGTTCAGTGCCACAACACACAAAATGGGTGCTATGCAGCTTGCATGCGCACTTCATCTATGTTTCCTCTGCAAACGCACCATGGGCCAGATACCGTGTGGCTGTGGGTCAATAAGATGATGGCACAGAGAGCACCAGAACTAGACTTGAAGTTGTACATATGTGCGACGTACTTCTGGGCTTTCTTGGATGTCTGCAAATGTGTAAAGATCTGTATGTTCTTTATATATTCCGACTGGTAAAGTTGTAAACTGACTTTCCAAAATTCGTGGGGTATGTAGGCCTTCCTGTGGACCGGCGAACTGCAGCAACTTGTCGTGGCATTGATTCCACAAGTGGACTAAACACCTGTGGAGAGATGTTGGCCCTTGCCGTCTGCATAGCTACCCACATCTCCCTGCTGTTTGTAGGTACAGGATCTTGGGTGCGAAAGGACATCCCCACCACATCCAATAAATGCTAGTTGGGGTTTATATAGGCCGAACGAGGTGAGCACAGCGGTCGTCCAAACTCTCCACAATGCTCCTTGAACCAATTCTCGAGTTCTTGGGCCGATACACGGTGCATTATTCTTCTGGAATATACCATAGTTGAGGGTGTAAGTGAAGTGCAGCGCCATGACAGCACTCCCTTACAAATGCACGTCTGGGCACATCCATAACGTCACGGTATGATGGCGCCACCGACTCTACATACTATTCTCGCATTACATTTGACATTTCATGTACATACCCACCTTCAAATATATGCATATACATGCTGTAGAACTATGCCGTTACTCGGATTGTTATTGCAGGCAAGCCTACATTTCATTTAGTGCTGGTACTCAAGCTCATCTTTAGCGCGCGCACGCACAATTTGCCCAAGAATCACGTGACATATGTTGAACACACACTGCTCTATGCCCTCATACGTCGTACGCCACTTCTATCCTACATTTACTCCGAGGTCGCGTCTCTCTCTCGCTAGCTGCGGCATTCCTGCACACATGGCACTAGCCACTAACTATCAGAGTCTCTCCGTAGGAGTCCACACAGCCAGTGCTCACAGCTCCCACCTCACAGTCGGCTATTCACTGTAAAGTGAGCAGTAAAGTTCTTTTCATGTCATTAGCATCCTTTCGTTACGCCGCTTTAGGGCGTAGCAGGGCTAAAGGAAGGCAAGGAGAAGGATTCACACCATTAAAAAAAATCAAGAAAGCATGGACACAAAAAATTCCAAAATAAATAAAATTATATTGAATCCCATCTATACATTATCACCAAGAACAACTACTTTGCAACTTGATTTCGAAACTATAAATTGCATCTGTAAATTTCTGTTACTTGCTACCAATCGGTGAACTAGGGGAATGAGAGAACACACATGCACTGGCACGAACAGAAAAACAACAATATTAATATATCCTGAGAAATTACCCAACCTGAATAAACACTTGTGAAATCCCATTAAAAAGGTAAAATGACTCCCTGAGTAAAGCAAGCACCATTACAACTTTAAAAGTAAAGTACGCCTGATGATTCACTAAGAAGTACAACATGGAATACTAATTTCAAGAATACCATCGGGAAGGAGCAAAAACCCTCAGTACACTTAACCATGAGCATAAAGGCACTCCATAAAATATCCACTAAACTCCTTGGCAGTAAAATTCTTTTGGCAAATCGTAGTCCAGGAGGCCATTCCTACAGCACGCCAAAAAAAGGAAGTATCCACCTCTTACTAACTTTCCATAAAATACTATATTGAAAATTTACACAAGCAAAACAGTGAAGAATCACTTCCAAAAAAAAAAAAAAAAAAAAAACCCTCTACCCCCAGCATAACAACAACTACGTTCATTGCAATACTTAACTTGAGTAGTACTCATATTACGTGAAAACGCGTCTAGCATGCTGAAGTCCTGAAGTACGAAGTGGTGTAGACATGATCTATCGTCGGCCAGCCCGCGCAACTCGATAAGGAACACTGCACACTTGATCGGGCTGGGGACGAACATTTATACGCGAAGATGCAGCTCGGGAAGGTTAAGGTGACGGGGGGAATAGCGAAGAGGCGTATGGAAGGTTCCAGAGTGCGCGAAGCTGAATCCGCTGCCAGTAGTAGCCACCAGACAGCGCTCGGCCGCGCCAGGAGCGCCGCGCGCCTCTTTTCAGTATAGCTCAGGGCTTGGAAGCGTTCAGACGTTTGCCACCCTAGGAAGGGGGGGGGGGGGGGGCGGCGAAGAAACATGATACTTTTTTCTGGAGCAAAAATATTGCTTCTTCAAATAGTAACCCCTCTTCAAACAAAATAACAGTTTATAAATATTTGCTACCAAATACAGACGTGGCAAATAACCATTGCTAACTAAGTTCATTAACGTCCTCTAGTTCTGTAAACACACCAACCCCATAATAGCAGCATTGAATCGTACTCCAGGAAATTGTAGGCATCACACAATTTACCAGTTGGCGGGACGAAAAATAAATAATTCAGGCAGGACAGTCTTTGGCAGGACAGGAGTACTCACAAAAAAATTGCTTGAGTGTGCTAACTGACACGCGTGTCAGACTTGAAGCAGGGCTTCACTTTCATCAATTGTAAACACGAGATTTGGAATGTGGCTAAAGAAAGGGTACATGTTTTATAGTTCTCAAAAGTTAATGTCTGAGGCCACAATATGATATACTCACTTGACCGTGAATAACCTACAGCAACGACTCTCCGTGCCAAGTTCTCTCAGACCTTTCCTTCCAACACACAAGAAAGGGGGGGGGGGTGGCCTAGCGGTTAAACTACCCACCTCTTACCTCGGCGAACCGGATTAAGTTCCCGGAGGGTTCACCCCCAGATTTTCACATATTGCAATCGTGCCGGACGATGCAGCTGATCGGCGGGTTTCCTCGGGTATATCCGGTTTCCCCCGCCGCTACATTCCAGCGCTGCCCCATACTCATCTCGCTTCCCATTCAAGACCTCGTTGATAACCACCCGGACCTGTCAACTTCACTCTCAGGTATATGCAGTTCAGTTTAAAGTGTTATTTTATTTTGACTGAAAGAACTTTGTTATGTTTTTCGTTACAGTGCGTTGAGTATACTAAATATTTTGTGGCGAAAGCTGTATTTTTATTTGCCACTTTTCAAATAGGTATTTAGCTGTGTGAACAGAACACTTCCTCTCGATCATCTAGCGCTGTTTCGACTCACGACTTGCAGGCCCAATCACGCCTTAACTACGAGATCAGGTGACGTTCCAGTTGGGACTCATGTTACCGCGAACTGACTGTACCTCTTACACGTGCCTCTGAGCAACACTTCCTACTAATGAATATGCATCTGTGCATAGAGCCGGTGATTTAAATACCCCAAGTTATTTATTCAATTATCTTTTCTTTGATATCCTTGATGTGTATCTCACGAGTCTGGCAGCTACAATTGTAAAACTGTTTCGTAAGTAGATATTAATTAAACTAACTAAAAATACTATCTGGTGCACTTGAAAAGTCTTTCTTTCTTGCCGTCCAGTATTCGAAGATTTCGTATGAGGTGACAAACTTCGCGTCATGCAGACGTGACAACTTTGTACTGTGAAATGTTGCTGAGACTGACTCGCATTAGACAGGTCATCACCACCCACCCGTTACATTGAGATTCTGGGTGTTTGTCCGTAAGTATGTTTGTTCTCAATACAATTCTTAATAGTCTGACGGATCTGGAGGAACTTTTTTAGGAATGCTGCTCTTCAGTACCCAACTTAAAATGCTGCGTAGGACAAAATGGACTCCAGGTCCTCAACAAACCCGAAACACCTAGAACAGAGTCATGTATCCCTCGTTGCCCTCTTATTCCCGGGCAGGAACTGCTAGTTCAGCCAGTAACAAATACAAATGACTTCTTTCTCTGGACGCTTTCTTTCCTTGAGTACAGTTACCACTTGAAATGGTTATCTTCCGACTGGAAAACTTATTTAATGTAATCAATGTATAGATCCCAGTGGAAAGTGATTGGATTAGTGTTTTCAGCAAAATATCTGGTCGCTGCAAATAAATTCAGTATATCGCTCGGAACTAAACACGTTATTTTGTTGGCAAACTGCGGTGATATGTTTTCTTACACTAAATACACGTTTAACATACTGAAACAATAAAAAAAAAAAAAATGTTCGGCACAAAGAAAAATGTTTTGAACCTATTATTTGGCTTTGTGAAAAAACTTTGTTCATTTGGAACAACTGAGGCTTGGTTGAATCGACGAAATATCGTTCGGCTGAAACAAACGCCGTGCAAACAAATGTATTTGGTTTACTGAAACAGTTATTTTTACTGTGTCATCAGCCAATGAAGAAACAGCTGAGATTCGAGTATGTAGCGAACTGCTATATCTAGCCTGCCAGCCACTGAGGTTACAGCCGGCCATCTCTCATTTGCCCTCGGAAGGCCTTGCTGTCACGAGACCTTGGACCAAGATTCTCATAACTCCTTAAGTGGGTTTCTGAAGTTAAAGGCTGTACATTATAAAGTGAGCACTTATGAAATCAACCTGAGAAGAATGCCTCTGCTCTTACCTGCATGTGTTTTAACGGGCGCACTGGCTGACTTGCTGCCAGTAAAGTAGGTAATGATGGAGGGAAAGTAGTTCCATATCTTAACGTCGAATAAAATGTGCTACGTAACCATTTGCGATAAGTCAAATTGTTTCTTTCGCTTTCTGTTGTTTATGCATCGGGGTGTAAAAATGAGGAGATTTGTAAAAAATAAATTTTATAATAATTTCACAGTTTCACTTGACCGACGCATGGATAAAGTGATGATGCCCATGGCAATGCTGATTTTACATGAGGTGGTCGGAATACACAACGCGCATACACGTTGATCTTAAGCAGGGCTTTCAAAAGTGCTCAGTTTGCCGTGAACAGCGTATACCGACGTTTACTTGTACTTATATACTGGCAGAGCTACCATCCGGTAGCGTTTTCTTCATGCCCTGATTGGCGAGCAATAGTCCACCATACTGGCGAGGAGTAATACCGTTATCTGATGTGTGCATATGAGGACAGAACACCTAAGAATACATAAGCGAAAAAGCCCCTTTTACCGTGAACTCTAGCAGCGCATCTAATGGTATGGGCAGCTCGCAGCTTGCTCATGAATGGCTGCAATACGCTCATTCTACTGCAAATCCACGCTGTTATTGGTTCCTGCTGCGTTCTTAGATAATGTGTAACAGTGACCAGTCTTTAACATACCCTAGACAACAGTTCACTGGCTGCCGCCCCAGCGAGGTGAAAACAGGCCCCTTACTGGGCTGTGCATAACTAGAGATCTTACCCTCTCGCTGTATGTTTGACCATCAGGACAGATGACTTCTCGGTCCTGCAAACACTCGAGAACTGTTCATCCACCACTACTTCGTTTCAATCCATTCTCCACTTCTATTTAATCATGAAACATTAACTCACTCGAGCGGCAGACTAATCAGAATCGTTTATAGCGTTCCAGGGGGCCGCCGTGGCTGAGCGGCTTGACTGCTCGCCTACCACCAAGGCGAACCGGGTTCTGTCCCAGGCCGGGTCACTCCCGGATTTTCGCAAGTCGGAATTGTGCCGGACGATGCCGCTGGTCGGCGGGTTTTCTCGGGGATATCCCGTTTCCCCGCCCTTGCATTCCGGCGCTGTTCCATTCTCACGTCCTTTCACCTTCATGGGCTCTCAAGACCTCGTTCCAGATTAACCCGTTCAGTCCATGAACAAGGACGTGTTATTCATGAAGGGTACTTGTGATTGGGACAAACTATAATTCGAAACACGTGCCTTTATATAACTTTAGCCACTGGTCCATACATTGTGTGACTCCTCCTGGATAACTCTGACTCAATCGTCGCCTTCCATTGTGACAGCAGGCAACGAATGTGCACACCATGTCGGCATATTTGTACATACAACTGTAGAGCCTGCATGTCATTGAACCCGCGAATTTTTCAAGTCTCTGAAAATAAGGAATCGGTGGCCGGTGTACTAAGCGTCCTCCTGGTGAGAAACCAGATTTTGACGTGAATACGTCTTTAAATTTGCAACCATAGTGGAAGGTAATCAAGAAAATCCAATAATAACAAAATCGGGGGATACAATTTGGCATTGCAGCTCCGAATTTATCGTCTACATTCAAAATTCAATTAGGCCTACACCACCCGATTGCCAAAAGACCAAAGAATATGTTTTATGTTGAGTGAGGAAAACGAACCCTCGCGTGGGCAGTGGTAGGATGAGGAAGGGGTATGGGGGGGGGGGGGGAATTTTTGAGTTCGTTTCGCCGCGTCTCATAACTTCCGTCTAGGATAACTTTTGACTAGGAGAAGCTACGACGTTCGTTTAGGTTTCACCCGACAGCTCTCGTCGAGATCAATCAATTGCATGAATAATAACATTTGTGTGGTATGGTTATAGTGAAATTGTATGCGTTTAATGTAAAAATTAAGAAAACTTAGTACATTGTCGATCTATAGCTGCTAGTCAAAAAGCCAAGTATAATTACAGAAATCGTATACGGTTGGAAAGAGCATCTCAAAAGTGACCCAGTGATACCCATAAAACCCCATATGATTAAGTGAAGCGGTGCCGGGAACGTAAAATAAACATTAAAGCGTCCGAGCGCGTCAACGAAGACGTATCCACGCAAAATATACGGCTGTGTCCCCAACACAGCCACACCCCATTTTTTCAAGTTAATCTGCCTTTCGTCTCTGATTGGTTAATGGTGATGTGAGGTAGGTTGTTCGCTGGTGTCAAGAAGAACGCTTGACACAAGTACAGTGAGCGTTAAAAAATGGCGCTTCAACGCGTGAGTGAATACGGGACTGAACGAGTTGATGATCCAATCACACAAGTTGAAGTGTAGAGCTGTTTCAAGTCTAGATTGTGAACCGATTCAAAATGGCGAACGGCGAGGTGGCCACACATGTGTGTATGTGTGTACTTGTGTGTTAGTTGCTGTTTGAAGGACTTGCAGAGAACAGCACGTGGCCTGTGGTCAGTTCGCGAAGGCAAGGCGAGACGACGGAACGTAGTGTTTCTCAAGGAGGTGTCTGAGTTCACCCATGTCGCAAGCCGAGGTGCATGTCTCACGTGTGTGTTGCGCCACCACGACAGTCTTGTTGCCTCACGCACACACGTAGTCGACCCTGCAACACACCTCTCACTGGCTGGCACCCGTGTGGGAGGAGCAGGCCCAGCTCCGCGCCTCTAATGTGCGCTTCACTTCGAGCCTGTATGTATTGTGGCTGGAGGAGGAGTTCTCGCGAGCGCGAGGATGAGACAAGCGACACAACAGTCTTACATACAGAAGTAGAACTGGCGCGTGCTGCCTTGCTCGCCAACAACGTGGCAAGACGTGACATGGTGCGCCAAGGAACAGTCATGGCCGCTGCCTGTCGAACCCGCAGCCCCGGAGCTCTAATTGGTAATCAATGTTAAGGAAACTCATTTTCAATTTATCACTTTCGAAGGCAACTCTTTCAAACAAAAGAAATAGCTAGCGCAACTTTCTCAGAGAATGCTGACACGTTAAGAAATATTTTCAATTTTTGTTAAATATCTTTGTGTCTAAAATTTAACGCTAAAATTTAGATTTTGCAATTAATGCTAAATCAACAACATTTTTTAAAAATTCCTTACTGTAGGATTATTTTCTAAGAAAGTAGCGTTGAATTATTATTATTTTTTTGTGATAAAAGTGTTATATTTAAAATTGGTGCATCAACAAGAACTGTCTTTGACATCGATTCGTCATTTGAGCCCCGTGCCTGCAGGATTGGTATGTAGATACCTTAAAGAAACGAATTAACCATATGCAGGCAAAATCAGCAATTGGATATAGCCAAATCAGAATTAATAACTTATTTGATAGTAACATTCACCAGGGAGTGGGTACATGTACATCATAGAGAACCACGCAACTTTTCTGTGTACAGTTTATAGTACTTCTCTGTGTACAGTTTATAGTACAGCGCTGTGGTGCAGCTGTGCTCTTGAGTTGCACACCAAACACACTAAAAAAATCCTTAAAAAGTTTTCTGTTCGATAACAAAACTATTTTCTTAGAGGCTGTTTTGTTTACAGTGGCACCGTATCACTTTAATTCAAAGAGAAGGTTACATAAACATAAATTTGCTGTTAATAAACGTTTTCTTTATACGTTTGTGTTTTATGGCAACAATACATTTCTTCATAGCAAAGAAATATACCATATATGAGCTGATTTTATTTATGGTAAAGAAATATTACTTCGCACCAAAGGTTACGGTTTAGCGATGTTACCTAAAGGTTTTCTGTCGTTCATTGTAGTTTCCAGTATGTAATTATTGTCCCGACACAAACATTAATAAGCCATTATATTCTGCAGTTTCGAAACTGCAACTGGGCAAATGTACTGTACATACATTCCTCCTGCAGACCTTTAACGTTACTCTAAAGTGTAGTGATTCTTCTCATCACTTACCTAGAGTATGCTGGCCCGTTTTACTATCTCACTTAACATATCTATCAAAAGTAGGATATGAGAATAATTAGGCAAAGTGGTAGTTTGGTGAAGAGATTCAAGCTAATAGCTCGGGGGTGCGTATTCGAGTATAGGGGCGTTTTTGTTTAGCGAGTATAATTTTGAAGTATTTGTTACTTCTTTGTTGTTTGTTAATCACAGTTGTTTTCCAGAACACAAATTTTCTTTACAGGGAAACTCATATTATCACGAAGACTGCTGCTGAAGTACTACATTGGCAATGGCAATGGCAATGGCAATGCAAATTTATCATAGTCATTACTATAGAGATCAAACAAAAATTGTGCTTCTGGCAATCATTCTTTGCAGTGGTTTCTATTTAAATAAATTTTCCTTTGAGACAATAAATAATGTGTTCATCAAAGAAACCGTTTTCACAATGCACCTCGAGATTATTCCCAACGACAGCTGCAACTCTCAAAATCTTAAATATGCAGTCATCAGTCCTCAAAACTGTAATAAGAATTACTTATTACAGTTTCACATTAAAACATCTACTGCCTCAGAACGTCCAACGTACAGCGGTAAAATATAATGCATTTACGGCAAAGTATGTAGTTAATTTACATTTGAGGCATTTTTCTGTGACGGTAAATATAACATTCAGAAATGACGGTAAAACATTTTTGCTTTCCTTGTCACTCATAAAAATATCTTTAGTAGCTCAACTTACGTTATTTTATTACAACTATGAAATAAATCTGTTATTTTGGTGACTATTGTCCTTCATTTGTTCGAAACCAATAAATAGGTTGTAAGAACGCACATACGTCGTGGCCTCACTTTCTTTACCTCCTGCTATATGCAGTACGCCAACGACAGTTTACATTTGTCATTACACAACCTTATTTCAATTGGAAAATTTCTGCTTTGAAAACACATAACAATATTTGACTTCGATTAACATTTTCTCAGAAGTAATTGAAGTAAGAGGTTTTTCCTAATTGAGGAAATTGTACTAAAGACAGTGAAATTATATTATTTTGTTGGTTATATTAACGTGTTTATTCCCAGAAACATAAAATTCGGAAATTATTGCGACAATCTGCAAAATCGAAATATTCCCTAGACGCAGGTTTCCTCTCAACACAACGAAACACTGTTCAAGTTACAGACAGCTTGCGAAATGCATGCACTAAGCAATCCTGAACTAAGAGGCGGGTTCAGATGAGGGAAATTTTCAAAAGAAGGATTGCATGGATCGTGAGGTGGACACACTGTTGCAATGCAGCCGTTTCCTCAAGGTGCTCCTGTTTTGTCATTCTCTCCATCACAACTACGCAGTTCCATTCTGCTCTCATCCGATTCCCAGGCCTAATTTCTCTCTACGGTCCACTTTGTATCTTCACACAAACCACATGTAAGAAGTAAAATTGCTGCTACCCAAATTACTACATATTCGCCCTAATAAGCGATACCACCACAAAATTGTTGCAAACATAAAAATCCAGCTCTTTCGAAAATGCTTACTCTAAGCTTTACTTAACATGTCAGTTTGTATAAAACACAAAAGCGTGGAAATACTTCTTCTGATTTGATCCCAGCAATACTGTAAGTAATACACTGGTTGTTTTTGTTAAAGTAAATGCAATTAAGAATAAGGATTTTTTTTTCGGATGTTGATCTCATAACTGGCTATAAAACAACGGACCAGCAGAATCGTGAGTTCCTCGCTATCATGACTATTTCTGCCCGGGTAATCACCAAACTAACGTCTAACATCAAATATCAAAACTTTATTGCGAGTTGTTGACGTGTTTGAACTTGAGCCAAGAGTCGTTAGCCGGCGTCGTATAAAGTCGAAATAGACGTGGTACAGCATTATGACAAAGGTTAAGGTAAGGGTTATGTGTTATGCGTTATGCGTTATGCGAGATCTTCCCTTACACGAGTATTCTGCTCCACCTCGCTGAGGGTAGGACTATAAGACTGGCATCTCGTGTAAGCCACGTCTAGACGAGAAAGTTGAGTGTTTAATACTGCTCAGAAAACACCAAACTCTCTTTTAACTATCGGATGGTTACTGGTACAGTCTAGTGTCGGTAATATTTCAAGCGACTTCGAAGACGCTGTCTTTTTATACCGGATGTTCACGAACATCCGGTTATTAAACACCAGAGTGGGCAGATAAGTACAAATTGAGCATATTTAATCAAGGAACCAACAGTCTAACGTCTATAGTTAACCCGCTAATGGCAGTGGCAATGTGCAGGGGCGGGTATGCAACCTTGTGTACGTGGCATTGTAGTCAGTATGCGTGCCTTATAACACCGCGCATGGTCGGAGTCTGGGAGGAGCTACGTATATACATACAATTCCTGCAGGACGTGTTACCAGCATACGTGGAGGAAGTTCCTGTAGATGATCGTGAGGCGATGTGGTTTCAGCAGGACGAGGTCCATTGCGGTTCGCCGGCACCTCGACATGCACTTCCTGACCCGGTGTGTAGGTAGGGGAGGCGTCATAGCATGGCCACCACGCTCACCTGACATCACACCACCTGACTTCTGGCCGTGGGGCCACGTCAGATCGATGGTGTATGCCACACCACTTGACACGAGGCATGAGCTTATACACCGGAAACTTTTGCACACGTACGTCGTAACATGATTCATCGCTGCACAGCATGTGTGGCTGATGGTGGCGGACAATTTGAACAGACACAGTGAACAGAGACACCGAACAGACACTCTGTCCCAACGCCTTCAGCCCAAGTGTGTAAATAAAGTGTCATTTCATTGCATTGCATGTATCCTAGTTATTGTGATTGCCTACCTGCCACTGTCATTAGCAGGCTAACTATGGACTCTAGACTATTAGTTCTTTGATGAAATATGCTTTATGTGTATTCGTCTACCCCACTATGGTGTTTACTATCATTTGTTCGTGAACATCCGGTATATATAGTAATGGATACCACAGAAATTATGTCGGCGTGCTAAAGGACAAATTTCCACAATAAAAAAAGTGTGCAGTGGAGCGATTCCAGTCAAATGAATGTACCTGATGGAATAGCAGGCAAACACGAGATAGATCCTGGTATTGCATTGTGTAAAAGTCAAGGTAAGGAGCAGATGTAGGACTGACAGCGACTCGCCGAAACTTGTTAGGCCAACCGATATCGGACTAAGAGTTCACTGATACTTTGTGTTTGCTGAGTGTGGTCTGGATGTCTTGCCTTCTTCCTCCCTTCTCAAACCTACCCACGAGAAAAAATTTTGGTTCTACGTCATTTATAAGAACACGTAAGTCACACCATTCCCCATCCCCACTCTTTCTGCCAGGAGTATATCAAAATAATGTGTAAGAGAAAATCGTGCTGGAAAATATTTTACTTTCATGAATTCCTGAATTGCATCTGGCTTGACTAAAAGTTACAGTCACCAAATACAGTAAGCATAATCGTTAGTCTAAAGGGAAACTAGCCCGTGGAAATTAAACTTAAGATCACCAATGTTAATCGAGTACCGTTACGTGACACGTAGTTTTGTGCTAACAGAATGTAGCATATTCCCAGGAATTACGGTGATGAATTGTTCCTGCAGTGAGCAAGGGACACACAGGTGTAGTACAAGCAGGAGAGGTGAGCTTGTGGAACCGTCAACTACCCGAAACAATTTTGGAATCACAGATTAAACTAGGTGGATTTCGCCTTTGCGCGTAGCCACAGAATTGGCCCGAGATCTGCAATAATACTGTCAAAATTGCATGATCAAACAATAATGCGTCATTAATGATATTTGTACATTTTAATTTTCGAACATATCTGTGCTTTTACCAAAATAAAGTGTATAGTCAAATGTCTTTTCGTTGCGTTAAATATCGACGAGAGGAAGTGCGATAAACCTTCAAAGCACGTGTATATGTGTACAGTTGTGCTAACTGTAAGTCTATTGGCAGCATAGCTGTTTAGTTCTGGTATTCGGGAATTGTTTACTTAGCACCTGGCATGTTCACTGTACTCCACATCTCCTCTAGCGTCCAGCCGACGTCGTGTGGATCGAGATACATACAAAAGAACTCAAAATCTCAGCTCTGAATCTTGTTACTTCGATATACCATTAAAATTATGGACTCGCCTCTTAAGGCACAGCTTATACCCCTTTTGCAGAAATTCGTCTTTTTCGTGTCATAATTTCAGTTTCAAAGGATTTATTAGAAGTGCTTGGTTATAGAAAATGTACAATTTACTAGTTTTTTAATACTTTTGTATTTAATTTGCCCTGTTTGTTATTTCTTGCTAGCAGAAAGTCAGGAACTTATTGATAAAATATAAAATGTTCTCGAATTTTTACAAAAAGCAGGTAACAGAACTAAAATTACGCACAAAAAATCGTAAACAACTCGTAAAATGAAAATTTTCCTATAATAGTACATTTGCAGTAATTACTACAAACCCAAAATTATAACACGAGAACGAAGAATTTCTGCAAAAAGGAGTGAAGCAGGGCCTTAAAGTCCCGTAGGTACACACAGCGCGACGAGAACGCTGCACGTCAGTTCACAGCCTTGCACTTAGAGGCGAGGACCTGATTGATGCGCTTAGCACTCTAGTCCTTGTCAATCCCGAGCTTCTCGGCGTGAAACACGGAAAATAACTGTAGGTTGGTGGACTCCTTAAGTACGTGACGCCAGGTTCAGAACCGCTTAAGAGAGGAGAACAACTCTTCATAGTTGCGAGCAGGTAGCAGAACACCATGTAATCTTCCACCAATCCACACTGAAGGCAAGCGTGCCAAAAACTACGCTCATCCCCAATTATACGACGTACAAGGTCCGCTCGCGGTTCCGAGATGCACGATTGCAAGGCTGCAAGTCCACGAGTCGAGGCAGCCATTATGCTGGTTTATTATAACTATACATCCTACCTTTATAGGCTGTAGCTTTTTGTCTCGTTGTGAACCAATATAACTCCAGGCAAAAGTGACTTTTAATATACGACGTGCAGATTACGCCCGAAGAAATATCCGGTGGAATGAACAGACTGATTATTCAAGAAGATAAGGCGATGAACTGATTACAGCTTCAAATACCTACGAAGTACTTCATGTAGCGCATGTTTTTTAATGGGTTAGCATCTCATCGTCATTGAGGTCATTGCAGATGGACCCAAGTTGCTCAGGTAGTAGAGTCTGGAATTGAATACAGCTCCTCCCGAACGCATGACAAGTTAACGCTATACTCGCTACTTCCCGGAAGATTCGAAACGTTGTTATGGAGTCTATGGTAGTGATAAGAATAATGCATAAATATTTATATAAGTACACATATATTTCTATATACACACTACATTATATATATATATATAAATTGGTTTTTGTTATCGGGCTGTGCTACTCAAAATATAAATATTATTTGCCCTTGGAGACAAAGAATAACGTGAATGCTTAAGCAAACACGATAGCTTGTCGCTCCTGTAACCTGAATATACTCTATAACAACCCTATATTACTGTTGATGAATAATCACTGAGGAATGACGTGTATAGTTCGGGGTATGTCCTGTGTAATCTATATGCGGGCAGGCAAGGCAGTCAACTGCTGATCCTAATGTACAAGCGTATAGTTCGACATCGGTGCCTATACATATGTAGCGAGTGAGGTGATTTGGGCTGAAGCGGGGAATGCAAGGGCGGGGGAAGCGGGGGATCCCCGAGAAGGCCCGCCGACCAGCGACTTCGTCCGGCACGATTCCCACATGCGAAAATCCTGGAGCCACCCATCCGGGAATCGAGCCCGGTTCGCCTGGCTGGCGGACGGGTAGTCTAACCACTACACCACCGCGGCCCCCATAAATATGTAGTGAAGATCTCTTACTGTTAACTATGTCCTCCGTGACCATTGTGATGCGCGTTCGTGAGACGATATTTCCAGAATTTTCCGCAACACCGCTGAGAGATATCATCAATATCTTCATCCTTCAGCGACGATGAAAAGCGAAACGGCTGCTAATCCACTGTGTAGTGGAGTCTCCGACGTATAGCGCTACTCGGAACGTCTATGGAAAGTGAAGCAGATACTCCGGACGTATTTCAACGGCGGCGAGATATCCCAGGTATTCCTGGCCAAGCTGGCTACCACTTGCTCGACACTACTAAAGGGCAAATTCCTGCAGCTACTCGCGAGGGCTGAGTTATGCACGGAATGTGTGGGGGCGTCTGCTAGTTGGTCGTATAGCAGCTCCGGTCCTCTGCTACGAAACGCCGCGTGTATGAACACGCCACTAGTTCACCCACACTTCAAATACGCGCATTTCCTTCTTATTGTATTTTGTGATACATATCTGTTACTTCCGGAGACACCTAACTACTGTTTTGGATGCCTGTTACAACGAGGTGAAAGCTGTTCACGATATAGCGAGCACTTTTGAAATCTTCCTTTGAAAAATGAATGTCACTGCATGCATTTAACGGGCACATTGGCTGGCATGCGGTCTGTAAAGTTGGTAACGACAGATATAAAATAGTTCTGTTATTTAACGTTGAAATAAAACTGTTAGGAGAACTCTGAGTATACTGTGAAACTACAGTATTTCTTTTACTTTCTGCGATCTTAATGCATACATGTGTAGGAATTAACCAAGTTGTACAATATTTACTTTTTTAACAATTTAACTGTTTTCCTTCACCGACGCATGAATAAAGTGACGAGGCCCATGGCAATATTAATTTTACATAAGACGGAAGAATACACACTGTGCATACAAGTAGATCTTAAGCAGGGCTCTCAAAAGTGCTAATTTTACAGTGAACATCCTATAGTAAAAATAACGTTCGCATTTTAAGGTAATCTTAATGAACACGAGCAAGTGGAACAATTCCCCGTATTTTCACTGTACAGATCCGTTCAGTATTGGCTGTTGTAACAGTTTCTTCATAATATGTAGAGTCGTTGAACAAAGATTCGATAAGTGATACATAAGTGTGCAACACGTTTCCGAAAATGCAGGAACCTTTTCACCAAGGTGGCTGGTGTAAATAAGTCAGTCAGTGAACAGCAGTCCACTATATTATCAGTAGAGGCGATGAAGTATTCGATACACGTGCTGGTATCTCCCTTAAAGGCGTGAAGAATACTACACGCACTAAACATAGGTTCTCGTACCAGTGGCATAGAGGTGAGATATCTATGCGAGACAAGATACTTACAGCAGATTGCACTGTACGCAGTTGTAGTTTGCGAGTTACTGTATAGCAATGGTGTATGAAAGCTTTAGTCTCCGAAAAATACGAATTAAAATTGATTTGTTAAAAATAATTGAAATTATGGGGTGAATGTGAAAATATTATAATTAGTTAGTTCTCAAAAAGTCTATCTGATGAATAATTCATTTTCATATTTAAATATATGTGAAATATTTTATTTAATTGTATGTGTGAATACACAAGTAAAACATGATAGAAATAAATGTAGTTACCTCATTTTATCGCAAACGATGGATCTGTATTTCATTTTGGCAACATGCATAACGCGCTAATTAAATCAGTTTGAAAGTTAGTATTGTCACCAAAGTAAACGATATATTTTTGTAGTTCATTCGTGGTTAGTTAAAAATTTTCTGAAGCCTTGCTAAAGTTTAACTTTTAAGTCATTCCTCCACCTTATGTAAGCAAAGCTTAACTAAATCTAGAAAATTACAGCAATGGAATAATGCACAGTGTTTCTGCACGTTCAGTTTAATGCTATTTTTCATGAGAACTATTTCTTACTAGGTATTGCCAATACACCTGTTTTCTCCCTGTTTTTACACATATTAACTACAATTAAAATACTGTCATTTATAAGTAAAATATTAGTTCGGGTATAATTAAAACAAAAAAGTGACTTTTCTGTTACCAGAAGTATAAACTGCTTGTTGTGAACTACATGTTGAGGAACCAATCAAACATGTCACACATTTCAAAGGTTTGCTTCAGAAAGTGTGTAGTTACCGCGGTGAACAGACTCTACCACACGGACATGCCGTACTTGATATTTAAGGCGCGGGCCTCTGAGCCGAGTAGAGGAGTGAGGGACTGGTAATGGCGACTCTAGGGAACAGTTACGCCACTGGAATTGGCGGTAGTGTAGAGGCAAGCGTGTTTCAGGAAAGGATCCAGTGTCCCTGGACCGCTGCCTGCTCTAATAGCCACCGCGTCCTGGAAATGAGCGGCTCTCTAATGAACACACGAGCTCTCGATGGAAGACCCTTCTGGGCAAGTTATGGTAATGCTGGCGGTGGTGTGGAGGCAAGCGTGTTCCAGGAAGGGATCCAGTGTCCCTGAACCGCTGCCTGCTCCAATAGCAGCCGTGTCCTGGAAGCGAGCGGCTCTCTAATGAACACACGAGCTCTCGATGGAAGACCCTTCTGGCCAGTTATGGTAATGCTTGCGATACTCAGCGCTGTCCCCAGTGACAGCGATTTTTTTTTGCGAAAAAGTTTTCGCGATAAGCGATATTTCAAGAAGGCTGTTGTTCTTGTTCTTAAATTTATCGCTCGACGAACTTTTTTACACGGCTTTGCTTTTATGTAAGCGAATCACAGATTGTTATATTAGAGTAGCAGGAATGTGGGTGGCCCAGCTCAATGTATAAACGACCACTTGTATATAGTCAGCATCTAAATATAAATTTTGTATTGAAGTTGCAGTTATGACTCGCTTAGGATTTCTTCTGGGAAGGCTAAGTACATCTTGAATACAATATTTTTATATATACTTGTATGCTATTTTTGCCAAAAATAGCATACAAGTATATATAAAAATATTGTATTGTATTTATTATCATCCAATGTTTTATTGGCTAACTATAAAAATGCAGCAGGTCGTAGTAAACATAATAAAAATTAAAGTGAAGGAATTCATGTGAAGGTATTATTCACTACGGTTTTAATCAAAACCTACATTTGATCATTAAATAGTTTGTTTGTAAGCTCCGAGCCGTCATCTCTGGGTAAACATGTAAAGCTAGTTGGAACGCTAAGACATGACACAATTAGCTGAAATAAACTGTCAGAAAAGAAGCTGCTTCGTTTGTCACAGTTCATTTCAAAAGCTATGAACCTATCATTATACGATATCTGTGACAAAGTAGCAGACTGCGATTTATCGGCCATCTCTAATCACAACACAGTGACAACAGAGTTATATTACGTGTTTCGTGCAATACAGTGACTGACTGAATATTATTTCCTTAGTAATTATCTATCTCATCATATCGTTTTTCGTTGACATTGCTGCAGTTTATGTAATGTGTATATATTTTGTACTGAAATTATGCGCCCAACAAGAAGATGATTAGTAATAGTTTTTCTGTTTCTTAGTTTTTCGTTTCTATTCTCTTTTACGTTTTTCTTTATTTCATTTCGGCTGATTTTAGAATCCAGGATAGATCACTTCCAGATATTACTTTTCTGATGTCTTTGTAAATGGGAGTATCACTTTTATATTTTTTCCTCCATTCAGAGTATTTATATTGTCTAGTAGTTGTCTCTCCGTACATTTTGTATCATTGTTTGTTGCAGTCGGTAATGGGTGTCGGAATTATGAGTTAAATTTGGAATGTTTTTAAATTGCCTCATTTCTCTAAAGTGAAAAATCTAAATCTGCTTACACACATATAATATTGAAAAAGGAGTTTAATATTTCTTGGGAGTGGTAAAAAAATATTTTGTTGCGTAGATAACTACTGTATATCATCGGAAGTAAATGCTAGCGTTCTTGCTATTTGAAAACTTAATACGAAAATGCTATTGCGGAAACGTATTTCAACCCACCATTGGAAATATCCACTCAGTTGTTTACCGACTGAGTTACTGAGAGTTGCCCTCCGTCCACCAGTCTACAAGTTGACTCCAACTTCTCTCTCTTCTTTGTCTGCTTGTACTCGTCATAAGCGTGCTGCTAGAACGCGTATCTATTGTGGTGACGCCTCTGCTTACAAGATATTGACATGGGGTGCGTGTTGTGCAACTAGGGGACTCTCAAGTGTAATGCTATCTTTTAACAAGTGCGAAGACTGTAGCTAAGTGCAGTGGAGTCTATCATAGGTTCACGCAAGTGCGTCTAGTGTGTTTGTCAGTATACGAGCCGGAAAATGCAGTTCTCATCAATATTAAGTTGAGGTCATATCCTCCACTTCATAATTTAAAAAAAAATTGTAACTCCTAACTATACATCAAATTTAAAAAATTCAATGTACAAATTGTTACACTTCAATAACACCACACAACTAAAACAAATTTAATACATAAATACATTTTTTTCCCCCAAAGAATAAGCTTGAAACAAAAGCATTTGTCACTAACACAGACATTTAAAAATTAGCCATTAACATCTTTGCTTCACACATGATGGTGCAGGGATATAATTAATCGAGGGATATAATTAATTAAGGGAGTAAGTTGGACGCTAGGCATCCATGAATATTTGAGAGTTCCATTTCTGAATTATAGAACTAAATGTCATTTTAGTACACATACACAGAAATATACATCCAGTAGTTCCGGAGTTTAAAAAAGTATATTTTAGAGATGCTGTAACTATTATAAGGCTCTAGTCAGTCATCCGTCTTGAAAGAGAGGCATAATCTGTAACCATCAGTGGATTTCAGCAATGCCTTTGGTCTAAGGGAGTTCACTACGTGCCAGCTTAGATTTATGGAATTTTCGCCACAGGCAGCACGACTGATTTTGCATTGCTTTTTACTAATCTATGTTCAATACTGTTACTATTAGGAATCTCTGTAATCACCTGCAATAGATGACATCTTGGTGAGCAAGCAGTCGAGGGTCTTCCCCCAACTGGAGCCTCAGCCACACGGCCACGCCACACCTCACGATACGTAAGGTACACGCCACACCTCACAATAGTTAAGGACCTCGCCAAACCACACAATAGTTAAGGTACCCGCAACACCACACAATACTTAAGGTCCCCACCACACCTCTCAATAGTTAAGGTCCCCGCCACACCACACAATAGTTAAGATACCCGCCACAACACACAATATTTAAGGTGCCCGCCACACATCACAATAGTTAAGGTCCCACACACCACACAATAGTTAAGGTACCCGCCACAACACACAATATTTAAGGTCCCGCCAAAACTCACAATAGTTAAGGTCCCCGCCACACCACACAATAGTTAAGATACCTGACACAACTCACAATAGTTAAGGTCCCCACCACACCACACAATAGTTAAGGTACCCGCCACAACACACAATATTTAAGGTGCCCGCCACACATCACAATAGTTAAGGTCCCCACCACACCACAAAATAGTTAAGGTACCCGCCACAACACACAATATTTAAGGTACCCGCCACACCTCACACTAGTTAAGATCCCCATCACACCTCACAGTAGTTAAGGTCCCCGCCACACCTCACAATAGTTAAGGTCCCCACCACACCTCACAATAGTTAAGGTACCAGCCACAACACACAATATTTAAGGTCCCGCCAAAACTCACAATAGTTAAGGTCCCCACCACACCACACAATAGTTAAGATACCCGACACAACTCACATAGTTAAGGTACCCGCCACACCTCACACTAGTTAAGATCCCCATCACACCTCACAATAGTTAAGGTCCCCGCCACACCTCAACGATAGTTAAGGTCCCCACCACAGCTCACAATAGTTAGGGTTCCCGCCACACCACACAATAGTTGAGGTACCCGCCACACCTCACAATAGTTAAGGTCCTTGCGACACTACACAACAGTTAAGTTCCCCACCACACCACACAATAATTAAGGTCACCGCCACACCACACAAAAGTTAAGGTCCTCGCTTCATCACACAAAAGTTAAGGTCCCCGCCACACATCACAATAATTAAGGTCATTTTAAAACCTCGCAATTTTTAAGGTCCCGCCACACTACACAAAAGTTAAGGCCGCCGCCACACCTCACAATAGTTAAAGTACCGCAACACCATAGAATTGTTAAGGTCACCGCCACACAACACAATAGTTATGGTCCCGTCACACCACACAATAGTTAAGGTCCTAGACCACACCTCACAATTCTTAAGGTCCTTGCCACACATCAAAATATTTAAGGTACATGACAAACCTGACAATAATTAAGGTCCCTGCCACAGCACACAATATTTAAGGTCCCCGCCCCACCACAAAATATTTAATGTCCCCACAACACCACATAATATTTAAGGTCCCCTCTACAAAAAAAGACAAAGTTAAAGCCACACCTCACAATAGTTAAGGTCAACGCCACACCTCACAATAGTTAAGGTATCTGCACACCACACTATAGTTAAGATCCCCGCCACACCACACAATAGTTAGGTTCCCCGCCACACCTCACAATATTTAAGGTCCCCGCTACACTGCACAATAGTTAAGGTCCCCGCCACACCACACGATAGTTAAGGTCCCACCACACTTCACAATAGTTAAGTTCCCCACCACACATCGCAATAGTTAAGGTACACGCCACACCTCACAATAGTTAAGGTATCTGAACGCCACACTATAGTTAAGAACCCCGCCACACCACACAATAGTTAAGGTTCCCGCCACACCACACACTAGTTACGGTCCCGCCACATCACACGGTAGTAAAGGTCCCCGCCATACCTCACAATTCTTAAGGTCCCCGCCACACCTCACAATATTTAATGTCCCCGCCACACTACACAATAGTAAATGTTCCCATCACACCTCAAAATAGTTAAGGCCCCCGCCACACCTCACAATAGTTAAGGCCCACGCCACACCACACATTAGTTAAGGTCCCCGCCACACCACATAATAGTTAAGGTCACCACCTCACCACACATTAGTTAAGGTCCCCGCCACACCACATAATAGTTAAGGTCCCCACCTCACCACAAAATAGTTAAGGTCCCCGCCACACCGCACAATAGTTATAGTACCCGCCACACCACACAATAGTTAACGTACCCGCCACACCACACAATATTTAAGGTCCCCGTCACACGTCACAATATTTATGGTTCCCACCACACCACACAATTGGAAAGGTCCTTGCCACAACTCACAACAGTTTAGGTCCCCACCACACCATATAATAGTTAAGGTCTTCGCCTACCTGTTGCGAATTTGAGGCCAAGAAGCGCGGGAGCAATAAGAACGACAGTGCCATGCACGTCAAGTGCGCCATCGCCGCTAAGCGCACGGCGTTTTCGTCACCCTGCATGTACATATGGCATTTTTATAGGTGACCCTATAATATATTTTTGTTGGAAAGTCTGCAGAATGGTTCAATGCAGGGCCCTTGAGTAGATTGAGACAGTACTTTGAAAAATGATTTTCTAGCCATTTCAAAGTAATTTGAAATAGTGTTATTAACGTGCATGACGTCTTAAAATTACTCACCAGCTCTCTACTGAAGTGTTTGTTCCTCTCGTACAACAGCGTATTAGACACTCTTGCGACTGTTCCGTGGAAAAAACGTCTATAGCAATCATACTATAACGCAGTTTAAGCAGTTGGCAGGCGAGAATCTTGTCTGCATGGCGATTGAAGTGCTTTGTAGTGTCTTTGAGAAATTTGTTGATTTTTGCGGAACTGATTAATGTGCCTCCAATATACTTACTTAGAAAACGAAAGAACATACAAGGCGATAATGGAATGGTACTTTCATGACATAATATATAATGGAAACATTATTTTTGTGCCATCCAACATAGCTAAAAGCGGAATTTCCAGACTCCTGTATCTCAGAATATGCGAAGCAGACACATGCGGAACGACGTTGGGGGCATGCATTGCTACAGAATCACGGCCAATATAATCCCCTTAGTTACGGCGACACCAAGACCGCACGCCAGTGGGACGTCTTGCGCGTAGATGCGATACCGCGTTACATACGCCGGTCGGCATCCCCCCTATCACTTTTCCTCGCTCGTACAAGCATGCTCTCACTTGGCGACCGCCTTGAGTATAGTCACGTCATGGCTACTTCCATACTTCTTGAAACCCTGCTAAAGTTATACTTACAGGATATTTCTCCGCCTTTCAGAAAACAAAGCTTAATCAAGTATACAACATTACTACCTAAGGGTAACACGCCGTATTCGTGAGCACTTGGTGTTATAATATTATGCATAAGAACTATTTCTTATAGGCTGTTCACGGTAAAATGAGCACTTTAAAAAGTCCTGCTTAAGATCTACATCTACTTGTATGCACGTTGTGTATTCTTCTGTATGTGAAATTAACATTGACATGGGCCTCATTACTTTTATTCATGTGTCGGTCAAGTGAAACTGTGAGAATATTAGAAAAGTAAACATTTTACATAATGTATCTGCTAATTTTTCCACTTCGGTGCATAAGAAACACACACACACACACACACACACACACACACACACAGAGAGAGAGAGAGATAAATAATTTAAATTATCATAAACGGTTACCTCACTTTAATTCGACGTTAAGATATGGAACTACTTTCCATCCTTTGTTACCAACTTTACAGGGCACATGTCACTACTGTGCACGTTTAAGTATATGGAGGCAAGGGGAGTGACATTTTCCAAGGTTGATGTCAAAAGTGCTCACTTTATCGTGAACAGCGTTTCCTAGATAGTACCAACATACCAAATTTGTAACAGTTTTTATTCGTATTAATTGTATATGAAATAATATAATTTACAGATAAATTATAAGTAAAAGTCCTATTTAACAAAAAGTAAGGCATTGTTACGAAACGCTTATGATACATGCAGACATATTTAGGAAATAACCAAACACATTATACATGGTGTGATTTTTCAAAGGTTAGATTTTAAAAATGTGAATAAACCGATAACGGACAATACCAGAAGTGAAGTGGCGTGGCGTGATACACCACACACTAAAGATGAGGTAGACCTACCTCGTTTGTTGCGCACAACTAATCTCCGTATCCCAACATCGAACTGCCGTTGTGCTAATACGTCTGGCGAAAATAGCGTGGATTGGGCTTGAGGTTAGAACACTGTTTAGTGAACAACTTTTTTGTGATGTTTTTATACTTAGTCTAATCAATTTGCAATGCTTTTTGATTAGATTCAAACTGGTAAAAGTATTTTACTAATATAACAATGCTTTTCATTGAAAAATTAAGATATAAACATACGTTCATCACTGTTGACCATGTGACTTTGGCAGTTGTGTAGTATTGGGGTAGGTCAATGTTGGGTACATTCGCAGAAGACGAATAGGCGGTCTACCTCACCTTTAGTCTATGAGTTACATTCGCTAACTGGCTTCACGAGGCTGAGACATGTCGGTGGTGAGTGGCGCCATCTTCCTTGCTTGAGCAGCTGTCTTACTGGTGTGTACTCCGCGGTCGGACTGGAGCGGGCTACTGGCCTCGACAGCGCAGCTCGCGGCGAGAAACGCGCCCTTAGTAGCCTACTCTTGCTAGGTCGACGACGTAGTGATCTCCCGTGCATTCTCGCTGTCTGTCATTCGAACTAGCAATGACCAAGGCAAGTGAATAGGAAACTAATCAGGACGCTGAATACTTACGCTATGTAAAAGGGAAAATAGTAATAGTATGACAAAATTCCAGACTAAAGGACCGGACTACGGGGGTAGGGGGATCGATAAGGAGTCCACCCCCCCCCTTTTTTTCACCTGGAAGTTCCAAAACTGATGGCTGGAATTGAAATATATATAATCTAAGTAGTAGTAGTTTAGTGCTACAATATAGGCATAATATAAACATCAATAGAATAGAATGTCAAGAAATTGACCGCCAAGCTACTAGGGGAGTCAGGGTGGAATGCAGGCCAAACTGAGGCACCCTCACCTTCCAGGCAACTTGGTGTAGATAATTTGCAATATCATATTGAAATGTAATCAATAAAGGCTGTAATGGGAAAATAAAGTAACCAATAAAATAAAATAAAGAAAAAAGGAAAATCCTACGCCCCTGTATTACCTATAAACGGCACAGGTACGGGGATGATTAGAAAAATGCGTCACCGGCCTTTGGCTGGCCACGAGAAAAATAATAAATAAAATAAAGTTTGACATTCGCGACGAAACACAGGCGGGAGTTTTTAAAGAATTGCTGGAGCTAGAAAAACACATGCCTCGTGGTGGCCGAACAGTAGCGACACCTGCAGGTATTCCCCGTGTTTGAGTCACAGCGTGTAAGAGCGATAAGGGTGAATCTAGAAAAAGCATTTACCACCCCATCGCTCCCACACGCAAAGCTCGAGATCTTCGATTTTCGTCGTAAAGAGTTTACTACCAGATTTTAAATGAAAGGCACAGTAATTTCATTGGTGAAACGTTTGTATGAAAGTCCATTGTAGTGTGATACGCGAAGTTGTACCTTCTTACGGCTAGTAACAAGGTAGTCAGTTTGTTGTAGAAAGTATTTCTACACGAGAACCAGTCAGGCGTTCAGTTCATTGTTAAATTAGTAAACATTATTCATGACAGTGTGTACTAACCTACTACACATAAACCAAGTACTCATATGAACAGAATGTTGGAAGTATTGATGTAATGGCAACGACCCTCCAGCTGGATATATATACATGCCCCTGGCAGCGCTTTGAGAGAGGATTCGTCATTGTACTGTTGCAGTGATGGCGGGTTGTTTCGGTACCAGTATGTATATACAACTGTAAATATACTTCTTTGCTGGATTTCTGCCAACAATTTGTTTTACTTCACTTATGGAGAACCTTTGCTCACGTTCAAATACACTGGCGTTCCATTAGGCGACGCAGAAACTAGTTTCGTAGATATACAAGTAGAGCATTTATAAAAATGGCATAGTTTGAAAATGCTAATTTGAGAATAACTTTAACAAAAAGCTATATTTGTTGCAAGTTGTATATCGGGCAAGCCTGAAGTGTAATCTATTTTCTAACGAAAGTACGTATTTAGTGACTACTAGCAGCAGTTTCTTTAAGAAACGATAATCTCAATGATCCTGCAGCACAGATCCTACAAGTGCATTAATATAAACAGAAATATTATTCATGAAACTGTTTTTTTATAGAAATAATAACTGCAGTCTGTGGCCGACAGGGCACACACTATCTAGTGACGGGGAAGATGCCATCTAATGACGGAGCGCACGCCATCTAGAGACTGGGCGCACGCCATCTAGTTACGGGGCGCCACCTTGTGACGGGGCACAGGCCATCAAGTGAAGGATCACACGCCATTTAGTGATGGGGCAAAGGCCATCTTATGACGGGGCGCACTCCATCTAGTGACGGAGCGCACGCCATCTAGAGACGGGGCGCAGGCCATCTAGTGACGGGGCACATGCCATCTAGTTACAGGCCGCCATCTAGCGACAGGGCACACGCCATCTAGTGACGGTGCGCACGCCATCTAGAAACGGGGCGCACGCCATTTAGTTACAGGGCTTCATCTAGTGACGGGGTGCAGGCAATTTAGTGATGGGGCACACGCCATCTAGTAACAGGCTGTCATCTAGTGACAGGGCACACGCCATCTAGTGACGGGGCGCACACCATCCGTCTAGTGACGGGGCGCACACCATCCGTCTAGTGACGGGGCGCACGCCATCTAGTGATGGGGCACACGCCATCTAGTGACGGGGCGCACGTCATCTAGTGACGTGACGCACGACATCTAGTGATGGGACGCACGCCATCTAGTGACGGGGCACACGACATCTAGTGACGGGGCACATGACATCTAGTTACGGGATGCACGCCATCCATTTAGTCACGGGGCACACGCCATCTAGTGACGGGGCACCATCTAGTGTTGAGACGCACGCCATCAATCTAGTGACAGGGCACACGCCATCTAGTGATGGGGCACACCCCATCCGACTAGTGACGGGGCACACGCCATCTAGTGACGGGATGCACGCCATCTAGTGACGGGGCACACGCCATCTAGTGATGGGGCACACGGCATCTAGTTACGGGATGCACGCCATCCATTTAGTCACGGGGCACACGCCATCTAGTGACGGGCCACACACCATCTATAGACGGGACGCTCGGCATCCATCTAGTGACGTGGCATACGCCATCTAGCAACGGGGCACACGTCATCTAGTGATGGGGAGCACGCATTCTAGTGATGGGGCACATGCCATCTAGTAATGTGGTGCCATTTAAGGACAGAACAAACGCCAAACATCTAGTGACGGAGCACACGGCATCTAGTTATGTGGCACACACTATCTAGTTACAGGGCGCCTTCTAGTGACAGGGCACACTCAATCTAGTGACGGAGCGTATGCCAACTAGTAATGGGGCGCATGCCATCTAGTTACGGTGTGACATCTAGTGACGGGACGCACGTTATCCATCTAGTGACGGGGTACACGCCATATTGTTAGGGGGCACCATCTAGTGACAGGGTGGACGCCATTTAGTGATGGGGCGCACACCATATAGTGATGGGGCACAGGCCATCTAGTTACGGAGCACACATCATCTAGTGATGGGATACACATTATCAAGTGATGGGACGCACGCTTCAAGTGACGGGGCACATGCCATCTAGTTACAGTGCACCATCTAGTGACAGGGCACACGCTATCTAGTGTCGGGGCATATGCCATCTAGTGACGGGACACACCCCATCCATCTAGTGACGGGGCACACACCATTTATAGACGGGACGCATGACATCCATCTAGTGACGGGCACACGCCATCTAGTGACAGGGCACATGCCATCTAGTTATGGGGCACACATCATCTAGTGACGGGATGCACACCATCTAGTGACGGAGCCACGCCAACTAGTGACGGGCACATGCCATATAGTTACTGGGCACTATCTAGTGACGGGGTGCATGCCATCTATTGATGGGGCACACACCATATTTTTATGGGGCGTCTTCTAGTGACGGGGCACACGCCATCTAGGGATGGGGCGTACGCCATCTGGTGACAGGGCGCACGCCATCTAATGACAGGGTGATCACATTTGAGTGACGGGGTGCACGCCATTTAGTGGTGGGGCGCATGTCATCTAGTGACAGGGCGCACGCCATCTAGTGATGGGGTGCATGCCATTCGGTGACGGGGCACCCGCCATCTGGTGACGGGGCTCACGCCATCTAGTGGCGGGGCACACGCCATCTAGTGACGGGGCACACACCATCTAGTGGCGGACGCATGGCATCCAATGGCGGGGCACATGTCTCGTGGTTACATAAGTAATCCCATTCCTCTGTAGAAGAGGTAGAAAAATATTTTATTAAGAAATTGTAGTAAATAGAAGCCACAGAAGGTGGGAATAATATGTAAACGCTGTTCACGATAAAATGAGCACTTTTGAAACCAACCTTAGAAAAATCACTCTCTCAGCTTGTATATATTTAACGGATGCTCTGAGTGAGATGCTCACCGTGAAGTTCGTACCGATGGAGGAGAAGTATTTACATATCCTAATATCGAATAAAAAGTGTTAGGTAACCATTTGTGATAGACCTAATTTTAATTATTTATTTCGCTTCGTGTTTTTTTACGCGTCGAAGTATAAAATAGGAGCATATTTGTATAATAATTACTTTTCCAATAATTTCACAGCATCACTTGATCGACGCATGAGTAAAGTGATGAGACGTATGGCAATGTTATTTTTGCATAAGGCGGAAGAACACAATCTGCTTAGAAGTAGATCTTAAGCATATATATATATCATGGTAACTTTAGTGAAAAACGCAACGTATCTAGTGGAATCACATATACTTATTAGGCCCCTACGTGTTAGCCGAAGATGAGCATGATAGGACGTGGTGGCGATGTAATGTACGTAGCATACTACTGTACATTCGTCTAAAGTGTCGACTCGAAAATTCTGCATAGCCGCTGCAGCAGTTGGACTTGCCACACTCGGCACAGTTATCGACGGAGGTGTGTGCCTCGAGCCATACAGCAGTGCCCCTCAGTCTCGAGAGGTCGTCGACGTGGCCAGGTAAGGCAGCGAGGTGCCCGGCTGTGTATACACGCCGACGTGGAACATCGCGGCTATAACCGACCCAGTTTCCTTCTACAGACGCACCAGGGCGCGATAAAGCCGCGAGACTGTGTGTGGCATTCCTACCGTTTCGTCCTGTCTCACGTCGTTATAGAGCGGCCACACCACCTGTCCTCCTTCACTTCCGTGCGCTTGTCTCAGCTCCGGATCATCCGAGCAGAGGACGCCTAGTTGTCTCGGCCGTCACTATCTCCTCACATGTTCTGCGTCAGGTGCAAGCACGCCATTACCTTTGTCAGTATCCTGTGTGATCGGCAACCTGCTGCAGCGAGCGTCAGTAATGTAACTCTGACAATCCCACATGGCATGCATCACTGGCTCAAGATCAGAGAAGCTCTGAAAATGGAGAGTGGAACTCATGAGTATTGAGTTGATTAACGAAGAAGTTCGTAAGAGCCGGGTACATATTAGAGTGAGTGAGTGAAGAGATTTGTCCGGCAATAACAGCGAGGTTTTGAGAGCCGTTGAGGGTGATTGAGGTGACAATGGAGCAGCGCCGGAATGAAAGGGCGGGGGAAACGTGAGATCCCCGAGAAAACCCGCCGACCAGAGACATTGTCCGGCATGATTCCCACATGCAGAAATCTGGTGGCTCGGCTGGGGATTGAATCAGGTTCGCTTTGGTGGGAGGCGAGCAGGTTAACCGCTAAGCCATCGCGGCCCCAGGGACATATTAGAGACAGCAATTATCATAATAGATACTTTGATGAAAACGAGTGGTCAGGTGTAAGTGCAACTACCAATACAACTGGTGGAAGTCGCCTTTGCTGAAAAGTTTCATGTTCTTATTTTCTTATGCGCTTATTTAAGGTGACTAACTCGTCCAGTCCCAGTGTCCATGCTCAAGGAAAAGTCGCACATTGAGGGCATTCATGGTTGGCACTGTACGCAACAATGAACCAGTGTTCAGTGTTTTAAGCGACTTTTTTTTCTGCACCTCTCGTCTGTGAATGGTTTACGCTGAAATCGTTGTATAACAAGCAGAAAGTTGTTCTCTTGTTGCGAAAAGCACGCGTGAGACAGGTACAGCGCGCATCATAAAATTAAGTAATTACAACACTTCGGCTCAGAAATTAATTCGGGACTGAAAGGGTTAATTTCAGTTTACAGATACATTCTTGAGGCAAACTGACGCTACACTAGTCTCGACACTGCAGCTGCTACTACGTATTTAGGGCGTGATACCTGCGCGCAACTTTAAAATATACGACGTTTACTGTAAAGTCAACATTTTTAAAGTCCTGCTGAAATTTTCCTTTCAGCTATATTTATACTTCTTAGGCTACTTTTTAATATAAACATTGCAACGTGACTAATAAGAACAATGTTTACATTTCACTACTCTCAGAACCTAATGTGCGAGGTTACAATAAAATATATTTATTAGCGGCTGATGCCTGTTGTGAGGGGGTTGCAAAGTGCTCACTTTACCGTGAATAGCGTGCTATAGGATGTAGGATGCGACCGTAGAACCTGCGATGACACCTCGCCACTCTGCTGTAGTTCCTTGTAACGCCGCCGAGCGAGATGCCACAGTGGTCACACACTCGACACGCATTCGGGAGGACCTGGGTTCGAATCCAGGTTCGGCCATTCTGATTTTGGTCTTCCATCGTTTCCTGGAACCACTCCAGGAGAATGCTGCAATGTTTCCTTCCCCGTCTGTGGTTCTCCGAGCAACTTGCTCCGTCTATAATGGCCTCGCTGTCGATGAGTCGTTAAGCCCTTCTCACTTCCCTAACTACCTCATTATAACACACGTGTTCAACGAAACCCACTCAACACTTGAAAATTCGAATTTTGTAACGCGGCAGCTAAAACATATCTTCATGTGTGACACATACGCAGTGATCCTTCAATTTCCAGTGGCAGTACGAGGGAGAGATGGCTGGTGTCTGCAATACCACCCCAAACGGGAGATGCCGCGGTGGCTGAGCGGTTAGCCTGCTCGCCTCCCACCAAGGTGAACAGGGTTCGATCCCCGGCCGGGTCACTCCCGGATTTTCACAAATGGGAATCGTACCGGACGATGTCGCTGGTCGGTGGGTTTTCTCGGGTATTTTCCGTTTCCCCCGCCCTTACATTCCGGCGCTGAACCATGCTCACCTCGCTGCACCCTCATCGGCTCTCAAGACTTCGCTGTAAAGAGCTGCCCAAAATTTATTCACTCATTCTCTCACTCCAAACAGGATTGGCAAACGGAAATAGCCAGTGGAAAGTTGTACAATGGCCGCTAGCACGGAGAAAATTTCACTTCGAAGAGGACCATTACTAACTGGCTGCGAATGTGTGCGGCGCACCTCCAGAGGATCCGACATCTGTGCCATGTCGCAGCCAGTTACCACGCGACTTTCTTCTTTACGAACCTTTGACACTTTGAGTGTCACCTATGTGATATTTAACCGAGTTGTATGGAGTCTGCCGCAATGTTGCAACATCCGCATTCTTTGAAGACACTCGTGACGAAGACGAAATATTATTTCGTCAGGTTCTCTGCAATGACAACAGCACTCATCTTTCCTTTCTTCCTCGTTCTGCACACATCTTGAAAAGGAGTTTCATTTGAACAAGCCTCATCTTTGCCC
This sequence comes from Dryococelus australis, assembly GCA_029891345.1. Lineage (NCBI taxonomy): Eukaryota > Metazoa > Arthropoda > Insecta > Phasmatodea > Phasmatidae > Dryococelus > Dryococelus australis. Next base: position 131,642,728 of record CM056996.1, on the reverse strand, counting down.
ATGAGATATGTTCGTACACACTCAGTCTTTTACTTAGCAGATAGACCTCATGCTCTTAGTTGTCAGTACTGAAAGCATATTTCGAGCAGCAATATCCACAGAAAACATAGATATTTCTTGCAGTTTCTCAAGAGTTTGCTCCGAAACCACACACTCCGGCATTCAAGTGAAGTGCGCTCTTTCTAAAGGCGGTTCACGATAAATTTGGAAAATAGTGCCATAAATTAACGTCGAATAAAAAGTGTTAGGTAACCATTTGTGATAACTTAAATTATTTATTTCGCTTTATGTTTTTTTTTATGCTCCGAAGTGTAAAAATGACCATATTTGTAACATATTTTCTTTTCTTATGATTCCACAGTTTCACCTGACTGACGCATGAATTATGTGATGAGGCAAATAACAATGTAATTTTTATATAAGGCGAAGGCATACAAAACGTGCATACAAGTAGATCTTAAGCAGGGATTTCAAAAGTGCTCATTTTACCGTGAAGATCCTATAAAAGACCTTACGCAGTGGTATGACCTAACTAAGAACGTAAAAAAATTACCAAGTTGTTTAGTCAGTATAGAGTTACTTTTTTCCATAAAATCGTGCAAACTCAACCAAAAAATTTTGCAATCACGACATATCTTAACAAAAATAATAGTTGATGGAATGTTTTCCACTGAGTTCTGCAGTGAGTCTTGTTTTTTTCTTTAGAAGTCTTCGTAGTCGAAATTAATGACAGACATTAAAAATCAAAGCTTAACACGACATAGAAGACTACTTATCAGAATGTTTGAAGTCCGTACGGTTTCAGATATATCAATATTTTCTCATACGGGATGGAAATTATTAAATAAAGAGGAAACTTTTGATAACTGTTACAGATGTGAGATGAGTAACGGTAGTAAAATAAATTGTATTATGAAATACCTGTGAAGATGTCCCCTGCGTCTTGACAACTTGGTTTTTAAATATTGAATTTTGAATTTATGCTGAGGAGGAATGTACTTACATGGAAGACAGTGAGGAAACCTCACCCTTAAGGGAGTTTTCTTCGACCTGTCAGGTACCGGGTTCTGATCCCGGCTAAGCTATGTACGACGTACTACTTTTGTATTACGTTAGTTCAGTTTGCGACTCATTCATAGAGTAGCCTGCCGGTAAAAATGGAGGGCTTAAGAAGTCCTGTAAAAAAAAAAGAAATTAAAATAATTCATGAATTTCTTTGAGAAAACAGTAATACTTCAAACGTGTACATGATTCATTTGCTGTAGCAGTAGGCTCACATCTGTTAGTCACATTCCGCAAGTTCGAGTGGGTAACATATCTGCAAGGAAACATAATGCGTTCACAAGCTAATTGGTCAAGAGTTAATATACTGGCGAAATTTTCCCGTCAGTGGCAAGAAATCATTTCGTTATCGTTGAGTGATGAAACAAATACAACTTCTAGTGTTGCAGGTTGTGGATCGCTACAATATCTCCTCGCTAGGAAAATAAAACCTCCCGGCCATGAAATTTCCATAACCGTTATTGGGAATATTTAATAACATTTCACTTCTCCACTTAGATAGTTCGGGTTCCCTACGCACACGCAGATGTGGTGTTTCTCCGTCCTAGGGGCGGGGAGGGGGAGGGCGCTTTTATGACCTTATACTTAGAGCAGTTGTAGATTGTCGCTGCGTGGGCAAGCCAGTCGTTTTATGAGAATATATTCCCCGTCTCGCGGCCCGAATACAAATGAGCAGGCAACAAGTATTTGCTAACTGAGCGGGAGAAATCGACCATCAGGAGGGGAACTGAAGATGATTATAACGCGGGGGGGGGGGGGGGGGGGTGACTTATGTGTTTGATGTTCCAGTGTCTCCGCGGCTAGACAAATGACACCAGCTGTTTATAATGGCGCATCCACGTTTTATATGTACTCGCCCTTGGTTTTTTTAAATCGTGTTACGCGTCGGCAGGTTACATGTCGATGTCGCCGTGCTAGAGGAGAAGGAGAGGGTTGGAGGGGGGATGTAAGAAGAGCTGCAGCCACGGTGGCCATTCATGTGACCTTACCACCGGCAGGGTCGTCATGGCGTACTGCCTCGACGTGTCCCTGGACACTTGCAGTCAGTGGGAAACATGGATAGTGGGTGTGGCAGGAGCCGACTATGTAGCCTACCTGAGATGCAGTAACCTTCTGGGTATGATGACACCACAAGTCTCCAACAACTACTGTATGCTCATGACAATGACAAGTGTCACGTACGTATTATAAGTGACGGAAGAATAACAACGAGAAGAAGGAAGAAACCATTCAGGCATTAAGGCGTATTCAGTACGCCGCTAATAAACTTCGCTTCATTTTGTCATGACTCATTATTGACTTTATGATTTGCACATTAAAAACGTATGGAACTTACAGACTTTTAATTTTTCTTATAATCGTAGTGTCTGTTGTATTCCAAGGACTTTGTATTTATTGACTGTCCTTCCATCTACACCTCTATATTGCAAGTGTTTTCTTCCCTCCGAATCTCTCATCGTTCAATAATTTTACTGTTCTAACTTCCTGCTTTCTATCGATATCTCTATTTCTTCTCTCCCACCTGAAGTTATCCACCCAACAATTGGTGGTAATTTGGCAAGATTATCTTATGCTGGCATTTCTGTCTTTGTCCAGTAAATTGTCCAGTAAATAAGTTGTGTTATCCAGCTGTTGATAATTTTAGAACTATAGGTACTGGTAATGTCTGGTAATTGAGACAGCTGGCAATTATATAGCCTTTTGCTGTTTGTGTCTTTGTTTATTTCTTTGTTAAATCTATACTTGATATTGCTATTCTGATATATTCTGTCTCAGATCCTTGATCAATTATACGATTGTCGACCATTAGCTCATAACGTGCAGGGTATTTTGCTACTGTAATACCTACTATTTGTATTCTGCTTCGAACGAGTCAAGTTCTGATTGATTTTGTGAAATTTGTAAAGCAGACGTTGCAGAACATCCTCATTTTCAGCTACCAAAATTATGTCGTCGACATAGTATATTATTCCGTGTTGAATTGTTTGATTCTTTATTACTTACATTGAACAGTAGACGGCTTAGTGGTTCACCTTATCTTATTCCAGTGGATACAGGTAAGGGAGATGATAATATCATATTGTTTTTTGTTCAAAATTCTCATTTTAAGTATATATCAACCATTAACAAGAGATTCTAACATAACTTTGCTTATTTTAGTATCCTAATTATACCTGCTAAGCAGATGATTCAAACGCTTCACTTAAATAATCAAAGTCCAAGAATACGGGTTGTCAGATTCCAAAAAATGTCCCCCAATTATTTGAACTATTAATAGCGAACCATCTGATATCTTCCATTCCTGAATCCCTGCGTGTGATCTTTCCACTCAAATATCATGCACAGCTCGTTGCTTTTACTAGACACCATAACTATAAAGAAGGTTGACTGATCTACAGATCTAACTATAAATCCGCTTACTGTGCAACATGTTCTCTTTATACTAGACACTATAACTGTGAAGTTTGACTAAATTTCTGTGTGTAATATTTTACTAATTGGAACCTGTGTCGACTAAAGGTTTGTCAGTGAACAACATGTCATCGTATATGGAACGAAACACGACGTCAAAGGAAATGAAATTAATATCTTGAAACTAGTTATGTACGTATGATAATAAAGTTTAAATGTAATTATATGAGCTTGTTCACATCCACACTTCATGTCGGATTGTTAGTTGGCTTATTTTGGTAGGACTTGAGTCGCCGGAACGTCACGTGACCTAGGGATGTAGCAGTGGAATGGTGTAGGGCCCTCTGTGGGAAACATTGCTGGAAACAGACGTTTTAGTTGTATAGTGAGAGTAGCTGCGAGGATGTCTGAGGGCACGGAATACTTCCGTGACAATTCTCTAATTTAAACCTTAATAATGGGTTTTCAAGTTTACCTGTGTCTTCTGGAAACACACTGAGAGAAAAGTTAAGGCCAAAAACAACTAATTTGATTTTGTTCAGCCAACCAAATACACGCTTAAATAAAAAATATCTCTGTGTTGGGCCAAAATAAATTAGACTGTCAACAATATACTGAATCACTTGTTTAGCCGCTCATTTGATTGCCTTCGTTCGAAAATACAGCTGGAGAGTTTGTTAGCATTTTTGTGGTAATTAGGACAGTAAGAGTGTTTGTTAACTTAGTGCATTTATTAATGCTCAATAATGGCAAATACGCCTAATAAAATAAATTCACGAGGAAATTGAAAAGTAAAGTTGTAAAATTTGAAATTTTTATTTGCACACATTGTCCAGTATTCGAAATGTATATATTAAAAAATATCTCGATTTTTTGTGTAGGCTGAGGTTGCTAAGAAGTAGCGCACGGGCGCAGGTCACTTAGGTTCGAATCTCGATCGCACTTTCACTTGTTGTGTATTAATGGAAACAGTTTAATATACATAGAGCCGGAAAAAAATTTTGTTGCCCAAGCCAAATCTTTATTTCGTGGGACCAAATAAGAACAACCAAATAATTCGGTTCCGGCAACAGAACATTTCATTGCCCCTAAACAAACAAACTTTGTTTGATTCAACTAAACCTTTTTCTCAGTGCGAGACATTAAACTAAATTTCAAGTTTGTTTCTTATCACTCTTCTTCCCTTAAACTTTTTTTTCTGTGTGGTTGTATGCGATCCCTGGTTGCGAGGAACCTGGTAGGAGTTCCAGCTCCTGCGAATCCAGGACTGTCCGCGCGAGGAGACGAGACTGTCCGCACGAGCAGCCGGGACTGTTCGCGCGAGGAGCCGGGACTGTCCGCGCGAGGTGCCGGGACTGTTCGCGCGAGGAGCCGGGACTGTCCGCTCGAGGAGCAGGGACTGTTCGCGCGAGGAGCCGGGACTGTCCGCTCGAGGAGCCGTGACTGTCCGCTCGAGGAGCCGGGACTAGCTGGAGCTGGACTCGGCACACGTGCAAGGGAGCAGCTCCATGTGTGCACACACGTCGTGCCGGGTGTGTGATGTGGCCGCACAGCTGGAGTGGACTGGCGATGGACTGAGGTAGAGAGAGTGAGCACTAGTTACGGAGGAGTGAGGTAGGTTGAGAGACGACTTGTCGCGGTCACACTCCAGGAGCCGAACTGCAGGCAGATGAATCGCGCACTATCATTGATATTAATGACCTATTCCTTCTGACTTACATTCCGTCGTGTTGTTAACCACGGATTAATTATATGCCAGTCATTGCGAGCAGAGTTTGGTTCTCCGCGTACTTCAGATTGACAGCACAGATTCCATTAAAACATTTTTATTTTGTAAAGTGGGGAATTTGTCGCACGAGTAGTTACTTGGCACTTACAACACTCGCGAAATAATAGGGCTCAATTATCACTCCAGGTCGGTTTGGTGCCAGATTCCTTAATGAGCATTGATGAGATAATAATAATTTTTGGATATACTATTTCGTAGCTTGCATAGTAATTGTAGAAAAATAAATCATTAGATTTTTATTACTCTTGTGTGTAATAATTGCTCTACCGTGTGTCAGAAAAAATATATAACTCACTAAAAATACACTAATTCAGAATTTTTGCATGTTTAATTAACGTTTTGCGACAAGAACCCATGGATATTCTTACTCCAGTACGCTTTGGTTTAGCTCCACTTTCGTGATTGGATGATTTTTAACTAATTGTCACGCATTCTAGGTGTCTGCCCGTGAATTAATGACGTTCAGTGTCACAGGAACTTAATTCTGATTGGCTAGTCCAGTAGAAAATGTCTTCTTGCAAGGACACGAGGCCAGCAACTAAAAGGAAAGGTGCAAGTCGTCGGAAAACTCGTTATCCTTCTTATTATTCGCTGATTCAGCTCTGTGTACTAACTTTTAGCAACTATTGTTATGGCGGAAATGAGAATACTTTAAACATTTGAGCTGGTTAAATACTAACCCTTTTAATACTGAATAATGGATACAGAAGCCACATTGCTATGGCCACTTAGTTAACCGATGAGTATGAACACCTGATTTTCGCGAAAATAACGCCATGCAAGTTAGTTTTTAATAGCTCATGTGCACGTCTACAGTTTTCTTGTGGTTGCTAACCGCGTGTTTTCGTGGACAAACATATTGTATTTGTCTCGGCCAATCAGAATCAAGACACTCCGATGCTAAGCATCCGTGATTCGCAGGAAGGCACCTAAAAACGGGTACCAGTGTTAAAACCAATCAACAGTGAAAGTGGATCTGAGATGAAGTGTTCTGAATTACACGTAAACAGGGAATCTTCTGGCAAAAATGGGGTGGACCTACCTGTGAGTATACAGAGATTTTATGACGAGAACGGTAGCGAACTCTTTCCCACGAGTCATGAGGAGTTCGTGCTAGCCCACAGTGAGCACAAAGTTTCTGTAAGAATATTAACAACAGCGTTTCCCAGAGCAAAAACAGTTAATAAACATAGGCTCCACTTTATCTTGCCTTTCATTAGATCCAATATTGGAAATGTCAGAAACACAATCAATATCACAATCGGGACTTGCACTAATGCATCAGCGAAGAGGACAAAATCTTCCCGAATAATAACTTCATCGAGGTATCTCAAACTGAGCGAAAGCTGCTCCATGTGAGAACTATCTGAGGTATCATAAAATATAATTATAAAAAATCTAGTCTTGCGAACTTCATCTATATGATTTGAGACTTTATCTTTTCACCAAATGTTCCGATTATAATATTTTGGGTAATTTTGCTAATATAGGTAGCTCTTGAAGGAGATTTTAGATTTCTCTCAAGATTTTTGTCCCCAATTCAGTGTGAAATTTTGAAGTTTATCTGAAATGTCCTTAATTAATTAAGCTTGGTTGATCACTACCATCCTGTAACAATCCTACATCGTTACAGTAGACACGTAGTGATATATTTTAACGGACCAAGAATATGATCGTATTTATAACAGGACTTACCCTTTCGCGGTTTTCCTCCACTTACTTTAAATGTTGAGAAATTAGCTTATTAACCCATTCAGACTCAGTGAACACAATTGATTGTGTACATTACGCACGTGTTGGTAATTTTTGTCTGTACTACACACTGTGAAGGGCAATGACCAACGATATAATTAGTGGAAAAAGTATTCCCAAACCGACTTACTTGTCTAAGGCATAATTTGATTATATAACTGTAGCCCAACATAAAGCCTACAGTTCATTGGGTGTGACAACGGAACAAGTGTTGTGGCGACTTAAATATAGCATGGATCATAAAACTATTTGTTTGCAACATCTGAAACCATAAAGTTAGGTGGGTCAGAAGGGATAATTACTTCAACTTCTGGTTTGTGGTACAATTTCGAAAATTCATTTTCCGCATCAATACAAGACTTGTGGTAGTGGGAGTTCTCATGTGTTTCAAATGACCATCTTTGAGGGCGAAGCGAGGTGAGTACGGAGCTGCGCCGGAATGCAAGGGCGGGGGAAACGGTATATCCCCGAGAAAACCCGCTGACCAGCTGCTTCGTCCATGCCGGACGATGACGCTGGTCGGCGAGAGTCCGGGAGCCACCCCGCCGGGAATCGAACCCGGATCGCCAATATGGGAGCGAGTAGTCTAACCACTACACCACCGCGGCCTCGATTCCAAACATCTAACGATGTTCCACTTCATTTACACTATCAGGCTGCTGTAAAAAATTCTCCACATTTTCCGATTTTTTAAGAATGTGTCGATAGTTTAGGTGTTGGGACACTTCCGGCTGTTTTTTCCCTAAAAAATATATATATATAATTTTCTATGAGAAAATATTATAAAATATAACATATACATTATAAAAATTAGTGGGATTTTTGAAAAATACCTATAATTTGTTTCTTATATGTGCATTTTGTTATTTTGGTCACTTGAGGTTCAACATTCGAACAAGTGTTCCTATCGTATCCCTTTGCCGTTTGTACAGAAGTGTAAAATAATTTATAAGCCTGCACACCATAGTTCGCGAAGCGATTTATGTAGTGGAAATTTTATCGCACTGGTGACATGATTCATGCGTGTTATTGAGGCAGTAAATTAAACATTAAAATTCATTGTTGCATTTTTGATTATTATTTCAAGACGATTCTATAAATAAAGTTTTGTGATGTGGTATAAAATTGCTACATGCATAGAAGACACTGGCCGATGTAAACACAATACACCAACCTCTGCACATGCTGCTACCAACGCTTTCAAAATGACTGATCGCAGTAGCTAAGACACTTTACGTATTTTTGTAGACAATATAGATAATGATGAAGGAGGAAGGCGCTGGACAGTCGCGCGAACGCAACTACACTCTAAAAAATTTGTTGTGCTTTTACAAGAAAAATCTTTGGAAACCAATTTGCCAAGAAAAGCCTTTGTAAACCTACAAAGAGTTTTCTTGTAAAATCTGCAAGACATTTATTTGTATTACTACAAATTATAGCTTTGTATTACAACTGTTATCATTGAGAAGTGTAGATAAAATTACTTTTTTTTCTACTAGAAAACAAATGTGATAAATTAATAAAAGAGAATAACTGAAAATTTTTTTTCAAATTTATAATTTGACATAAAAAAGTTACATGTCGCTTACACGGGGACTATAAGCCGTGACCTTTGTATCGTTAGCCAGCAGACTAACGTGACTTATATTTAGAAAACATATTTTAGAGTGAATATAGCTGCAAGTGCCTACAAAATATTAATAAAATTATTTAGTTAATAAGAATACGTACATTAATTTCATTTTAAGAGATTTGGATGGCTTTCAACAACGAGATATTTAGAGCCTATTTAAGAGTTCTGTGTGCAGCTAGGAAACATTAACAGTTAATGAATAATACGGTCACGTTTTATTGAAATTGTCTTTTTATTATGATTGAGTTGTTTCAAGTGTTTTACGTTATTCAAACTTGCAATACATTTCTTCTTGCATGCAGATACGCTTTACATTACCCATAGTTTTTGCTCAAGCAGCTAAATACTGTTTTACCTTTTCGAGTGTCCGCTATTTTGCTGAAACTCGTGGAAACGGGTCAGTATAGTACAAACATTTCTTGAGGTATATTACAAATACGGCCCTTGCAGTTTTACAAACGAGTTGTTTTACAAGAGAAATATTTGTGCTGTTGAAAGCAATTGTAAAACTACAAAGGATTTCTCAATAAAAATTACAATTTTTTTTACACTGTATGTGGCGTTGAAAATGGAGAGGGGGGAGGTTGTAACCTTCTGTGCCCATGACTATCACAGATAAATATCGCGTTGTAACACTAAATAGACTAATAGTAAAATTATTTGTTTTATATTTTCTTACGCCTAGGGTAAAAGTGATTTTAAAGTAGGTACTATTTTTCTAATTTTTACTTGACATTTATTTCGTTAATTTTTTTTAGGGCAGTCTCGGGAGGGTCCATGCTCCTCCCCCCTATTCGCCCCTTCCTCTTAATCCGCGACTGTCGGCGTATATCGTGAGTTACACTTCGTCAAACTACGCTGGGAATGTTTCATCTCAAGTGGTATTTCATTATTATCTGCAGGCCAATGTCATTGCCTTCCGTTTCCTACATACTTCCACATATCATTCCTCACATGTTAGACTGAGGACCTGGTAAACCTGTGTGCATAAAAGTAAATTTTGGTGTGTGTTATCAAAATGTTTCACTGAATCCACTGGCTGAAGTAATGAAGCGCACTGCGGAGTTGCCGAGGACTAAGTGAACTCTGTACTTTCGTTCAGTCTGTGTGTTTTATCCCCACACTGTAAAAACATATTTCTAGTGTACTCTAAACTGTAATGGAAGTTTTTAACCTATACATAGTATGGAACTAATACCATACATCAGGATGAAAATATTGGGATGTTTTGGAATAGCTACTATAGGCCTACATAATAGGGAGCTTTACAATGTGTTTGACTGTTTCCTGAGAAAATATAGAAAAGCTACCATGTACGTATGGAAAAAAACTTTACTATTCGTACATTTCCATTATTTGTCTACATTGATATAGTAAATTTGCGAATAATTTCTTAGAGCGCAAACTGCAATAACTTGAGCAACAATGCAGTTCACGAGCAGCAGGCTACACACGCCAGTCGCCAGAATATACACATCACATACGCTCTAATGAATTGTTCGCAGATTACCACATCACTGTATACGTGTATTCAGAGAGCACGATTAGTAAAACTTTTTCTCATACCATCATGGTATCTTTCGTACATTTTTGAGGAATGAGGCAAATGCATTACCAATTTGGTAAGTTGTCTATCCGCACCTTCTTCACACTTCTTGAACTCTTACCTTTATTGCATCTATAAATTACTAAATTTCATTTATAACTAACATGAATAAAGGAGGAAAAATGTGTGTTGATAACGCCTAAGAAGAAATAGTTCTTATCCAAAATATCGTTACACTAAGCGCGCACGAAATTGGCGCGTTGGTTTTCTATGTAATTTTCTAAGCTTTGTTTGCGTCAGGTGGGCTTCAACTGTGAACGAACTATAATAACATTCTTATATTTTCTGCTAGAGATATAGTAAATTTCTCAAACTGTGTATAGGTTAAAAACTCCATTTCAATTTATATGAGTTCCACATGGGCTATGCCAGCTGTTCTTAGAATATTGTAAGGCTGAGACGCCGAGCGCCTCAATTAGCGACTTACATCACGTTCTGCGCCCAACTTCACAACATGAATCCGGAAATAAAGTACGTGCGTGCTTGGGAAGTACGTATTTTAGCAGCCCAGAGTTAAGAATTCTGCTAACTAAGCTAAAAATCCACTCTACCATGGCACAAACCTGCATTTCCATGAACGACGGAAGCTCTTGGAAGTAGCTGAACGCTCGGCGCGGTTGAAAGCGGCCGTAAGGGCGTCTGCAAATACACCGACAATGTCGGAGCCTGATCCGACACCGATATCGATATAATTATCAGTCCGACGTCTGACTGTCGGAGAGCACAGTACAGATCGGGTGTCGGCCCGATGTCCGGCTGTCGAGAACAATGTTTCGTAATGGGAGCTTGCATACCTCACCTGATATGTCGGAGCTGGCCACGACTTAGCAGTCTGGCGGCGTGTGGTAGAGTGACAGTATCCGAGTGTTGTTGGTTGGTGCAACAAGTCATCTGCGCAAAAGTACTATGAAGAGAGACAATTACGACATATTGTCATTAATCGAGTTGGTTTAGTGCAGGCCATGTTTGTGGGACAAAACTGCAGATGAATATAAAGACAAAGTAGCGAAACAGAAGGCCTGGAGTGAAGTATCCTCAACACTAGAGAAATAATTTGACAATATGGATAAGAAACAGCAACAGAAAATAAGTACGACAAGCAATAGTTAGTATAGTTTTATTTAAGTCACGGCCATACGAGCTCATATGTCCATCCCTAAACACCTTGAGTGTAGTTAAAACGTGAATAATAACGTAACAAGTTGTAAGTAAAACGCAGCATAACTCTTCACATTTCAAACTCCTCTACATTAGTGCACATGCTTAACAATGGTACATGTAAGTGTAAATTTGTTTGAATACATATGTGCACACAAGTAAAACCTTTATTTCCTTATATTTGACAGCCGTGCGGTTTAAGTAGAGCCTATATTTTGTTTCACTGCCACGGTAATGATCCCCCCCCCCCTTCACTGCCACGGTAATGATCCCCCCCCCCCTTCCCACCGGGGGCTCATAAAGTAGTCAGCAAAGTGATCTCGTACTTCATTCGCACTTTTCGAATTCTTTGGTGGAGGAGTTTGCTCCACCCCGACTAGCCCTTGTCCTTGTGCTATGTAGAGGGCATCTCGTCTAAAAGTATATCATGCGCACACTTTGTTGTGGAGAACCACACAAGCTTTTACTATATCTTTGGCAAATTGCTTGGAAACGTTCAGTGCACGGTCCATTTGTTACACAATATGCCAAAATTACATTCTACAAATCTCCTCGCCCGACATAAGCGGTAGTTAAATACCCTTTTTTTTTTGTTTAAATTGTCTCCTCCTAAAGGTCGCATAAGGTGCGTAGAAAGAGTAAATGCTTCATATCCCACCAGAACGAATGGAACATTTAAAATTACCGCCTGCTTGTATGGGGCCTGGCGGTGGGATGTGTAACTGTCCTTTGACTAACAATTTGTAGAAATCTGTCTCCATGAGAACCGACGAATCACAGTCCTATGTGTACGTTTATGAACCGGTAGAGAGAATCAGCCACTGCCATAAGGACGATCGAAAAATAACTTTTATAATTGAGGTTCATTGAGCGTACATGTCTCCCGTCTACAGCTCCGATACAAAAGGGGAAAATTGCGTACTTCCAGAACCTCTCTGATATTTCTCTCCATTTTTCTTCTATTGGATGCGGAAGCACTTCATCCTTCAAATTGTCCCACAGTTTATTGCATACCAATTTCACAATGTTTCGTATTGTACTTGTTCCCAATCTGTAGGCGTAGTGCATGTCAGTAAACGCATTACCAAGTCAAGATACCTGAAACACACATTTGTGTTCTATTAAAAAACACAATTTATATATTTTCCACGCAGATTGTAACTTAAAGGCTGTTCATGATAAAGTGAGCACTTTATAAATGAACATTAGCAAAATGTCACTGCCCCTGTATTCATATATATGCTAATGGGCGGTGGGCGACTGAGTGACATCCGACCTGTAAAGTTGGTAACGATGGATGGAAAGTAGTTCCATATATTAACGTCGAACGAAAAGTGTTAGGTAACCATGTGTGATAACTTAAAATTATTTTTTTTGCTTTCCGTTTTTTTTTCATTAATCGAAGTGTAAAAATTAACATATTTGTAACGTGTTTACTTTCTTAATAATTTCACAGTTTCATTTTATCGACGCATGAATAAAGTGATGAGGCCCATGTCAATGTTAATTTTACATAGGGCTGATGGATACACAATGTGTACAGCTTAAGCAGGGCTTTAAAAAATGCTTATTTTACCGTGAACAGCCTATATTCATATTTGTCTACATGCACAACATTATTGCTATTACACCAGGTAACTTGTATTTCAGGGAATGCGATTTCTGCGAAGTGGCAGAATATAAGCGATGCTTTCGTCATGTCACTAAGGAAGACATCTGGACAGGCTGCTACCGTTATATATATATATATATATATATATATATATATATATATATATATATATATATATATATATATATATATATATATAATGACAATCTACAATTTCTTCTCACAGTGGTGAAGAAGGATTCCACAGAGTCAAGTCTCCTCGAGTCTCAGCCACAGGACCTTGAGGACTCCGCTGAAAAACCCAATCACGAAGACATGCTTGAAGGAGAGCATCCATCCGATAGAGTTACGCAACCAAAACCACCTGCTGGGCCTCCTCCCGTTAAGAGATCAAAGAAGATAGGGATGTCAACGGAGATATCCTTAGAGCCTTAAACGAGAGATACGTGCCCGACAAAGAAGATATATTTTTTATGTCAATGAAACCTAGTGTGCAGCGCTTGTCTGAGGATGACAAGTTGGAATTTCGAATTACTGTATTGCAGCTTCTAAAAGATTTAAAGCAACGGGCCCAACACCGAGCTCAACATGTCCATCATCACTAACGTCTCATCAGCCTGGCGCATATCCCTTCGTCATATTCTGCGCCTCATTCAAGTAGCACACCTTACACTATCCAGAGTACAGAATTATCAGTACCAATCATCTACATTGAATGCTTACCACATGCCTGTAACACCAACACCTCCGCGCCCTTTTCACCCTGGTCCGCTGGAGTTCCAGTTGTTCGCAATTGTCATCGCATTCTCCATTGGTATTGGATACCCCTGCAGGCGATGTGCAATATACGCCAATATGTATGTCTAGAGACTCGCGATCACACTCTGCCTCAGTACTGCTCATGTGCAGCGTTTGATATCTCATACCTGGTTTTGTTTTATGAAAACACTGTAACAAAATACATAAATATAATCCTTGCTATTATACACAATGTGATTTTGATTACTTTATTGGGACTGTCATCATTCCCCTAGGAGGCACATATGCTCTCATTGTAGTATTCTGACGCTTGATGACGTTTCTTAACTGTTCCACTAGGTAATCGAAGGTAACTGTACTCATACGAAAATAATTGTAAAACTTCGATTCATGCTTTCGCAATTTTTCAAACAGAGTGTAAAAAGAGCCCAACACATATCTAACTTCAAAAATAGGATGCACCAAATGTCGTCTTACACTGTTCTTCCTACATTTCCGCCTGAGGTATAATAAATACAGAAGGTAACATCTTCTACTGAACATAGCACACATCTTGATCGTCACGCTGTCAAACTCAATCTAACCTCCAGTTCCGATCATATGTCGATGAGTGTGAAAACTTTGGACCTCCGATCCGACACCGGTGTCGGGTTGGAGTCCAATAAATGTCGGTGCATGTGCAAACGCCGTAACGAACCATGGTGTCTGCCTGCCGGCCCACCTGCTACTGCGCAGGGTGATTGAAGGTGGCAGCCGCTGACTGCTGTCACCCGTCAGGTGGCTTTGGCAGCCAATTAGCGCACACTCCAGGAAATTACGCCTGCATTGGTTGTCGTCAGAGCCCGTGCGTTTTCGCGCCTAGCTGTTGCCAGGCGGAAGTGACCTCAAATGACGGACTTTGATTGGGATAATTTAAACAGTGTGTTACTGGGTGGAAGCGTTAAAAATAAAAATAATAATTCCCCTTCCCTAGGAGTGTGGTGTAAAGAGTTTCGAGCCATGTGATTGGCTCAGGGGTTTTACTCCCCTCCAGTGATGTATTGTTTTTGGAGTATATAATCCCTGGAGTTTTCTGACTCGAGAGAGAATATGGCTCCGAGGATCAGCAGAAACACCTTGATAGAGTTAAGTAATCTTGCTAAAAATGAACTTTAAAATAAAATGGTAGGTCATTCTGGCAGTCTCCAGAAATGTCTCGTTATTTTCAGAGTCCTTTTAGGATAACTTTGCTAGTAGTTTTCAGGGTGGAAAAACTGCAAGATTTGAGAATAGTTTTCTCTAAGATTTTAACTACTTTTATCAGTTCTTTAAAATAGAATCATCAATGGCCTTGGTCGTATTCAATGACCATGAGAGCAACTTTAAAGATTTTTCAGTATGAAAGATAAGTACTCAGGAGGACTTAATAAATTTCCAAGTTGTAGTAATTTCGATGATTGGCCTTTGCATATTTGAATGGCCGGGAATTTTGTAAATCAAGAAACCATTTCAAAAGGACTTAATCATTTTCCAAGGTGTAGTAAATTCTCAATAAATCGCCTTTGTATATCTATATGGCCAGGAGTTTTCCCAGATATCTAGTCAGTTGGCCTTCTGTTGCAAATGTGGCCAGAACATAAAAAATTATGATATTTTAGTAAAATACAAGTTACATGGTTGGCCTTAAATACTATTTTAATGTGGCCAGGTAAAATATTAAGTGTGGTACTTTGGAAAACCACTGTTTGTACACAAGTTTTTGGATCGCCATTTAAAATCAATACATTCGAGGTGACATCTAATTGAGAATTTTTGAGGAAATGCCATGTGGGCATAAGGGTGTGTCAATATAAATCTTGTTGGGTATTTCGAAGTGTTGCCTTTTCAATTGTGATTATATTTTCATTCTCTTGTGTGATTTTGCTATGGAAAGAAAACAGAAACAAAGTCAATAAAAAAAATAAAATGTGCAATCTCATGTGTTGTAAATTGGGGAACGGGTGGGGTCTCCTTTTTAATATTGATGTTCAACTCCATTACTTGCAAAAAGGTTACTTTTCTACATGTTTTGGAAACTTTATGATGTTTACTCTTTTGGGCCGTGGTTTTACTGCCCCTTTGATGCGTTTTGTGGAAAAGGGCTTATCAAGGCGATATTCATGAATATACTAAAATCAATCCACTTCCAGCTACAAACAAAGTAAAATTACAGCTATCATAATAAATGCCAGTTAGATGACGTCAAGTTGTCGCGAACATGTAGGAGAAATAATCCACCGATGTTCCTCAGACGTTCATTGGGCGTCTTCTAAGAATTAACTTGACTAGTCTGAAAGGAACTCGAGACAGCATTTTTGAAAACTACAAGGTAAACTTTCTTTAGTGCAGTCATAAAACGAAGCTAACTCAATAAATATAGTGGACGACGATTATATAACACCAATATAGAGTTGTTATAATTATACATTTTGGAAAGCCATGGAATATAAAACAACATGTACATTGAGTGACTGCCTTGTAAATTGGGTTGGGGGAGAAGAGGCCGGGCCCTTATCTGGCGCCGGCTTGCCTCGAGTAGCAGCTTTATTTGCCTTTTCGCTATCTACAGTACAAATGATGGGCATTTTAGGAAATTACAAAGTATATTTGGAGGGTAGAGGGTTGTGTTGTATGTGGAGTGTTGAACTTTTCTTTTCACCCTGAGAATCCACAAGAATGTTCAGGAATGCTCGGTTCTATTGGCCGCAACTAGTACTAAAGAAAGCAGCTAGGATGTGATATCGAACATCACATGATATTGATGACACTAACGTCAAATAAGGCAATGGCACTTCCTTCTCCCGTTGTGGAAGCACCCCGAGCACAATCAGGTGTACAAACAAGGAGGGTCAAGGATAATTTACTCCTTATCCTCGGAATCAATGGCCGAGTGGTCTACCGCCTGGAAAAGGGGGGGGGGGGCGCATCGGAAAACGTTTTTTCTTGTAAATTCTACAAATACCCTGTGGCATGCGGACCAAATACTGGAGATGCAAACACAGTAACATATATAATTCCCGACCAGTTATTTGTTGACTCGGGAGGAGAGGGGTGGGATAATTTAGCCAGAAATACGGTAGCTTAGTTGTATTAGAGGTATGATATAACTACGCCACTAAGAACATCTCGTGACGACAGTTGAAGATCGTAATCAAGTGTGTGTATTGCGGCTGTTATTCTCAAATTATTTTATTATTTTTTGACTGGTTCATTTCGTGGTATTTTCTATATTTCCCATTGCGGTGGTTTCCATTGCCATTATAAACTAGAATGAGTTCCTCTTTGTTATGTATGTTCTGTGAAAGTACAAAGATAAAAAAGCAGTTAAATAAATTGTTGTCCCTCCCCCTTCCCCTCCCCCTTCGTGGCTCACTGGCAGGCCACGGGTACAACTTCGAGAATATTCCGTCATCTCCTGTCGCCTCCTGATGCTAAACTAGTATCGTGTATTCGCGATTTCTTCACACTTTTTGAATAACACTTTTGAAAAATTACTCCGTGTTGTGATTGCCACGTCCATTCATCACACTTGCAGAAAAATGTTTATTAATTAATGATTTTATATCAACCTCTGTAATTTTTTAAAGGCTGTAGCGTCTAGCATTTTCATATTTTTTAAACCGACAGTATTCATGGCTTCTGCGCACATAGATGAATCATACGCGATTATTTTCAGAGTGACAGCTTTCTTAATTATTTTTTTGACTGGGTTTAAATAAGAAACTTCATCTCAGACAGACGGCAGTCCATAGCGAGACCAAACAACCAAATGAATGTATTTTCAAGAATAGTAAGGTACTCCTTGCTGTGTTGTAAATAACAGTCTCTGAATATTTACGTATCAGAAAAATGTTGTATATGTCTCTAAAATATTTATAATATTTGAATATATGTGTAAGAGAAGAGCATTCGACTCACGTCAGCATATTAAAATAATTTAAGGATAGAACCACATTATTTCTTTTTTAAACATCATTTGGATACACACGTTTTTGTTTGAACGATCCTGTATTAAAACTACAGGTTGTTCGTGGTAAAGTGAGCCCTTTTGAGGCCCTAGTTACATTTTCCTTTCAGCCATTTTAACCGCCTTTTAAAATAAATATTATGATGTAAGTAATTAGCAAGGTTTGTATATTCCACCGCAGTCGGAAGATAAGATCTAACGCTAAAATAAAATCTATTTATTGACAATTATTCCAACGAAGAGGTCTTTAAAAAGTGCTCACTTTACCGTGAATAGCCTATAATTGTGTTACGCGCAAGATAAAGTGACGTATTGAGTATTGAAGTGCAGACGTTGAAGAGAGCGTCTAAACACTCACAGAAGCGCAGTAGACAGAGTTAGCTTTACGATACAATCAAATTTTATGTTCACCTCATAATGGCGTCTGTAACGTAGTGTTTAGGTCGCCGAGTTTGCTCTAAGCCCACGTTCCAATGGCACGTGCTTGCGAGAATATGCGGACGTCACGTGCTTGTGAATTTTCAGAGCTAATGCACGTCTTTTCACTATTTAACCTTACCCATTGCGCTCTTAAATACGCGCACAGTCTGGTTTCCTGAAAAAGAATTTTCGTGTGCGTTATGACAGAGCTTCAATCGCAGGTCGGCGATCAGCGCTTGGCCTGGTGAACTGTAGATTGGCATTCCTTAAGAAGATGGCATGAGATTACCATTATTTTCCTTAAGAGCATTTAAGTAAGACTGCCTACCCTGTCGTTTATCGATGTCCGTTTTGCATTCTACTACAATTATCACGAAACACACTTTAAATATGTGTACACTGTAAAATCGAAACAGCAGGTAAAATTCCCCCAATAAGCGAATTAGACTGCAGGTTTGTTGGAAATTCTTTGCTTGAATCAGTAAGATTCTACTGATCTGTTTAGTAACTTTTATTTACTGATAAAATAGTGGTGTCCATTGATTCCTAGTGAATTACACTGGCCTGGGTGTACAACGTCGGTGCATTTCACTGACTCGCCGATAGGTAACAGCTCAATAACTGATGATTCCGTAAAAAAATTCGACTGAGGGAAATAACTGATTCAGATTTAGAGTGTAGAGTGTAGAAAACGGCGTGTGCCTGAAATAAGGGCCTCCCTCGTCGACAATTCTGAGAGTGAATAAAAACTATTTATTGTCGTTGATCCTCTGACTCGTTGCCGGTGACGTATAGTTATATAATTCGCGCAGACTGCACGCCGTTTCCCTAATGTGTAGTCTGCTGCAGGAAGCGGAGTACACGAGAATCTCAGCAGACTACACTTTAGAAATTATTCGCAAATGTACTACATCAGTGTATACATACACCCAGAAAGCGGGAATGGTAATGATTTTTAACGTGAATACGTCTTTAAATTTGCGGCCATAGTGGGAGGCAACCCAGAAAATCTGATGATAAAATAATTGGGGGATACAGTTTGGCATTGCAGCTCCGAATCTATCGTCTACATTTAAAAATTCTATTCCACTCGATTGCCAAAGGATCAAAGAATATGTTACGTTGAGTGAGGACTACGAAGCATCGCGTGGGGGGAGGGGGGAATTTCCCCTCGTCTCATAACTTTCGCGTAGAATAACTTTTGACTAGTATAAGCTACGAAGCTCGTTTAATTTCAATGGACAGCTCTCGTTGAGATCAATCGATTGCGTGTATAAAAAAAAATTGTGTGGCGTGGTTATGGTGAAATGGTATGTGTTTAGTTTACAAAATTACGAAAAATTAACCCATGGTCGGCCTATACTCGTCAAAATGCCAAGTATAACTACAGAAATCTTATACGGTTGGAAAGATCATCTCAAAATCAATCCAGTGATACCCATAAAAGCCCATATGACCGAGTGAAGCGGTCTCGGGAACGTAAAATAAACACCAAGGCGTCCATGCGCGTCAGCGTAGACGTATTCACGCACAACAAACGGCCGTGTCCCCAACAAAGCCAAACCCCATTTTTTCCCCATACATCCATGATAGTGTTGCTACATTTGCTCAGGAAAGAACACAATGCGTAGGTAAGTTCTCAACTGTATATAATTGCGACACTCGACTTTCCTATTTTTTGTTGTCTGACATAATAGGTTACAAGTCTGCTCGTTTTTACTCTTGGAAAAAAAAAAGCGAATGAAATCATTGAAGTTATCACAAATGGTTTCATAACACATTTTCTTCGACGTTAAGGGATGAAACTATCTCTCCCTCCATCATTATCAACTTTACTGGGCGCATGTCATCCAGTGCGCACCCGATAAAATATATGCAGGTAGAAGCGGTGACATTTTGCCAACGTTAATTTAAAAAAGTGCTCATTTTATCGTGAACAGACTGTACCCGTGGTCTGTATATACGGAGGCCTTAACGTCTCGGCGACAGCGACGTCGTCGCAGAGGACCAAGTCACTCAGCCAAGTAGGAACGAGGAAGGAATCAAACAAGGCCTGTAACAATGAACCACTCAGGAATTCGCCTAGAGTGATTTCGGATAACCTTGGAGAACCGAAATCAGGATGGCTGGACCAGGACTCGAACCCGCGTCCTCCTGAATGCGGGTCAATGAAGAAATATTTAAAGCGAATAAGGAACGGGAAAACTTTAGTTTGAGGAGATTGATAAAGGCTGTTCACGATAAAGTGAGCACTTTAAAAATGAACCTTAGAAATAAGTCACTGTCTTTGCATGCATATATTATAATGGGTACATTGAGTAACATTCGCCCAGTAAAGTAGGTAACGATGGAAGGAAAGTAGTTCCATATCTGAAAGTCATATATAAAGTGTAAGGTAACCATTTGTGAAAACTTAAAATTAATTCCTTAACTTCCTGTTTTTTTTTAATGCATCGAAGTATAAAAATGAGCAGATATGTACAGTATTTAATTTCTTAATATTTTTCACAGTTTCATTTTACTGGCGGATTAATAAAGTGTTGAGGCCCAAAGCAATTGTAATTTTACATAAGGTGGAGGAATACAGAACGCGTAAACAAGTAGATCTTAAAACAGGGCTTTCAAAAGTGCTCATTTTACCGTGAACAGCCTATAGTAATATATGTTTCGTAGAACAGGAGTAGCACGCGAGAATAAGCGTGACTGAGGTGCAGTAAATTCAGTCAAGGCTGTCTCGTGGTCACGTAGGCTACTTCGGAATGTCGCCCTCACTTCCACAGACGAAAACGAGTTCAGCGTTAGGAACTGCGCCTGCTCGCCCTGGCTGTCTGTGACCAGAATATATGGTGTACGTGTTACTGTAATGTCGGGTAAAAGCTTCACAAATCGTAACGATTAAACAACTTGGTACTGCTTTGTGACAGTGTGAAGCCCTGTTTCAAGTCTGACACTGGTGCCAGTTAGCAAACTGAAGCAATTTTAAGTGAGTGCTCCTGTCCTGCCTGAACAATTTATTTTTCGTCCCGCCAGCTGGTGAAATGTGTGATGCCTACGATTTCCTGGAGTACGATTCAATGCTGCTATTATGGGGTTGGTGTGTTTGCAGAACTACAGGGCGTTAATGCACTTAGTTAGCAAGTCTGCTTGGTTATTTGCCACGTCTGTATTTGGTAGCCCAGATTAATAAACTGTTATTGTTTGAAGAGGGTTTACTATTTGAAAAAGCAATATTTTTGCGCCAGAAAAAGTATCATGTTTCTCCGCACCCCCCCCTCCCCCCTTCCCCCCCCCCCCCCCCCCCCCCCCCACCTCTAGGGTGGCTCACGCCTGAGCTATACTGAAGAGAGGCGCGCGACGCTTCTGGCGCGGCCGAGCGCTATCTATTGGCTACTACTGGCAGCGAGTTTAGCCTCGCACACTCTGGCACCTTCCATACACCTCTTCGCTGTTCCCCCGTCTCCTTAACCTTCCCGAGCCGCGTTTTCGCGTATACATGTTCGTCCCCAGCCCGATCAAGTGTGCAGTGTTCCTCATCGAGTTGCGCGGGCCGGCCGACGATAGATCATGTCTACACCACTTCGTACTTCAGGACTTCAGCATGCTAGACGCGTTTTCACGTAATATGAGTACTAGTCAAGTACAAGCATTTAACGTAGTTTTTGTTATGCTGGGGTAGAGTTTCCCTTTGAGTAGTGTTTTTTTTTAGCGTTTTTTGTGTATATGGATTTTTGTAGGGAAGTGTTTCTTCACCGTTTTGACTGTGTGAATTTTCAATATGGTATTTTATGGAATGTTTGTAAGAGGTGGATTCCTCCTTTTTTTTTTTGCGTGTTGTAGGAATGGTTTCCTGGATTACGATTTGCCAAAAGAATTTTACTGCCAAGGAGTTTAGTGGATATTTTATGGAGTGCCTTTATGCTCATGGTTAAGTGTAATGAGGGTTTCTGCTCCTTCCCAATGGTATTCTTGAAATTAGTATTCCATGTTGAACTTCTTAGTGAATCATCAGACGTAATTTACTTTTAAAATTTTAATGGTGCTTGCTTTACTCAGGGAGCCATTTTACCCTTTTCAATGGGATTTCACAAGTGTTTATTCAGGTTGGGTGTTTTATCAGGATATATTAATATTGCTGTTTTTCTGTTTGTTCCAGTGCATGTGTGTTCTCTCCTTTCCCTAGTTCACCGATTGGTAGCAAGTAACAGAAATTTACAGATGCAATGTTTATTTTTCAAATCAAGTTGAAAATTTGTTGTTCTTGGTGATAATGTATAGATGTCCTTCAATATATTTTGTATTTTTTTCTGAAGTTTTTGTGTTTTCGCTTTCTTGACTTTTTTAATGGTATGCGTCCTTCTCCTTGCCTTCTGTCAGTCCTGCTACGCCCTAAATGGGCGTAACAAGTGCATGCCTCCGGACATTTCTGTTAGCGACACAACTGGAGGCGGGTGAGGAGCGAGGTATGCAGCCTGACGCAGCTTGATGCCGTGCTAAAGCCTGTTCACGATCAAGCACTTTAGACATCGACGTTAGAAAAAAGTCACCTCTCCCTGCATACATGTTAACGGGCTCACTGAGTGACGGGTTGGGCGCACGTAAAGTTGGTAACGATGGAGAGGAAAGTAGTTCCATTTTTTAACGTCGAATAAACAGTGTTAGCTAACCATTTGCGATAACTTAAATTATTTCTATCGCTTTCTGTTTTCTTAACGCGTCGAAGTGTAAAAATGAGCAGATTTTTAAACTACTTACTTTCCTAATAATTTTATAGTTTCACCTGACTGACGCATGAAGAAAGCGACGAAGCCCATGGTGATGATAATTTTACATAAGGCGGAAGAACACACAACGTGCTTACAAATACAGGGCTTTCAAAAGTGCTCATTTTACTGTGAACAGCCTATAAAAGAATTTTGTAATCCATTTAAAGTTACTTCGAACTTTTCTGGAACACTACCTGAGTTCTACTTCCAGGATATTCCTCCGCCTGGTGCAAACTGACCTCAATTAAATCTAGAAAATTACACCAAAGGGACTACGCAGCTTGCCGTATTCGAGCCCACGCGCCAGTGTAATAATATTTGGCATAAGAACTATTTTTACTAAGTATTACCGTCACGCCTATTGTCGCCCTGTTATTATTCATATTAATTATTACAGAAATATTATAATCAATAGATACAATATAAGTAAAAGTTAAATTTAACAAAAAAATGTATTTTGATGTTAACAGAAGTATAAAACGCTTGTGTTACATGACATACCTAGGAAACAATCAGATATGTAATACATGGTGTGATTATCCTAAGGTTTAATCCAAAAAAGTGTAAAGAAACCGCGAGTAGACTATAGAGTCGTGAAGCAGATGTCTCGGAGAAAGCGGGGACTCCCGCTAAGTCGTGTCGGCCGGCGTCTTTGATGTCCACGCACTGTGCGTACGTGCGTGCGTGGAAGATGGCATCGAGGCAGATGATCGCCTCTTGCAGGCACGTCCTGTCCTCCGGAGCTGTCCTCGACATGCATCACGTCAACTACATCACGACATCAGCCAAGCAACGCTCATTCGACAAAACTCCTCAACGACAGCCTTCCTCCGCCATATTGCATTATTGCTTCCTACAGCTTGTTTAGATTTAAAAAAAAGAAGATAATTATGAAAGTACCCAGATGTGTACCCAACTAGTCTATTCACTATTTCTTCACACTTTTTGAATCAAAACTTTGATAAATCACCCCATTTAAGACATACTTGGTTGTTTCGTAAATATGCCATGTATCACAAACGTTTTATACTCGTATTAAAATAAAAGTACCTTATTTTTTATCAAACTTAAGTTTTACTTCTATTTTATTTATTTATGAGTTACAATGTTTCATTTACAGTTTATGGAATGAAAACAGGGAGAAAATCGGTGTACTGGTACTGCCTAAAAGCTGGTCACGATAAAGTGAACACTTTTGAAATCAACCTTAGAAAAAAGTTACTGCCTCTACCTGTCTATATTTTAACGGGTGCACTGAGTGAATCATGCACTCTGTAAAGTTGGTAACGTTGGATGGAATGTAGTTCCATATATTAACGTCGAATAAAAAGGTAAAAATTATTTCTTTCGCTTTCTGATTTTTTAATGCACCGAAGCGCAAAAATGAGCAGATTATTAAAATAATTACCTTTTTTTTTTTTTTTTTTTTTTACCGTCACATGAAGAAAGTGATGAGGCCCAAGACAATGTAAATTTTACATAAAGCGGAAGAATATACAACGTGCATACAATTAGATCTTAAGCAGGGCTTTCAAAAGTGCTCATTTTACCGTGAACAGCCTATAGTAAGAAATGCAGTAGTGCTTAATGAAAAATGTCATCACCCTTTGGTGTAGGTAATTTCCTCAGACTCGATTAGGCTCTGTAAAACGAGGCGGAGGAGAATGTTGGAAGTAGAACTTCAGCAGGGCTTCAGGAAAGTTGGAAGTAATTGTGAAGTGACTATACTGACCTTGCACAACACTGCAGACATCGCGACGGAGCTGCGAACTCGTATTATTGTCACAACATTGATTGGGTTTGCAGAATTATTATTGTAAAGTAACTATGAGCTCGTAGTTAGCTTGTCTTGTCTGCACAGCAGCTAGTGGTGTGTGGAGGAGATGGCTGCTTGAGGAGTATGTCGCTGTTCATCGCGTTCCAAACTATGTGCTTACCGAGAACTATATAGGCTGTTCAACCAGTCTTACTTAACGAATTGTTTTTTTTTTTTTTTGTTTTCCAGAATGGGCTTTCTGAAGCAACCAGAGTTGAAATACGTTTAAATGTTGGTTTAAAATAATCTCATATTATTTTTTAGATTTAATAACGGTATGTTTTAAAGATATTTCTGAAGCAACCAGAGTTGAAATACGTTTAAATGTTGGTTTAAAATAATCTCATATTATTTTTTAGATTTAATAACGGTATGTTTTAAAGATATTTCAGTGTTAAAAACATATGCATTCTTCTTCCACTCACAACATAAATCGTGCATTCCTGGTGATTTCCATAGTATTTGTACTACTTTTTAATGAGTTCTGCGTGTTTCACAATCAGGCTACCTTTAGGGAGCTGCATGCGAAAAAGAAATATTATTTTAATTAGTTGCATACACTGCGCAACACTACGACAACCAAAAACAAATGTGATTGTTTCATTATGATCACGTGTCAAAATAAATTTTGTATAGTTTCTGCAACACACAAATAACAATAACGAAACCACCTGTAAACGGAATTATACAATAAATAAGAAGGAACCTGGAGGAAGTTGTCGTTTTAATTTCAGGTGTGCTAAGCAAAACAATTTTAACAAAAGTTACAGGATATCTAGGCAGTAAAAACGTGCCAAAATCTACTTACGTTTAACTCTTTATATAGTTTATGGCGTTATTCTGAAATGAAAGTTACTTTATTTTTCTGCGGGCTAGTTTTTATTACACCATTTGTGTTTTACAAAACAGTATGATTGTGATCGGCGGATCATTATTGAAAAACTATGAACTCTGGTCTTTTTTCGTTGTCTTGAAATGCAGTCAGTCGCGCGCTAATGGCGTGGCTGATGTGAGACTCATGGCGACCCTACCCCCTGGAACGTATTGGAAGAGGGCGTGTCCATCACGAACTCGTCGCTAGAGAACCAAGCAGCAATACAGGTTCGGCGCAGACACTATGGCCGATACTCCTTTGGTTGCAACTAACGGCCAGAATTTCTCCGCAGGTCAAGGACCACGTGTCGTGGAGGATAACGAGCCAATAGAAGATCTACCTGCCACTCACCGCGTCAACTGCCAATGAAAAAGCAGCTGAGGATGACGCACGCAGGTGAACGTGCGAGATATCGCATACAGGTCAGGTAACTGGGGAATCGTTTCAAGTTTGGTTATAACGAAGCTTATGTCGTAAATCGTAGGGTCGTGTATATGACGGCTCAAGAACACACGGGTCTCTGATTGTAGCGAGTTACAAACCTTGTGTTGCCGGTGCTGAAAATCGATTCCTATCGATGACACACTGTCATTTTTTATTTATTTTTTTTACATTTACATGAAAAATCTTTGTAAACCCAGTTGCCAAGAAAATACACCGTATAACTACAAACAGTTTCCTTGTAAAATTTCCAAAACATAAATTTGCAATATTACACATGTTAGCCTTATGTTAAATACAACTAACGTTATTGAGAAGTGGACATAAAATATTTTGTTTCCTAGTAGGAAACAAATGAGAGGAATCAATAA
Source organism: Dryococelus australis (assembly GCA_029891345.1). Taxonomy (NCBI): domain Eukaryota; kingdom Metazoa; phylum Arthropoda; class Insecta; order Phasmatodea; family Phasmatidae; genus Dryococelus; species Dryococelus australis. The sequence goes on along the minus strand of CM056996.1, from coordinate 131,616,275 downwards.
CAAAGAATAAGGGGAAAATTATTTGAAAATACAAATCACGAAACAAAAAATAATAAGCTAAACCTTGCTATCACGGAGACTATAACCCACGTCCCTTGCCACACCCTTAACCACAAGACCAACTTGACTTGAGTACTTCACTATTATTTTTCTGTGAAAATATCAGTAAATTCGCACAAAATATTAGTGAAGTTATTCGGCCAAGTAAAAGTATTTATTTAATTTTAAGAGTTCTGTATATACATATATGCAGCATTAACAGTAACAGTTAATGTGTTATTGCATCATATATTTTTTAAATTGAGGTTTGTTATGATTATTTGTTTTATATTAAGTGTTTTCCGTTATTTAAACATGAATACATTCCTTTTGGCACGCAACTATACTTTACATTTCCCTAGTTTTTGCACAAACAGCTATATACGGTTTAACGTTGTTGAGTGTCTGCAATTTAGCTTGAGCTTGCCCATTCGGTCAGTATAGGACAAACCTTTATTGAGGCCTATTACGAACACGGCTCTTGTAGTTTTACAAACATGTAATTTAACAATTAATTTTTCACTTTTACAAACATTTGTAAAATCACAAACAATTTCTCAGTAAAAATAACAATTTGTTTGTACAGTGTAGCGAGGGCGATCACTGGTCTCATGTGTTCGTCACGTGAGTGGACGGGGCGACTTCGCAAGGAGACAACAAGGCATTCCTTATGGGAAAGGAGCGGTCTGGCAGAACTCATACTTGTTTAATATGAAGGAAATATTTGAATAGCTGACAAAGTACATCAGAAAAATAAAAGAGACCATATATACAGGAACGATATTCTAGAAACCTGAACGTATTGTTCTGCAACATTTACAACCACACGTGTCTGTGTACTGCCATCAGAGTCAGAGCTGCAAGTCTTCCTGGAGTTGGAGTTGGTGATAGTTAGTGATAGACTTGCAAACTCGTAATAGGGGGAGGAGTTGGGTTCGAATCCCACTTTGGCCATCCATATTTCGGTTTCCCATGGCTTCTCACAATTACTCGAGGCGAAGGCTGGGATGGTTCCTCACTGTAGACTATGGCCGACCCCTTACGCATTCCTGCGTCTTGGAGTAGGCACTCCACTCGGCCATCTTCAGAGACATTGCTTTCAAACAAAAACATATTTGTGCATTTTTGCACAGGCCTGTTACGATTTAAAGACTAACAAAAACCCAAAAACAGAAACTGTTATTCATTTGCTGCTACTTGTTCTCTCGTAGCATGGTTCCTCTATTGAAATCGCACAAAGTGTTCTTGTCTGAAACTGATATTGTAAGAAGTATCCGAGACAACAGAATTAATATAATATGTAAAACCCTGTGTGTCCCTCTGGTGGTCTCGTACTGTGAGAGGTCGGCGGTAGAGACGCAATGGCCCGAGTGTGAAGTAATGTCCCGCGGCCACACGGCAGTGATCAGCGCCAACTGTCTGCACAATGAACCCCCGCCAGTGCGGTAAGTCAGCCATGGCTGGGCGGCCCACCCACGCAGATCCCACTACTCATTACCAGCGTCCAGGACAACGTAGTGAAGGGGGCAGGTAATGTGGCAGGGCCATCGCCCCCTCTCTACCGCCACGCATTGGGAGTGGCTATACCACACTGTTGCTGCTGCTGCTACCAACACAGGCCAGCCGGTGCCTATACTCTGTACAGGTGTTGTTTTCTGTGGCCAAGACAGACATTTCTCAACTGGGGTGCTGGTGTGGCCGGCAATTATATGGACGCGTCTCAGCGCGGGGTGGCGGGGTTACCGTAGAAGGGGAAATCAGGTGGTGAAAGTGAAAAAGGGACACTCCTCAACACTAAGGAGTTCACGCAACCGTATACCTGTCGGACATAGTAGTACATAGTCAGATACCTGTTGGACACACTACATAGCTAGATACATGCCGGACACAGTACATAGTCAGATACCTGCCGGACAAAGAACATAGCCAGATACCTGTCGGACACAGTAAATAGTCAGGTACCTGCCGGACAAAGTACAAAGTCAGATACCTGCCGGACACAGTACATAGCCAGCTATATGCCAGACAGAGTACATAGTCAGATATCTGCCGGGCACAGTACATAGCCAGATACCTGCCGGACACAATACATATCCAGATACCTGCGGGACACAGTAAATAGTCACATACCTGCCGGGAACACTACATAGTGAGATACCTGCCGGGTAAAGTACATAGCCAGATAGCTGCAGGACACAGTACATAGCCAGATACCTACCGGACACAATACGTAATCAGATACCTACCAGACAAAGAAAATAGCCAGATACCTGCCAGAAACAGCACATCGCCAGATACCTGCCGGACATAGTACAAAGCCAGATACCTGCTGGACACAGTTCATAGTCTGATACCTGCCGGAAACTGTACAAAGCCAGATACCTGCCGGACATAGTACATAGCCAGATATCTGCCAGATACAGTACATAGTCAAATACCTCCCAGACACATTACATAGTCAGAAACCTGCCGGACACAGTACATTACTAGATACCTGCCGGACACCGTGCATCGTCAGATACCTGCCGGATATAGTACATAGCCAGATACCTGCCGGACACAGTATATCACAAGATACCTGCCGGACACTGTACATAGCCAGATACCTGCCGGACACTGTACATAGTCAGATACCTGTCTGACACAGTAGATAGCCAGGTACCTGCCGGACACTGTACATAGTCAGATGCCTGTCTGACACAGTAGATAGCCAGGTACCTGCCGGACACAGTACATAGACAGATACTTGCCGGACACAGTACATAGCCAAATACATGCCGGACACATTAAATATCCAGATATCTGCCCGACACAGTACATAGCCAAATACATGCTGGACACATTAAATATCCAGATACCTGCCGGACAAAGTACAAAGTCAGATACCTGCCGGACCAGTTCATAGTCAGATACCTGCCGGGCACAGTACATAACCAGATATCTGCCGGATACAGTAAATAGTCAGATACCTGCCGGACACAGTACGTAGTCAGATACCTGGTGGACACAGTACATAGCCAGATACCTGCCAGACACAATACATAGCCAGATATTTGCGGACACAGTACATAGTCAGATACCTGCCCGACACAGTACATAGTCAGATAACTGCCGTACACTGTACATAGCCAGATACGTGCAGGGCACAGTACATAGTCATATATCTGCCGGACACAATACATATTCAGATACCTGCAGGACACAGTACATAATCAGATACCTGCAGTACATAGTACATAGTCAGACCTGCCGGACGCAGTACATAGTCAGATACCTGCCATACATAGTACATAGCCAGATACCTGCCGGTCACAGTACATTGCCAGATAACTGCGGGCACAGTATATAGTCAGATACCTGCCATACATAGTACATAGCCAGATACCTGCCGGTCACAGTACATTGCCAGATAACTGCGGGCACAGTATATAGTCAGATACCTGCCATACATAGTACATAGCCAGATAACTGCCGTACACAGTTCATAGCCAGATACCTGCCTTACACAATATATAGTCAGATATCTGCCGGACTCAGTACATAGTCAGATACCTGCAGGACACTGTACATAGATACCTGCCGTACATAATACGTAGCCAGTTACCTGCCGGACACAGTTCATAGCCAGATAACTGCCGTACACCGTACCGTACATAGCCAGATACCTGCCGGACACAGTATAAAGTCAGATACCTGCCGGGCACAGTAAATAGTCAGATACCTGTCGGACATAGTACATAGTCAGATACCTGTCGGACATAGTACATATTCAGAAGGGAAGAGTAAAAGTTTACACTGGTGTTGCTGATGCTGATACACGTGTAAATCAGTACAAATAGTAGCAAACAATTACGTCACTGTATAAATACATTTAAATGCATTTGAGTTCATGACGACTACATATTTTCATCACAATTAAATTCTTATTAATAAACTAAATTTTATCTGATGACAACTTAATGATATTGGGGGTTTGCCACCACCATATCATTTCCGCTCACCCCTCTACTGCCCCCCTCCCTCTGCTTCCAACTGTAGGCTGCGCCTCTGGCTGCAGTCACACTTCAAACTGTGGCTGATCCAATACCCTGGCTTTTTGCGTTAATGTCTACTCTCTATAGCGAATCACTTCCCCTTACGGTCTGCTTTTAGTTTAGTGTTCATTTTGTTTTCATTTATCGTATCCCTGTTTTATGTTTATGATATTACCTATTATTACATATTCGTTGTTCGTGTTTTTCCTTCACCCGATTGTCTTGTGGGCTAAATCTGTCGTTAGCCGTTGTTTCTTTATATACACGTCAATTATAAGATAGTAAATATATAAAATTCATTGACGAAAATAATCAGCAAGTGCCACATGCGAAGCATCTCACTGTTACAAAAGTCACATTTACATAAGAGGCGTACAACTACCAGTGCAAAAAAAAAAGATATTTAACTTGCAGAATTTTAATTTGCAAGTGTTGAAGATCTTGTCTAAAATGAGGGCTATCACACGAAATGTCAGCTTCAAATGTGCAATTCGCAAAGAAGGGCATAGCCAACCTTATTAGTGTACTGGCTGGAGAGGGGGACATGCCCGAGGCATGAACATGTGGCATAATAGCAAGATGAAACCCGCATTTGTCAGAAAGTGTGTGTGTGGGGGCGTGATAGTATCAGGGCCTTTCATTTAGAACCTTACAAGCTTTAAAGGGTATCATTTTTGGCCACTGGAAACTTTCTCAAAAAATATACCTTGTGAAATATTTGAGCTGAAAGCAAAATTATTTGTAGTTACCGCTTAACACTTTGTCAGTGACTAAAAAATTATCACTTGTTTGCAGTTCCTGACAAACAGTTCTCGGTTAAACACAAAATTATGGCAGAATAAATTAAAATAAATAATATTACAAATAAGAAAAGAATTTAGGCCGAAAAAGTTTTGTTTGAGTGAAAGCAACAGGTACAGCAGCCAAACGAATAATTACCTGGATGCATATATTGATATTTCAACAATAAAAAATTCCAACGATTCAATACCATAGTTGAGCTGGCAAAATAAAATCACTTCTCATATTTGTCAGACGTTGCTCAGTCACCGACACAAATGTGCACATATCGTAACGTCAGTAAGTGTATGGTATAGGCTGTTCATGGTAAAGTGAGCACTTTTGAGGCCCTGCTTACTTTTTTCTCTCAACGATTTCGCATTCTTCAAACCAGATTTTTAACATAAATATTGCCATATAAGTAATAAACAGAGTATATATTTCACTGCACTCGGAAGTTGACGTCTATGGCTAAAATAAGGCATATTTATTGACTATTATTAAAAATGAGAGGACTTTCAAAAGTGCTCACTTTACTGTGAACAACCTACATCTCTATAACACGGCAGGATGTTACCACTAAATGCTCAGTCACGTGTAGTGTACTATCAGTTAATGATGGCTGATGTCATGCCCAAGCTATTCGCTTAATATCTGTGTTGCGAGCTCAGTGTTAGAAGTGATGTGGCTGGCGGAATGCTGGGTCCAGGCTCACCTCCCCCCTCCCCCCTAAGTAACGGGTTGCACGACGTATTGTTGAGCACTGACAGCCACCCGGGTTTGTCAGTGCGGCCGGGCAGCCTGAGGAATTCGTCCTCATTAGGTGCCCATTCCTCTCTGTCGCTTGCCTGGCCCGGCCCGCCTGCCCAGTCACGTGACTTCGTCCTTGACAACGTGAATGTAGAGTATACTGCAGCTGCCGTTACATAAGCTATCCGTGGCTATACTGTTCTTGTTACAAACTAGTTTCCAAACATTTTCTTATAACTCTACTCCGGAAATATTGCGGTTTTTCGGAACGTACGCATTGGTGTATGTAGCTCAATAATTAAAATTACGGATAGGAATATTTCGCGAGTTCAATGACCGATGAATGCTGGGCTCCACAGTCCTGTGTACATTCGAGCTTCGTGTGTGTTCGACGGCTGTAGCCAGTGTTACTCCACGCTTGGCAGTATGGCACTCGCTACTTGTTTCCTTGCAAGTCTGCCATTGGCTCAGAGTCGTCCAGGGCGTGTTTAATAAGCTGTGATCAAATTGCAAAGGTGACGTCAGTGTACTCGTGTTTGGCGTCTAGCTTGTCCTGAAGTGAATTCGCGAAGTTATCCTATCCCTATTTATAATACACTTTAATTCTATAACACGTCTTTCTTAAAACTCAACATTAGCTCTTGTGAAATTTATTTTAATTTCTTTGACGTGTTACTGAATTATCTTTTGAAAATTTGTGTATAAAGAATTCCTCATACAAATAATTACAAAGAATACAGTGTGGATGGATTGTTGTTGCGACGCCAGGAGCCCCAGTTCTTAACTTCAGCTTGCTAAAAAATACTCATTGCAGTAGTCATCTGATGTGGGTTCTTAGAACGTCTTCGTCAGTCTCGTCTTCACTGTAAGGCCACCGGAGCCGTCAGCGGTCTTAGCTCGTAAGCTGTGATAGGACCTCAACAAACTGTATTCTTGTGTAATGTTTTTTTTCTCAAAGTGAGAACCTCTTACTTATAATGCCCGCAGGTTATCCACGAGTACTTCCTGTTTGGTTTGTTGTAGGATGTCGTAAAGTATGGCACTGCCTTAATTAAAGTAGGTTTTATTTGCGTTAGAGCCAAGTTCGTATTCGACATCCCCCACACGACGAAACTATGCTGCAAGGAAGAGACTACGTTTCACTGGCCACTTGCTAATGAGGGGCCGCGGTGGCTGAGCGGTTAGAATGCCCACCTCCCTCCAAGGCGAACCGGGATCAATCCCCGGACGGATCATTCCGGATTTTCTCAAGTGAGAATCGTGTTGAACGGAGCCACTGGTCGGCGGGTTCTCTCGGGAATCTCCCGTTTCCCCGCCCTTACATTCTGACGCTGCTCCATTCTCGCCTCATTCCACCCTCATCGGCTCTCAAGACCTCGTTGTTAAGAGCTGCCCAAATTACTCAACTTTCTAACGAAGAATGTAGCGAATAGCCCGGTTTAACGTGGTAATATGTGATGTAGAATTTAAGTTTTATTTGATACCAATTTCCATTACAATTTTGTGCTACGTTACTAAGATTTTTTTTGCACACGCACAATATTTTGAGCAGGAAGTTTGTCATCTAATACAGCAAGAGGACGAACAGTCCTAAGCATGAGTATAATTACACATTCTTATACAAATTCCGTTACAGGACAAAATCTTATGTATACGCAGTGAAATTCTCACACAACGACAATAAAACTATTTTTTTCGTAACCTGGCAGTACAGACATCTGTGCTACTTAAATACTGCCAGTTATAATTCTACGAGAGATAATGAAGTACGGTAATGAGACGACCTACACGGTGTTTTGCTGTCTCCTTACTCACCAACCATGTTTGACGACTGCATCTAACCGCTCAAGTACGACACAACACGACTACGTGAAGTGAAAGAACTTTTAACTTTTCCCGTTTATTGTTTAAAATATCTTCTGTCTGAACTTAAAAACTATTAATTACTACCTTTTTACCAACCTTGTTTGTGAAAACTTGAATAGCTGCACAGAAGTTTGTTACGACAAACTTTGGTTGCCGACACGGAAGTTCACTAGGACATCGGACATAGCTTCGCCGCTTGGAGTCTGTTTTGTTACTGAACTTTTTTGATGTGGCTCCGGATTTTCCGCTGTCTAGATGGCGCTGCTATCTGCGGCCACTGCACATGACCTCCCACTCCTGTGATATCACCTTGGAGGTGGTGCAGGAGTACCAATATGATGTTCATTTGTTTGCTAAATTGGTAGCTGATGGATTTTTTTTCTTGTAATTGTGATGTATTTGTTGGCGATTAGCTGTTCACCCATCGCCCTTTGATCATTTCCTTTTTAAGTATCAAACTCAGTCATTGGCTGATCATTAATGAAGACCCTCTAGGGAGAATTAAAGAATTTTTGCTATATATGCTGGGTGCGGAGTTGTCTCGAGGTCAGACAGCAGCCTCGAGAGAGCTTTGGAATGTCAAGATAAGTATGCCACTAGTCATGTCAGCCCTTATGGCGAGACATACTTTGATATCCTAATAAGCTCTGTTTTTATCCTCGGCAAATCTGAATGTAAATGAAAATTTTAAATCTTGGTAAAAGATTTTTTATGTAATGCTGAATTTTTAATTAAATATGAATCAACAAATAGCAAAATTATGGACAATCTGGGGGAAATGCCCACAAGTTTTGTACACGAGATAAACCAGGGAAGTGGTTTAGAGTTTTCCCTGAACTTCTGTTTAAGTTTGTAGGTGTCTTTTCTAGAATTTTCTCGATGAAATTAATTAAATTTTGGGAAAATAAAAAAACCTTTTTTTTCTAAGTGTGGATCAGCCCACAAAGCATGTTTTTGAACAGTAACTGTATGGAACTTTTCTCATTGTTTGGAGAAAATATTTTAAATAATATTCTTGCAATTCAATGGCCTGTGGTAACTAGTAAATTGCCGGGTAAATAAATTATAACCTTCAGTATAAACTATTATGATATGCCACATAATATTCTTGCATGTCTATGGCCTTTGGCAAATAGTATATGGCCTGAATATACATGGTGATTTTCAAAATGAAAGAAAGAAATGGCAACGGTTAAGACTATAAAGCCAGTATTATACCTGTTAATTATTTTTAATGTGCCCTGTTTTTGTAAAATTCACACTTATGAAAAATATTGTTAAAGTTAAAGTTAAAGTTTTCCTTGTATATTAAAAATATTAATGAAAGAAAGAAAGGGCAACTGTTACAACTATAAAGCCGGAATTATAAATCTTAATTATTTTTATTGTGCCCTTTTTGGGAAATTGAGAATTGTAAAATTCACATTATGTTGTGAGACGATATGGGAAACAAAAATTTACCTTGTATATAAAAAAAGTTAGAAAATAAATAAAATCAATAAACACAGTATCAGAATTCATGTGTATTGCAGTTCAGCTCCTAGTACGTAGAATTTTTCCTAATTTTGTGTTCTTCCATGTTTTATTCACTTTGCCTTAACGAGGGTAGTTTTCACCTAGTGATAGTGTTTTTGTTGGATGGTGTTTTCAAATTCACTTTGCCGCGCCCTAGGCTTCAGGCCGTAGCAGTAATAGACTGGAGAAAGGCATTTTGTTAATGCAAAACTATTCCTTCTGGTTAAACCACATACACTACACAAAAAAATTTTGCACCAGCGGGATTTCCGAGTTAGTCGGTTTATCATAGCTCAAGAGAAAGTGCGAGAAGGAATCCACACTGTCTCTACAGAATACGACGCCAGACTTGACAAATGCACATACTCCCAGAGAACATCCTTCCTGTGAACCAATCACAAGTGGCGGAGAACTTTGTTTGAGTAGTATAATATTTAGAGTTGTATCACTATTGTACTGAAGTAGCTATCCATATGTGAAACCAATGTATAGTGGTATGAGGCTAGTAACGTGGAACTACAGTGTCTGTAATTGGAAAGTGTATAGAGAGATGGAGGTAGCCGGGGAAGCCACGTGGGGTAGTGTGAGGAGAACTGACTGCGGAATAAACAAGTCAGTTATAATGACGGCGAGTGACTGCGGCCTGGGGCCATGTCTCGGCTATATCCGGAGCTGACCGCATCAGCACAGAAGTTGTCGGTGGCCCCCTCCCTCCTCCCCCTCGCAACTCTGGGCGCGGATTCGAGTCCTCCGGCGAGGTCGCTGCCGGAGTTTCGCAAGTGGGGTGCGCGGCGGACGTTGCCAGCGTCGGCCGAGTTTCCTCGGGGTGCTCCCGTTTACCCTCTTCTTTACATTACGCTCAGTCATCGCTCATTCAAGAGCCTTGATGTCATGTAACCATCAAGGCATGAGGGCAATCTCCTGGTGATGAGTTTCACAGCCCTATTCCCTCCCCCTCCCGCCAAACTACTCACTCTAGGATCCACACCTCACATAGCATTTACTTATATACCTTACCTCAGCAGTGACGGCCGTAGTAGACTACATTCACTGTTACTTCTAACTTTTCTGAAGCCCTGCTGAAGTTCTACTTCCAGGTTATTCCTCCGCCTCTTTCAAACAAAGCTTAACGAAGTCTACAAAACTATACCAAATGGATAACGCACCGAATTCATTCGCACTCAGTTTAATAATGTTCTGAATGATAAATTATTTTTTACTATACATTATCAACACGCCTATTTTCTTCCATTTATATTCATATTAATTAAAAATGTAACGTTATTATATATATATAATACAGGTAAATTAAAAATTAAAAAAAAAAAGATACTGTTATGTTAACGAAAGTATAACATGCTGGTGATACATGACATATTTAGGCAACAACCAGAAACGTCATACTCCGGCCGATTTTTCAAAGATTTGATTCAAAAAGTGTGACAAAACCGCGAATAGACTATAAACACATGCAACATTCGCGTTCTTATATCTTGACATATTATACTCATGTTTCTTTTGTCGCTGGACCACGAGATGCTAATTTAAGCTTCACAGTGGCCTAACTAATCATGTGAATTCCAGTCCGTAAGGAAAAGGCAGCAGTCGGCTGTGAACAACTGATACCTACTCGAGTTTGTACACGACTACTTATAGTATTTTGCTAGATAACTGTATGCACTTTCCTCTGCTAGATAACTGTATGCACTTTTACGTATACAGAATTAAGTAACCACCAAAATATTATATTTAAAAATCCTAAATCGACTGATCATTAGGCTGACCTTCCTATAGGCTATTCACGGTAATGCGAGCGCTTTTAAAAACCCTCCCCTTCAGAATAACAGTCAATAACTATATTCTATTTTAGCCTTAGACGTTAAAGTTTGAGTGTGGTGGAATATACACACTGTGTTTATTACTTACACGGCAATATTTATTTAAAAAGGTGTTTAAAGAACTGAAAACTGTCCGAAAGGAAAGAGTAATTAGGGAATCGTAATTGCTCACTTTACCGTGAACAGCCATGTACGACTTTACGACTGTAGAGCAGTCATCCCAGGTATAGACTGTTCGCGGTTAAATGAGCACTTTGGAAAGCCCTGTTTAAGATCTACTTGTCTTCACATTGTGTATTATTCCGCCTTATGTAATATTAACATTGCCATGGGTCTCATTAATTTGTTCGTGCGTCGGTCACGTGACTGTGAAATTATTAGAAAAATAAATATTTCACAAATCTGCTCTTTTCTACGCTTCGATACATTAAAAAAAATACAAAGCGAAAGAAATAATTAAATAATCACAAATAGTTACCTAACACTTTTTATTCGACATTAAGATATGAAACTACTTCTCATCCATCGTTACCAACTGTATTGTGCGCATGCCACTCGGTGCGCCCGTTAAAATATACACAGGTAGGGGCAGTGACATTTTTCTGCGGAGGTTGATTTCAAAAGTATTTATTTTATAATGAACCGTCTTTAAGTGATTTTTCACTGTATTTTAGAACGTTAACCACTTCCTTTAAAATATCGAAGAGGAATAATAAAAGAGCGGGTTGATTTGTCAATGAAAATTGATCGCAGTAAGTGAAGAAAATAACCTAATGAGGCCGTGTCTTTATTGTTTTATTCCCAAATCGACGGTCTCCACGACTCGCCATGATTGGGCAGTTTTGTCTATTGTCGGACCTGCGAGTTCTACTCTCTGTCCTCCAGCAGGAGTTCTCCACCACACAAACTGGCCTGTTGTATCATACTATAATTATAGGCTTTGACGGTGAGCTGAGAAGTTTAGAAATCAGCCTGTGGAAAATGTCACAGGCCGATATATTTTAATGGGAGCGTAGACTCCCTAGCGTCCTGTAAACCGGATTTTTTCAGAGGAAAGGCAGCTCCCTGCTTCAACGTCGAAATAAAGTTGGTTAGATATTTGTCAATAATAAAATTATTAATTTTTTTCGGCTATAAGTTTAAGAATTAATAAATTTCTAAATTTTTACTTTTCAAATAATTTCGCAGTTTCACTTGACCTACGTATGAATGAAGTGATCAGGCCCATGTCAATGTTAATTTCTCATGTGGTGGTAAAGTATACAATGTGCGTACAAGTATATGTTAAGCATGTCTCTCAAGAGTGCTCAGTTTATCATGAACATCGTATAGCATACAAATGCCATGATGTAGCGGTCAAGGTTATTGAACATAAGGTTCGTCTCGGTAGCATTACTTGGCTTATCTCCAACAGAATGCACCTTTGTGTGAGGCCACCGCATTATCTGCTATATATCTTGACGACAGAGGAATCAGCCACCCGAAGGTGAAAGCAGACAAATAAAACTGTATAAAATTTTTGAATGTCGAATAGTAAGAGTTAGTTTGGAATTTGGGTCATGTTTGTTTCGCTAATGCATAAATTTTATATAAAAAGACCACACTGTGTTTTATTGTGCCATTACTTGCAAGTGGATTAGAAACTGGAATGTTTGCATCATATTTGTGAAAATACGATGTACTAGGTAAATTCAGTACCTCATGGTGGTGCAGTGGAAGGCCTACACACTGGACTCTAGTTCAAAAGACACAGACTCGATTCCTGGTATGGCCAGCATCCTGACCTTTATTTCTCCGTCGTTTCCCGAACTTACTCCAGTCGAATATTGAGATGTCCCTAACTACAAGCATGCTGCTTCTCCTGTCTCTCCTCCTAACAACAATTTTCTCTGACGCTAATGACTTTAGTTAAGCCTCACATACACTGGCTCGTGTAAGTACTCACTGACAATTTTGAAACAATAGGCTATTCAAGGTAAAGTGAGCACTTTCTAAGGCCCTGCTAGTTTTCGTGTCACCAATTTTTTCCTTTTCGTCTCCTTTTAATATAAACATTGCCACGTAACTAATAAATACAGTATTTATTATACATTGCGTACTCTCAATAGTTAATGTGCGAGGCTACAATATAGGTGTATATATGTATATATAAGTGTATATATATGTATATATATATATATAGTAGCCTTGCACATTAACTATTGAGTATATATATATATATATATATATATATATATATATATATATATATATATGTGTGTGTGTGTGTGTGTGTGTGTGTATGTGTGTGTGTCTGTTGGGAGGGCTGTAAGGGCAACGCCTACCCGGCTGGTAGTTGCGAGATATAGCTAGGAAATCCCATTTTAAGAAAATTTCGCCCCAAGACTTTAATTTTAAATACAAGTGTTTAAAAAAATGCATTCCTCACTAATATTTTAGGAGATCACTACAGCGGAGAAGTTTAGATAACATGTCTAGCTTGTTTGCAAGGAACTTTATAAATTAATGTTTTACAAAGAAGTACACTGTCTGTCTGTATAGAAAATATACGCCCGTAGGGATGATTTCGTAAAAATTTGCGAAGAATACATTTTGTGTGAACCGCCTATCTTCAAAATTAACGTAGGCTACTGAGGCCGACATCTCCTTAACGTGGGAGTTTCCTATTTAAATGTAGCTGGCAGCCGGAAAGCAGCGCCCTTAAAATGTGTCCACCGTAAAATAACCTATAAATAACTAGCTTGTATATGAGTGAGAGAGGTCTGACTGCACGGTACTTCTTGTATAGTAGTTGTGTGTAGCGTGGCTGGCGGGGGTCTCACACAGAGTGTGTTGTGTCTACAGCCACTACTCTCCGACACTAGCCGCCTCTCTTCTCGTGTCCTCACCACAGCCACTCACTCCTGTGCCGTTTACTGCATACTTTGCAGTTATTCCTGCATCTGCATTTACTCCACTCCTCCCCCCCCCCCCCGCGGAGTGATACCACTCAGACAGAGACCTACTTGCGGCTACTACTGCACACTGCCGGCCGAAGCTAGAGCTATCGTCTCCGAAATATTCATACACCAGTTTTGCAACAGCCAGTATATAGGTTTCCAAGTTCAACAGTCGTGATTGTTTGAACGATTATGAATATAAACCATTGGAAACACTTCGTTTTATCCTCAGAATAAATACTAGGTGCAATAAAATAGCATTGTTTAAAGAATAAGTAGTGTTAAATAACCCGAATGAAATAAATGGGGATGAACGAGCTTGAGTTAGCTGTTGTCGACACTCAGACTGTATGTGTTCTCTCGAACTGTGTGTGTAAGACGAGAACATATCTCAGCTCCCGAAACGTCGCATATGTACTATCTTCATTTGTATCCTCGTCGTCCATATTCGCATTTGTTGCATTCACTGTATTCATATGTATCGTCTTCGCTGTTCTTCCAGTTGATGGAATATCATTCATATTCCATACTTGTCAGTTGGTTTGGCCACCAATACTGCCTGTGCTATGCTGTGTTGTGCTGTGTTGTGTTGTTTATTGGCGTCGTCTGACACATTACTGCTCGCAATTACATGTACATTAATTTTCCATTGTGTTGTGCCGTTCTGTTGTTGGATCTCCAACTTGATTCGTTCTTGGGATTTTATGTTCTTTACATGTTTGTCGACAACGCCTAACTCAGGCCCGTTCATTCCTATTAATTTTATTTATATTATTTTTAAATATGATTTATTTTACTATTTTATTTAACCTGGTAATATTTCTGAGACTACAAAAGTTTCTGCAATGGTGTATGTCCATAATTGTTCAAACAATCAATTACCTCCATTGCATGAATCATTCAAAAAAACACATTAACAAATCTAGTTAAAAACACATCATCTTTAGACTTAAGGCATTTATATTAATGCTTAAATAAATCGTTTCAGGTATGTTCGGCTTTAATTTTATGTGACAATAGGACCTAGTTATACATTTTTTGTAATTATTTGGTAACAGTAACGAAAACACAGTGTTGCAGTTATTTTAAAGAATCTTCCAGGTTATTATTGTGTTACAAAACCGGTGCGCACCTAACTGAAAGAGTGGAAGAATGTGACTTTCATGAAGATGAGACAGAACGACAGCTACAGTTGTGATTTAGTTCGTTAATATGACAGGCTGTTTTCTAAGCTCACGCAGAATTGTTACGCTCGTGTACAACTCTTTTAACCAACGAGGTGAGGATTTGAACAATAGTTATAGAACAGGCTTACTTTATTTCGCCCTAGGAGACTCTGGTATTGAGGATGATGATTACTTAACCACTGCTATTATCAACTACATTGAGCGCCTTCATCAGTCCTTCTGCCTTCGACCGTCAAACTTCGTGTCATTTGTTGATAAGATACACATTTCTGTATAAATATATGATAATACAGTAATTCAACGTGCCATGTAGTTCTTAGAGAGTAATTATTACTTATCTTCACTCAAAGTTGGGTAATGTCTGGTGCATGTGATCAAACTACACACCGTCAACCAGATGTAGTAGCCTGCCAGCTGAGCCACTCAAGTAATATATTATATTCGTGTCATCTATAAATGGTTCTTCCAATCTGGGGCCATTAGGGAACATACAGTGTAGATCTTTGTTAAGTGTCGTATACAATCTAGAACAAGACATAAAAGAAACGTGGACATAAAATACAGGGGTGCACGTCAGATTGCATATGCTTCTAAATACGGAAATAGATTCTAACTTCGAAACATTGCACGTGTTGACGTCGTTGCTATGTTCGCTTGTGATGTCTTTGTGGCATTGTCCATAGTTATTTGCGAACATCTGTATATCCCATCCTCGTTGTTTGTTTGTTTGTTTGCTTGGTTACTCGTTCTCAGGTTTTCGTCTTGTTTCCTTCAATTGACTTAATTCCTTCTACGTAATTGTGTGTGATATTTACAGATCTACAGTATTGACTACAGTCAAGCTAAATCAGTTTTTATTTAAATTTTTGTTTGTGTTTGTGTTTATTTGGCTTGTTTTTTTCTGGATTTTCTGATACATAAAACAAAGCACTGTAATGGCGTATGTCTAAAAAATTGTTTGTTCAACTTTATATTTTGAACAGAAATCACGCATTGTCTGAAGTTGCTAGGAACAACTACACAATGCAAATACCAAGTATGCTGTTGAGTATGTCCGTAAAATAAGACGCTATCAGCAATTATTTCGTAATTTAATATTGCGCAAGTTTGTAGTTAGTTTTGCCGATCTTATAATTTGAAATAAAACTAGATATCAGATTGATATCGATATAAGCAGTGATATCAGTATAAATTTTTGTTGTCAAATGAAAATTAAGGGAATGGTATGTTCTTTTCCAGAACTAGGATATGATTTTTGGGTAATCCTTGTAATAGGGGCCATTAATTAAATAATAATTACATTAAATTAAATATTAATACTATTAAAATAGGCTGTGCTTACCTATAATTAAATAAAACTGCTACAAAGAATTTGTGAAGAATTACACTCTTCTAAATGTAAATCGTGTCCGTTATGTGGAGAGAGCGTTAAAACTAGTCTAAATAGAACTTGCTAGAAAGTTTTGTAACATTACGCTTGACAGGTAGCGGATAAACCGCTGGCGAAATCAACTTGAGTAATTCGTCAGGTACAAGGTTCATCGATATAACATTTGTAAAAGTTTGCTCTCATTTAACCCATTTCTCTACGAAAATATACTTCCTAGTATTTTTGTTTCGATTAATTTATCTATGAAAGAAATGTGAAAACCTTTAAACACGTTGAGAGGTCTATTATTTAGCTCATGTGAAACGTATGCTGATAACCATATTACAAGGCAAAAGCTACGACCTGCGGAAAATGATAAATAAATTCGATAATGGAAGCAGTTATTTTGTGTGTGGAAGGTTGTGAAGCGAGTCACGTGCCAGGTTAACTGCTGTAATTATCTCCTATAGGGCGAGCCTCTCCACGTAACGAGTTCTTGTGGATTCCTCCCACGCAACATCGGGTCTGGAGTGACGTCACGACATGAGGAGACTAATATCCGTGAGTTCGTCTGGTGATATGAACATAGGACTCGCAACTGGTTCACAGTTTTTAAGCAAGTCCTGCAGAAGACATTGTCGAGAGGAAGTAAGGACGGCGTACAGTGAAATTTTTCCTCCAGTTCACTTCCTCAACTGTAATGGAAAATTTCAACCTGAATATGTTACAGGAAATTTGTCCTACACCTGTCTGCAAATACAGACATTTTTATAGTCTGTTCACGGTTTTTTTCACACTTTTTAAAATGTAATCTTTGAAAAATCACACCAAAAATTACGTGTTTGGTTGTGTTCTAAATATATAATGTGCCACGAGCGTTCTAGACGTGTGTTAACATAACAGCAGCTTATGTTAGGTTAAATTGAACTTTGACTTATATGTTGTCTATAAACTATTAAATTTAATTTTTAATTGATGCATGTAAAACAGTGATAAGACAGGTGTGTTGGTAATGCCTAATGAGAAGTAGTTCTTGTGCTAAATATGATGTGATTGATTGCGCACGAATACGGTGCGCTGTCGCTTTGGTGTAGTTTTCTAGGATCGGTTAATCTTAGTTTGTATGTATAAGTCGGATGAATACCCTCGAAGTAGAATATTTGTTAGTGTGTTGTCAACGATATACTCGACTATCCACTGTCGCAGTGTCACAGGCAACTGAGGTTCAGCTATGCATAAGACTGGAGTCTCGCTTAGGAGGCACTCAACACGCACTTTTATAACGTTCCGATCAAGTTACAATTCTTCTTCTTTCCTGTAATACATAGACCCACGCTGTCTTCATCACTTCCGCTGCGATCTTACTGCTGCTTTCGAAATGTCAGGGGCCGCGACAGGCTACTCGTCTCCCACCTGGGCGAGCCGGGTTCGGTTGGCGGTCCCAGATTTTCGCAAGTAGGAATCGTGCCAGAAGATGCCACTGGTCGGCGGGTTTTCTCGGCGATCTCCCGCCTCCCCCGTCCTTGCATTCTTGCGCTGCTCCATACTCAACTCGTTTCATTGTTTTGGCTCTCAATACCTCGGTGTTGAAATCCGCCCAACTCTCTTCACTCACTCACTCACTCACTCTTCTCCGAAATGCCAAAGCTGTAGCAGGAATTCTGTGTAAGGAAGTAAGGGAGTAGGAATGTGGTGTCCCGGAGCTAATGACGTCAGCGGTGTGCTGGTGTCGCTCATTGCCGCTGATCTGTCTGTGAGCCAGCGCGTGCTAGAACTAGCACGAAGACATACTCCCATTGTCCTCTGAGTACTGTGTCAAGCTGTGGCGTCGACCTGCCTTCTTCTCCCACACAACGAATGCCGCTCACCCATTAAAGTCATCATTCCCCGAGCAACGTTGGTCGGTCTTAGGCAGGATTTACAACAGTCCGTGCGTCGCGTCCGTCAGTCATCCGTCCGTCCGTCTCCCAGCCGAGTGATTTACAACCAAACCTCGTACGTCCATCTTTCGTCCATTGCTGCAAACTAATTAAAACAAAACTGTTTACAAATATGGAAAAATTCTCTATAAAAATTGAAAATCTTTTGAGGTATTGTGTTTCTAAGTACCCAAAACAACCATACACGTGCGTAACGGAAATTAAACGATTTAAATTAATTTTAAAACAGCATATAAAGCATAATTTTACTATCTTTACTATTCCACAAAAGGAGCTCGTGTTTCCAAGCGTAATTGTCAGTTAATATTCAGGAAAAATGTAACTTAATTTAATTTTACAGTTCCATAAACTAACAAATGAAAACAAAGCCAGCCGAAACAAAACGTTGCACTCTCTACATTACCTTGTAAAGAACTCGGGATGAATGAGTAACAAAACTTTCAAGTTCATAAGGCTGTAAGATCATCCGTTCGTCCGTCAAAAGTTAAAACTTGCCAAGGTTTTGACGGAAGGACGGATAGAATTAATGGCCAGCACCTCTGATTGGCTGTTGATCACGTGATTCACGGACGGATGAAAAACGCACGCGACGGGTGGTTGTAAATCCTGTCTTAGCCGCTACTGTGAAGTAGCAAACTACTTATTACTTATTTTTAAGCACTTTCTTTCCCTGATTCACTACCAACGGACTTGCAAATATACCCCGAATACTTCAAATATCGTGGAAAAAACACATGATAGTATGAAGTAGCTGAGTGAGGATTAATTTTAGGCATGCCTGAACATTCCCCGGAGCTGCATTTCGACATCAGTGCAAACCTGTGAGTAAAGGCGACACTGCGGCCAACTCAACAGCGATAATGGCCCCAACATCATCGCTGCAAGAAGAACGGTGGATACTTGCGAACTGTCTGGTGATGTCCGTTGCATTGTTACAATTTTTTTTTTAATTTACGGAAATGTAGGAAAAATAATTCGTAATGACGCAAAACAGAGCTGACTCCTTAAATGCAAAATAATGGAAACCTCCGTGTTTCCTGTAGCTTCGGGTTTTGGTTACGAACAATGCCGAGTCCACACGAACAATGCCTGAGTCTAAACGAACAACACCGAGTCTAAACGAACAATGCCTGAGTCTAAACGAGCAATGCCTAAATTTAAATGAACAATGCCAAGTCCACACGAACAATACCAAGTCCACACGAACAATGCCAAGTCCACACGAACAATGCCGAGTCCACACGAACAATGCCTGAGTATAAACGAACAATGCCGAGTCCAAACGAACAATGCCTGAGTCTAGACGAACAATGCCCGAGTCTAAACGAACAATGCTTAAGTCTAAACGAACAATGCCAAGTCTAAACGAACAATGCCTGAGTCTAAAAGAACAATGCCAAGTCCACACGAACAATGCCAAGTCCACACGAACAATGCCTGAGTCTAAACGAACAATGCCAAGTCCACACGAACCGTTCTTCACCACTATAACTAGAAAATTGTCGTTTTTGCGGCAGTTTGAAGGAATAGGTTTTTTTTTGTAGCTTTGATAAGCAAACATGAAAAAGTAGCATGTGGCCTGTAACATCTAGCAACACTCAGAATACACTAACTTTAATATTAACTAAAATAAGTTGCTAGTGTAACTTTATTAGAAATGCCTAATTTAGGCCTGTAAGTTTGGACTTCATGTGAGTTTTGTAGGTGAGTGGTTAGCAGTGGCTTGAGGTGAAGTGTTGCAAGGTAAGCTGGTGCTTGCTCAGTGCTGTACACACTCGGCGCACGCAGCAGTAACCAGAGTAGAGCCGGGATGTAGTGCGGCCACTCACGAGAAAGCGGTGACGAACTGTGACGTCAAATGCACTACTGCGTTCCTTTGAGTGGCTGACGTGCAAACTAGTAAACGTTTAAGTACAGCGTAGAGCAAAACACAGCAACGAATAAACATGCGCATAGTAATTTTATGTATCGACAACATCGTCTTAATTGTTTGTTGCATATGTACTTAGTTTTAAAACTTAAAAGAAAATACTTCAGTTAAAGCAGTTTCTGATTACTGCACAGAATTATATTTGTATCTACATAACTGCTGTCATAACTGAATTTGTTTTACTGTGAAAATACATAAATCGGCTGTTTTGCAAATAATTCTTAAGGTCGGTGCCAATGGAAACCACAGCTGTTCGAATACAAGAAGACCAGCTTGAGTTTAGAGGCAACTCTATAGCGCTGAACTCCATTGAGTACTTTCCTGTTACTGTTGCTTAGTGTCGATAAGCCGTTCTTGGAGGACTGAGATGGCGTGCGTAGCTACAACTAGGTACAAAATCTAACTTCAAATATGCACACACATCCACAACTCGCATAGAGTTTGAAGACAGGAAGAGACCCTGGTACATAAACTGACGCTGTACGTGTTAATTGATGTTTGCAGGTTTCTGGAAACCAATACAGCCATTTAAGGTAACATTGTGGCAGTTCAGTGTAACTTTGCACCAAACACTTTAATTTGAAATTAAGTCTGTGCAACACCACGCCCAACTTGATGTTTAACTTCCCATTTAACCGTTCCATTTCTAAATAACACAGAAAGCTGCATAGAATCATGGGGCCCTCTTTTTTAAGAATAATTTCAGGCAGGTGGTCCAAAGTTGCCCATGCTGATGCAAACTTACCTCAAATTACTATACAGACAAATCAACAAAAGGCAATATCTTAAATAACAGTTTCTGCCTACGTTGTGTGCAAATAGACGGAATTGTACACATCTCTAGCGCCATATCTTACACCGCACTTAAACAAGCATATTTACGGAATAAGAAACAATTCGACAGAAATGCATCACGTTGGCAAAATATTTGCCCACTAAGTTAGCGATATTTTCTAGGATTACAGTTCTAAAGCTTTTCTATATCAGCTCCCAAAAAACTACGCTCGAAATTATTCGGAAATTTACCATACCAGTGTATACGCTTAGTGAGAAAGCGGGAGTAGTAATTTTGCCCTTTATACACTCATTGTATAGTTCCTACATTTGCTCAGGAAACAGTCAAATGCGTGGGGAAGTTCCCAACTTTGCATAGCAGCGACGATAAACATTCCTATGTCTGCAGCTTGATGTGTGGTATTAGTTCCACACAGTGTATAGGTTAAAAACTTCCATTTTTACGAAGTTTGCCAGAAAAATTTTTACGATGTACATATTTTTATCAATGTGTTGAATGCGTATTAATGTTCGTAGCACACCCTCTTTAGCGGACGTTATGTGGAGCAGATAATTTTCTTTGAGGAGAGCGCGTCGATACGTACCACAAGCAGGTAATGTAGTGTTGTGGAGGAGAGAGATAGATAGAGAAGGACAATGTTGATGACAATACGAGGGAGAACAAGTTAGCAGCTATATATGTAGTCGGAGGGGATATGATTCATGGACTCCCTTCAACAGACTCTCCCGGGTCAGACAGACAGATGAATGAGGGACTGTATTGTGCGTGGGATGCAAGTGGAAGACCTGGGAGAGATGTTAGCGACAACAGGCCAAGCACTGTGACCTGACGGTTGACTGATTGAATCATGACACACACTTTGCCTCTCAATACACTCCTTCAACTTGTCTGTGGGATCAACTGCATCATTATTCAACAGTATGGGAGACTTGTAAGTTTACATCGACATATCAACCACGCTCAGAGATAACACAAATAGACTGGAAACATTTCTGCTGCACCCATTCGAGCTCAGTTTATCTTTTCTTAAATGTCTGACGTAATTAAAACAAAAAATTTTACATCATCTGCCGCAGTACTACTTTTTTGCCAAATCTGATAGGAATCGGTCCATTTTTTTCAGATAAGTGACATAAAAACTTTATTCAATCGTTTGATGCTATCTTACAAAAGGGCTGCCAAACGTGGCTATGTGTTATTATGTTTGTAATAGATACTTTAGGCATACAAAATTTGTTCGGAGTTCGTTATATGGTATGATAGATATCACCCTAAATATTAAAATGGCTACCATTTTGAAAGTAAGTGCCCGAAGTGGTCATAAATTATAAAAATAAGGTGTTCTTACTAATTACTAAACGTGTACCGAGTTTTGTGAAACTCAGTTGACTCGTTAAAAAATTGAAACGATGGGACACACGAAGACGCACACATACTCATAGACACACAAAAAGAAAAGTGATGTCACAAGTCTTTCTTACCTTTGGAAAATAGGCGGAAAGGGGATTGAACACTGTTGTTTCTTGAAACAAACTGAGTATTGAGAAAACCACCATAGGATAATTAATGCTAAAAGCACTAAGTTTAGGAGTTACGTGTTAAAGTTTCATAGTTGCTGGTATCATGAAGTAGATACATCACGTATTGTATTGCGCACAGAGGCGACAGACCAGTTGATGGAAGTGCCATTGTCGATCTCAGCGCTTCCTTGTTTCTGTATTTCAAAATTGTAAATATTATTGACCAGAATGGGGAAGGGAAGTCGTTCCGTGCACAACCTTGTGACGTAAAGCCCGTGTGCAATCGCCGAGTAAATCAAATCTGAGGAGGGAAGATGACGGGAAACAAATGAAGCTGTGTTCGTCCTGTCTGCGATATGTCTCCATGGCCGAGAAGTGTGACATCTCGTCCGACAATTACTTCCTCCGAGACTCGGCTCGTAGAGAGCTGCGCCGTTTACAAGCTCTTACGACCGCGATGGCACCATCTTCTTATTCTATTAAAATGAACTCGGCCTGGACCTATCTACGCTCACTGCCCACTGCTATTTAAACAGGAATCCCATTGTCACAGACCTCATTCGCCGGAACGTGCAGGGCCTCCTGACCTCTGGGCTATTTGTTCTCTGCGGTCTGGGAAGGGAAACTTCCTTAGCCCGCAGAGAGATACAAATGCTGCAACCGCCTGGATGGTATAAGGGTCCGTGCACACCCCCGCTCTGAGCTTCGGCATTGATAGAAAAGGCGAGGACAGACCTCATTGTTTCTTTTGTCCGTGACACTCTGTCACGAAGTGTCGGCGCCGGTGCCAGCTGTTGCCAGCTGATCACTGCTGACATAGCCACACACGCCTACCTGTAGATATTTCCCCAAGTTCGAGGTCAAGAAGCGAGGGAACAATACGGGCGACACTAACACGCACGCCCAGGGCCTCATCGCTCCTACGCGCAAGGCGTGCAGTGTTTCCGTCGTGACGCTGTACTGTGCAAACTAGATCTCTAGCATACGGGTTTTATTACACGCAATGAAAGCCCACAGATTAAATTATGTCCGTATCCTTGTACTTTTCTCTTGCCGCTTAAGGAAACTGCATATGCAAGATTTAAAAATGCGATATTTGACCATTCCACGAATTTTTTTCCCCAAGGATACCCTTAATACGACAAAAGTAAAAAAAAGGGGGCATTGATAATGGTTTTTCATGTTTTCTGACAAAAAGTTGTATCTTCAGAACATTTATTTACCGAGATACGCGTATTCGCGCAAACTACTATTTCACAGAAAACGCGCGCGGTCCATTTCAGTGTTAAACCTCTGATAAGGTTTATTTTACTCAGGTTATGAACAAAACGTGATTTCCCATGTGTTTATTTTGGGAGAGTTTGGTGTAGGGGAAATTTCTGCCGTTAGGGTTGAAATGTTACAAACGGAAACTTTTAATTAATATTTAAGCTACGTGAATAATAAAAGAGAAAGATTTTACTTGGTTACGAAGTTTATTTTATTTTTAATTTACGATTATTGCAATTAGTCTGATTTTATAACGTAGAAAATAGAGAGAATCTGGTACATTGCCGACAGTAGCGCTTACTTAGCGGCTAAAATGTTTGGTTGTCTAACTTTTTAACGTTGATTTTCCTAACCTGCAGTAGAAGTAATGTTAGCTCTGCAGTGTTATTGTCACTCTACGTGTACCTATAGGACTTCCCGCGGTGAGCGCAATATTTTATTGCTGGAAAGTTCGTAGCAGATTTTAATGCTGGGCTCTATACAAGTTTCGCTAGAATTCCCCCAGAATATTTTGGAAGAAGCTCTTGAAAATGTAATTTCCAATCATGTTTTATTCTGTCAGTCTGAAATGTTATATTGTTAGTGTGCAAATAATTTGTGCACCCGTGTAATAGTTCGTTTTTAAAACACGTATTAACACACTACAGGATGATGAGCGCCTTAAGGCCCTATCATACTGCCAGTTGGCTCTAGTTTCCATCAGACATTTTGGATATTGGACCAGTTATAAAATTTGTATGATGTTTGACGGGGTCAGCCAATCAGAATCGTGCTATAGACAAAAATGGCCGTTACCATCATTATGAAACTTTAAAAATGGCTAACAATTGTCGGCGTTCGTATGGAATGCTGCCAAATACTAAAATACTAATATACTAAATATTCAATTCTAACGCAGCCTCATACATAAATGTTTGTATATACAGCAGTGTTAGAAATAGTATATTGCGTTAACGTAATGATTACGATTTACAAACAATGTTCCGTACGATACGGAAAAGATTTATGATGTGATTATGTTACGGTCTCGTTTAGGTCAGGTGTGCATAAATGATTAAGTATCCTGCATTGCACGTGATAGTTCAATTTTTATCACTTCAAATTGCATAAAATCAAATAAGTTGATAGTTCAAAGAACAGTAAACTTATTCAAGGAATGGGAAAGACGAGTAATGTTTTATTTTTCACTATTTCTCACCTCGTCGTCAGAGGAAGAAGACTCGCAGAGGGTACAAACCCCACCAGAGTGTGCGATGGTACACGGCCTTCTATAGAAGCTCTCTGAGCACGGATAATGTTTGAAGTGATATTTGCGTAGTAATATTAAGAACTCAGAGGCTTTACACTTCATTGTGCTGGAAATATTTCTGATCAATACACTTCAAATTGAGTAAAAAAGTGAAAGTACGTTTGTTACATTATCTCCTGTAGTGGACTTAATGGAAACACAATACCAACATCTTAATTCGAGAATAAATTTATAGTAAAAATTTAAATTAATTCCTCCCAGAAGAAACAACATGGTAATACATTTTTTGAACATGTTAAAAATAATTTTGACCAAATTTGTTGGATGTAAAACTTTGATGGTTCTATTAAGTCTCCAAATGGCGTTGCCAAACACATTTGAAGGGGAAACTTGGCAGTGTGGCAGTGGCTTTGCACTGCTCTCCACACCCACGCCCGGTGGAAACTTCACTCGTGTTCTTCCAAGCACTAATCACGCACGTGTGTGTGTGTGTTGTGTGTGTGTGGTATCGTGACACGTACGAGACGCCTCTGACCAGCCGTTTAGAGGAAAGTAGGAGCCATATTTGTTACACGTGTTCTTCAAATGTTGTACGATTTGCATTCCCAACAAGAAACATTTTTATTCAAAAAGAAATCTCGAACGTTTATTTCTTGCGTAGGAACTTACAAACCTTTAGTTTTCCTACAGGAAAGTTACGCAAATAACAAATAAATATTGAATTCTTAATGCTGTAAGATATTAAAATTAGTCAGATCAAGGCATATGTATTGCCAACCACAGGGAAATTAGTTGTGAACTGGTTTGTTTATGCATATTTTCGTCGCATGATTCTTCATAGATTTTAACAAATAAAATTTAATAATCTAATTTAAATGTATGTTGGGATAATAACAATTTTTTTCTAATAAGTGTAGTAATTTTTTTTTGTGACTCAAACAAAGTCAAGAACATTTTACACGTAACATATAATTATGTGCTACTGAAAGCAAATATTTATTGCTTTTAATTTTCTTTCTCCCACTATATTTAAACTGTCATGACAATTACAGAACAATAAATGTATGTGCTACCTATAGTCTACTTTGGAGAAATAACGACAGCTATTGATCACATCTCATTACGGATACAAAACGCTACACCTGGAGACTTAATTCTCTGTTTTGTTGAAACACGGCTGCAAAGCCCTAATAAAATACACGAAAATACTACTACAGTGTAGGTTTGTTAATACGCTCGATTTTAAGTATACAGCGAAGATCGAGTGATATGTGGATATCACCAAAGGTCCTGTTGCCTCTGAGTACGCTTTAAGTTTTATTGTTAGAATTTTCCCTCGGAGAATTAAGTAGAAGTTTTCCGCAGATTTTCACAAGTGGGAATCGTGCCAGACGATGCCGCTGGTCGACGGGTTTTCTCGGGGATCTCCCGTCCCCCCTTCATTCCGGCTCTGTTCCATACTCACCTCACTTCACCCTCATCGGCTCTCAATACCTCGCTGCTAAGAGTCGTCAAAATCTCTTCACTCACTCGCTCACATTCACTTTTCCTTATATTAGAAACAAAAGAAAGATAGGCAAAGTCATAAAATATTAAATTTAAAAATATCTTACATTTACTGTAGCACGTCTTCATAAGTCTGCACGATCTGTGACTACGAAAGAAAGACATGTGACGAACAGAGCAGCTAGCGGCTGATGCTGCATCTCAGGGGCTGAAGCTGCATTTCGGCTGTTGGCAAAACTCTAAGAAATAGTTTGGAAATTTACCATACCAGTGCATACTTTAGTAAGACAGCAGAAAGGGAAATTTTTCCCCCTATACACTCATTGTATCGTTCCTACATTTGCTCAGGAAACAGTCAGATGCGTAGGGAAGTTCCCAACTTTGTATAGTAGCAGCGCTAAACATTCCTAAATCTGCAGCTTGATGCGAGTGAGTGAAGAGATTTGGGCGGCTCTTAACATCATGGTCTTGAGAGCCGATGAGGGTGATTGAGGTGAGAATGTAGCAGCGCTGGAATGAAAGGGCGGGGGAAACGGGAAATTCCCCGAGAAAACCCTCCAGACCAACGGCATCGTCCGGCACGATTCCCACATGCCAAGCTTGTTGCGTGGTATATTTCTATACCTTGTATAGGTTGAAAACTTCACTTAGAGTTTAGGAAGTTGACCGGAAAATTTTTTACAGTGTACATCGAGGATGATGAGCCACGACAAGGGCCGACTAGTAGGTACAGTACAATATCTCCCTTGCTGGGAGAGCGGCTGGTGGAGCCGAACTCTGTCAGCCACATCTCGCAGACCGGACCCTCAGCTCGTTACGTCACAGCAGCAGGAGTGCGGTTGCAGACAAGCCAACCAGCCGCAGCCGTAAATTGAAATGTTATGGTAATATTGGTGTAATGTATGCGGCAGATGGAAATAACAGAACCGGGACGGGCTCCAGAGGCGACTGCCATTTGTGGAGTGTCGCCTTTGCCACAGCAGGAGGCCGGCCCGTGTCAGTCTGTATATTTAGCACTCGCAAGTGTCGCGAGGTTGCCCACTCCGCAGTTAAGTGTGACCCCAGGTAACCTCATTATGCATCCCCCCGCAACCCCCCCCCCCCCCCACCCCACCACACACATACTCTAACCCACTCAGTCCCATTGTACGCAATTGTGTACGTACAATACGCACGGCTAGGAATATTTTGGTCTGAACTGTACACTGCGAAACTCAATTACCAGTGACCTTACATATGGGGAAATGATTCGCAAACCGTCTTACTGATATAGGTCATAATTGGTTCATATTACTGTCGCCGAACTTAGAGCTTACATCTCATTGGCTGTGACAACGAAACAAGTGTTGTGTCGACGTAAGTACAGCAAGATTCATATTTTTTTTGTTTGCAACTCCTGAAACAGTTAAAGTTGTTGGAGAAGTCGTGAATCAGACTTTGCAGTGTATAAGTGATATGGAGAGCGGAGGAACAATAACCTAGATAAGGAACCAGGGTAAATGAGACTGTAAATATACGAACTTGGCAATGAAACCTGTGATATGTGAAATAAATAACGAGAATCCAGACTGAAGGGAGGGTTCTGCGGAGGGGAGGGGGTCGAAAAGTGCCCCCCTCCCCCCGGCTGCTGCCTAACGTATGGATGGATATAGTTAATATATTGTAGAGCCTCTATACAATGGCCTAGAAAATTAGAGTAGAAAGATATGTTTACACTGTAATATTGACAACGACCTCCTGATTGCTAGGAGTGTCCAGGCGAATTGCAGGATGAGCCACACTCACCGTTCGAGCAACTTGGCTGTTACACAATATATAACTTACTACCCTATAGAACACTAATCAACCAAAGGTCGATGATATACAATGTAATAAAAACAAAACAGAAAGTGAAATTTATGAGGTTTGAGAGAGCCAAATGCTGGAAAGTCATGATAGATAACACAATGATCCACTGAAGGAGCTACTGCACCCATGCATTACCCATAAATGCCACATTTGTGGCGATGGAAAGATTGCTTGACTGATCACGAAATGCGGTTTTCGCTAAATGAAATTATGTACGTGGGCAAGTAATTTTCCGTAAAGTGACTATTCATAATATGTGCATGGACAGAAATAAATAAACCACATATGTTTTTTTCCCTGGAAACATATACATTCCTTTAAATGGCATCTGAAAGTATGTGAAAAGAGGAATTCAGTGATATAACATATGCAAAGGAAATTAACACAGAAAAGCCAAGAAATAATGTGCTAGTAGGTATGCCGGTAGCATGGGGCAGGGGACTTGTACTTACAGCTGTAAGCAAGTAACACGTGCCGTGACCCATCCTGGCGGGACCACTTCCTAATAGCAGCGCACTAACAGTCCCCGTCATCTGTTATGGTAAGTGGTATTGCAGTTTGTGGTTGTACGTACGCAATGAAGTTCACAAATTAGTAAAGACTGGACGCTCTACTTATTTACGGCGAGTGTGGTAGAAATGCCTAGCAAGCCGTCCAAATGTATGGTGAAAGGTATCCTAATCAGACGACTATCGCACGGCAAACGATACGAAGAATTTGCACCCGTCTCTTGTCACGAGGTGATTGTAATTCCACAACATGAGTGCGACGAAAGAATGCTACGGGCGAGACACATCAACACTGCGAGTGGACATATGTCGATGCAAACCCCCACATGATTCATAGTAATAAGTAAAACAAGTGTGTTACGGATACTGCGAAAAAATGTAAATTCTATCCACATCACGTGGCTCTTCATCAGGCATTACATGAAGGTGATTTCCAGCAGAATGTTCAGTTTTGTAGGTTTGTTCTGATGTCTGTAATGGATGACAGCAATTTTCTTCAGAACGTACTATTAACCGATGAAGTGATCTTTCACAAACCATGGGCGCGTAAATTTACGAAATATGCATTACTGGGTGATGGAGAATCCGCATTGGGACCGGAATGTGGAGCATCAGCTAGGGTGGACAGTGAAAGTGTGGTGTGGAATCGTTGGAAACTATGTCATAAGTCATTCAAGGGACAATGACGGGATGTACGTACGCCCATTTCCTCAGAGAGATCTTATCAGCACTTCTGGAAGACATACCGCTTGACATACGTCATGATATGTGGTTTCAGTATGATGGTTGTCCGCACATTTTGGTTTGGTGGCGAAGCAAGAGTTAAATTAAACGTTTCCAAACTGGTGGTTAGGGCGTGGTGATGTTGTAAGATGGCCAGCTCGCTCCCCCGACCTCATACCTTCGATTGTTTCCTGTGGAGAACACTGAAAGATAGGGAGTACAACATGGTTCCGACGGCGCCAGAAGACAGGCAGGAACGCATTGTGGCTGCTTGCAGAGGCATTACGCCAGTAACACTTCAGGCCGCTCATCGCTCGCTACATGCCCGTTTGCAGATGTGTATTGCTGTGGAACGACCTAATGTGAAGCGTTGCAACCATAACTGTGCTCTTTTGTACTATGCATGCGGATGTGATTGCATTTCTCCTTAGGTTGGTTTGTTCTGTTTTGTACATCTGTACGCACTCGTTACTCAGTACAGTTAATGACTAGGAAACAAATCTCCTGAATTATGTTAGTATGTAAATAAAATGTAATGTATTGATATCAGACTTGCACAATTCTCGAAAAAACTTTGCAGTGGGGCTCAGTGTTACCAGCTTGCTTTTACTATTGTTGATCATGGATTCGAAAAATTAAATAAATTATTATAACTAAGTGAGGAAGACTTGTCATTATATTCCATATAACAAAGATGCAGGGCTACTGTAGTGATGTACATACACGGGCCTGAGAACACATGCACACACGCTTACGCACATAATTAAACATAATGAAATTCTAGCACAGGGTAGATGGATTTACTGAATGTTAACAAGTTCCCGCATAGATGATAAGTAAAAACGTGGTGACACTTATCACTTTAAATCGGTATGCGAAGGGATATTTTTATATGAATATTGAACAGTGTCTTATAACGACAATCTGATTACTGCGTGGAATGTATGTAAGTTAAGAAATGCATTTCGAGACAACTAGCTGTCACAGACTGAAGCGCGTGAGTTATCGACATCGTATGTATGAAATGGATGATTGCTAAACTTCCAAACAGGTTTCGTATCGACTTATTTATCTGACTAGAGTATAATACATGTAAAATAAAGCAGACATGCAGTTAAAGCCTCGTTATGAAGCACAAGGACAGAGTGGGCAATTGTTGTCACCTTGCGTGGTCTGCGATACGACTGGCAGACTCATGCTCCTCGGGAACATACGGTAGTGACGCTAGCTAACAAGCTGCTTCTCTCTGCTAGTAGTTGAGAGTGCTCGAAGGGGGGGGGGGGGGAGGCAGCAAAATGGATCGTTATATTGTCGGAGGAGGCGAGTAATGGAAAGCTCTTGATTCACGGCTGCTGGTAATTAATTCCAAGAGGCAATAATCGTGGCGACGCGGCGAGACGCCGCGGTGGGACGGATCACCAGTAAGTGTCGGTTTGTCCGCGGTGGGCGCCACCATCGCCCGTAACTAGCGCCCCTTACAGCCGAGCGGCGAAGTAAGCACGCCCCCAGCTGCGGCAACCTTGCTGTGCTCTCTTCGCTCCTACTGCTACGACGCTCTGGGTATCTGCTTCACAGTAAATGTTCAACTTTACTACGGGACTCCACACTTCAAACATGCGTACATTTACGTTAATTTCCTGCACAGTTTACGCTAGCCAACCCGCGCGAGGGAACAGTACCAACTCGACGGTATAACGCGATAACCTTACCTTAGATAATTGTTTGCCGAAATAGGTTCTACTGTTTTGCCAACTTTAGAAAACAGAGGAAACTACAAATTTTCACTTTGTTATGATGGTAGGCAAGGTACAGAACTTCGCCAGCCTGTATTTTATTTATTTTTTATTTTACAAGTAGCCCGCTTTTTCTGGGCAAAATTTTTTATTCCGTGGTTTATCTGCAGTCATTTCATACTATAAATGCGTTCCAGAGAATTGAAATTACAATGATGGAGATTAACATTTTGGAGGTTGACAGTTTCACGCGAATATTCACGAAAATACACGTAGAATGAAATAACAGACGTTAAACCCGCATAAACAAGCAATACTGCGCTATTACCCTCGAAATGAAAATATTAGTACAATTTATCTCTAGAAATTAAGTGGAATAAACCAAGTTCGTTAAGGGATCGAGGTCTTAATTCAATAAAAAATTCTATTATAATTTTATAATTTTATTTATATTTACTACATACAAAATTCTCCCGACTCAGTATCTCACAATAAAATTATATTTATTACTGTTTACAATTAATGAATTCAATTAATAGAATTTATAATTACCTCAATTAAATAAATGAAATTACATAATTAAAAATAAGTCCCAAATAGACAGTGTATCAACCTATGCAATTATTCTATAAATGATGTGTCCTTGACAGTTACAGTATTTATAATAAAATCCGTATCACATGTCCACTCAGTCCCACATCAGTTTAGTTAATGCCCCGCCAGTCCGCAATGTTCTAGACGTCTCCAAGTATTCTTACACACAGTAGGCTTCAATAGCCAGGTTTCACGCCCTCTCGTCCACGAACACCTCGTCCGCAGTCGTTCCGGACTTAACTTCGCACCCGCACTCGGATAGATGGCCTTCGCCAAAGACTGCTGGCCACTGGACCGTGGCAGAATATATAGTTTCGTAGGCTGTCACCCAGAATATCCTGTAACTCGTGCACTGCGGCGAGCGTCCTAATGACCAGAATATTCGTGCGCCTCCTGAAGGCGTCAGATTATTCAGGGGGGAGGAGGGCCTGTAACGCGTCAGTCTAATCAGAATATTGAAAATGTGAAACTATTTGAAATGTAAATATCTAAAAATTTGCTCAATCTTACACTTCGATTCAATAAAAAATAAACAGGAAGCAAAATAAATATTGAAGTTATCACAAATTGTTACCTAACATATTTTATTTGACATTAAGATATGAAACTACTTCCCATCCATCGTTACTAACTTTACTGTGTGCATGTCACTCAATGCACCCGTAAACATATATTATGCAGGTAGAAGCGGTGATTATTTTCTAAGGTTGATTTCATAAGTGCCCACTTTTTCGTGAACAGCCTTTAATATATTATAATTGTATATAAACAGTTAATCTTCAAGGAAAGCTGCTGCACGAAAATTTTTTTTGAGGTAGCTAGCACCTTTACTCATGTTTCTACGGAGGAAATATAAATATACCTACATAATGAACATGAATAACGGGGAAAACCTACGTATACCGGATTGTCACGAAAAATTAAGCCTAAAATGTAAAGACTAGTTGTGGTCTAAACACATTCCTGAGGGTGGTATGCATATTGTAATTTGGAACTAGATAAATATTATAAAAAAAAAAAATGGAAATATTTAAAGTGGAGTGATTTGAATTTGGATAACGTGTGACTGAACGAAGATAGCAAATAAGGGCTAACCAATAATTTGTTTTCGACGATGAATAAGTAATTATCGCGTCAAATAAAACCAATAATGTTAACTTATGACCTGCTTTCTCCTAAACTTCGCCGTTTTGAGGAATCCTCTCATGACCTTTTCAAATGTGAGATGGAATGCCTACACGTGGTATTGCGTTATGTGCCTGTTTGCTTTGGATGATAGTCTATCGCCTTGAGGGCTAATACATTTGCACTTACAAGCAGAATTTCTTTGAATAGTGTTAAATTAATCGAAAAAAAAACTACATTGCAGTTAACGTTGTGGGGGACCGAGGTTTATCCAACTAGCTACAAAAATCGTTAGTTAGTATGTACCAATTTAGCTAGTATGTACCAAGTATAGGTTCGTGAGTAATGGATACTTTGGTGAGATTGCTTGGGGGAAATCAGTGTTTGACTGGAAATATAAAGCATTTCCCCCATATATAATGTATGTGTGTGTGTGTGTGCGCGCGCGCGTGGGTTGTTAGGAAAATGTTCACTTGTAGTAAAATAATGCATAAAAGTAAACATTTTAAGGACAATGGGTATTGTCGAATTAGATAAACGGCACCATTGCAAATGTAAAGTTGCGCATAGGCTATAAACCACAGTAATATTAGTCCGACTTGTTTTAATCTAACTAAATATATAATTATTATTTTGTGTTTCACCGGAAACTATCAACAATCTAAAATCTACCTTTGTGGCATATCGTTTAGGAAACCATGTTTGTGGGTTTGAATCCCGATATGTTCGTTAAAAGTTTATTTTAATTTCTTATATATGTAATGTAAATACACCCCAACCCCACCAAAAAATAAGTGCCCTTTTCAAAGCGGGGGAGGTTTTGAAGCAGCACCCGAATTTCTAGGACCACCCGATTTTCACTAAAATAATTCCACGGAAGCTGATTTAAATGTCCTGCTTGCACAATTGCAGTTTTCCTTCTGCTGTTGGTATAGTCTGTTACACAAAAGGAACATCACATTGCATTCATGCGCACTCTGTTCAATATCATTTTACTTGAGTACTATTTCTTACTAGTCATTACTTATCCACCTACTTTTTCCCCGTTTTTATTCGTATTAATTATGTTTGAAATATTATACCTTATAGGTAAATACAGGTAAATATTTAATCCAAGCGAAAATACGTGACCTACTTTTATGTTAACAAAGTCATGGTACGTGACATATTTAGAGAAATGCTGAACGTGTCGTTAGTACATGGGGTAACTTTTGAAACATATGATTTAAAAAGTGCGAAGAAACTGTGGATATGCTATAGTTAGAGCCCCGAATATTTCGCGGATTGAGTTGGCAGCAAGCTAGACTGGACAGTCCTCTATACACTCGAGACATTATCGTCTGCTTATTGGTTGCTATGATCAACCGAGGCCTCTGTACAGGACTAGTTGTTAAACACTCACTCACATTACTGCTTCCTGCTTATCACTGGCTCGCAGATAAACGGGGCGTGTCTAAAGAACTGTCGTGCAATTACAACAGTAGGAGAAAAGAACACGTGTTTGGAGTCTACCTCGTCTCCGAATGAATTCGCGAAATACTCGTGGCTCTATCTATAGTGCACCTTCGTCGAAGACAGTGTGGTTATTGACTGTAGACACTCTGCTGGCGGAGAGAGGCTACCTACTGGCTCGCGCGGACGAAGGTCGGGTATAGGTACGGCTTCTGTAATGGTGGGTGCTCTGTGCTTGTGGATAGACAGGCGGAGGGGCGCTCCGCCAACCGCTAGGCAGCTGAGGGGCGTGTCCTGCCGCCTGCGATTCAGCATTGTGCAACCCAAGTTACGAGCCCCAGTTTCCAATAGGCTCATGCGTTTGTTATGTGTGCAGTTACGTAAACGCAGCCGGAACACTGTCCGTCGGGGGAGAGGATGGGGGAGGGGGGAGGGGACTGGGCGGCCTTGTTGCCAATCAGTTCGCCGCTCCTGCAGCCTCGCACTGCCTTCGAAACTCAGCTCGACAGGCGTCTAAAGGCTGTTCACGATAAAGTGAGCACTTTAGAAATGAACCTTAGAAAAATGTCACTACCCCTGCATGCATATATATTAATGGGCCGACTGAGTGATATGCACCCAGTATAATTGGTAACGATGGATGGAAAGTAGACTTCAAACAGCCACCCCACCATTTTGACTCCTTCACACCCACGTTAATTAAGGCTTCAGATCAGTGGCGTGTGGTGGATTGTTGCAAGATAATCCGGTGCTTGCTTATTTCTGTGAATTCTCAGTGCACGCAGCTAGAGCCAGTAACCGCTGTGACGTCTGCTGCCGAGATACGGTTTACTGGAGGAAGTGTTAACTAGCAAGCAAAAGTACAGCACATAGCTAACGCCAGCTTGCCTTGCAACAGTTCACCACACGCCACTGCTTCAGATGTTGCAAACCAGGAATATTTTGAAGACCGTTGTAGGCCTACTTAAATCAACATAACACTTGTTACGTCACCACAATCAATAAACTATAGGTTTTACTCTCGACTGTGGTACTATGAAGTAGTTGAACTGTGTACGCATCAGTCACCCACAGAGAAGATTATTGGCGATGGAACCTCACAGAGTACAGTGCCGATCTTGCTGTACACGATTGGGTACACTGGGTCTGACAGGGTTGATGGCGGGAAGTCTGTAAAAGATTAGTACAGCCCCTACAGTTCGATCATTGTCTATAGGAAACGTTTCAATTTAAAGTCTGAAAAGATAACATCGGACGGGAGTATATATTACATTGACTGTCCAGAATATTGACCTTAACTTTGATAACGAATTGATAAAGGCACTCTTATTTTATTACAGGTTTATTTATTAAATTATGTTTAAACTAGCGCCTCCTGTAAGTGATTCCACATTCTACTACGTGTATTAACTGGAGAAATTACTCTATAAAGATGTATGTGACATTATCACAGCATCCTTCCTCACTGCACGCTTACAAATCATCGCATTGATAGAAATGTTAGTTTTAGCGTGTACCAACAGATTTATAATGGGCAGAAAGAAGTAACTGGCGAGGCTTTAAAAATGTTCAATTAGCCGTGAAAACTATATCTACTGGCATGATCGCAGGGTTTAAGTTCAAAAAGTCATAATAGTGTTTCAATTTCTCTCTAAAAATTAAGAGGGTTAAACCAAAGTTCGTTAAAGGATGGAGGTCTTAATTTAAAAAAATAATCAATTATAATTTTATAGTTTTATTTACATTAATTACAAACAAAATTCTCTCGACTCAACATCTCACAATAAATTGACATCACTTACTGTTTTCAATTAATTAATTCAATTAATACAATTTGTAACTATCTGGATAAATCAATGAAATTAAAGAATTAAGAATAATTCCCAATATACAGTATATCGACCTAATCAATTATTTTTTTAAATTAAGTGACAAAATTTGACGGTGCCGATCTTTAAAATAAAATCAGTATTGCATGTCCATTCAGTCCCACCTCAGTTCAGCCCATGTCCCACCATTCCGCAATGTTCTAGACTTCTCCGAGTGCCCTCACGCACAGTAGCCTTCACTCGTCGGGTTCCACGCCCTCAAGTCCATTCACACCACAAACACATCGTCCGCCGTCGTCCCGCTATCTCCTGTCGTCGTTCACACTAACTTCGCTCACGCGCACTCGGCCAGATGGCCTTCGCCAAAGACTCCCGCAGTCCTAATGTGGTTTGTATTTATAGGTTGCTAATGCCTGAGTTGCGCCGAGTGTCCTCATGCCCAGGATATTCCTGCGCCTTCTATCGGCTTCTTCGACAGGGGGATGAGGGGCTGTGACGGAAGCAGGTCTCGCCGCTGTCAGTTATTCACGGGTTTCCCAAAAGCGGGACAACCAGGCAGCGAGTGTGTCGTTCCAGGAAGAGGGGAGGTTCGAGGTGGTGCCCCACAGCGCAAGACAGCCTCCCGGCGCCAGCTGCAGCGCGTAACAATAGTTTTATAAACCTAAGATACATTTGTGATAACCTTATCCTAGGATAAAATAAAAATTCTACTTATTACATTTTTTAATGATTGTATGCCAACTCAATTTTTCCCCCCGTTTTGTTGCAGCTGTAATAAAAAATACTAACTAAGTTGCACAAATGAAAAACCTCAACTAATGCTGTGGGCAAAATTTATATATATATATATAACATTTTTTACACCTGGCTTGTCTTTTGGGGGTTACATATGTAGGTCTATCACGCGGTAACTCACGGCATCCGTTTACTTTGTACATTTTTTTATCTGTACATTTCAGTTAGTATTTGCTATTACAGCTGCAGCGAAACAGAAAAATCTTGTATTTGACATAAAATTAGCCAAACAATATAAAGTGTAGATTGTTTTATTTGTATAAAAATGAAAACGGAAATAATGTTTATGTACAAGTGTAACAATGTTTGGTAAGAATATAAAATTATTAATATTTTGGTATGGAACAGCCTAGCTGACGAAGGCCGCCAGTGGGAGTGGACAAGACAGGTTGTCGCCTCTCCCAGCTTGGCTTCTGCTCTCCTTGTAAAGCGCCTGTATACCTGTATTTGCATTACGGCTATTTGCAAAACTTATTTCACTCGTGAATAAAATAAAAATGAATTACACTTCACGGCAAGACAATCAAATTTGCATGATAACCAATAATACGCCGTAAACAAATTTACGTCTTTACGAATATGGCATACGAGTTAACATTAATCGGTTCACTTAATTTACATATATTAAAAAGGCACATAAGTTAACAGTAACGAAAATCTTAAACGAATATTAGAAGGTAACAGTTATGTAATATCAATTGAATATTTTAATTCATCCTATTAGTAGAGACTACACGGGACCTTAATCTCGCGAGTTGCCATGGTGGTTTTGTAGTTACTCTGCTCGCCTCCCACTTCGGCGACCCGGGTTCGATTCACGACGAGTTGTACCCGGATTTTCGTATGCGGGAATCGTGCCCGACAATGGTTTTATCGGGGTTCTCCCGTTTCCCCCTCATTTTGGCGCTTCGTCCTCACCGGTTTTCAAGACCTCGATATTGAGAGCCTCCCAAATATCTTCACTCTCTTGATCTTAGGGGTGAGAATTGTAGTAGGAATGTTTGCTCTGAGGAACTTAATCTCCACTTACTAGGATCACACATAGGGAGAACCGGCCTCAATTCAATCGCCCAGATCGAACCACGGACTTGTGGAACGCGAGGTAAACACGTTACTTCATGATCAACCACGCTGGACAACACATCACTGCGTTCTAAAAGTCACTTGTTTGAAATATTGTGCCTGCATCTCGCGGTGTTTGAAAATTTAAATAGTAAATGTAGGAAAGAAATGTTACTTTATAAGTTCGACGAGTTGTTGTACGTAACGGAACGTAGGGGATCCTTGTTTTTCTTAGCCTGTTTTAGAAAAGAATGTTCCGAAAGTATCAGTATGCCCATCTAGCTATTGACCTTATACTGCAGAACAGACAAGGGAATTACGAACTCATAATTACTTCACAATCTTACTTCTGGCATTATTTGACACAGTAAATATTGTGATGTAAATACGTGTTCGTTGTACAGTCATTACATCTGTTTTGCTGTGTAAGGACAACCGCTAGTTATGTTTTCGACAAAAAAACCGATCCGTCTCTTAAGAGACATTTACAGCATTAATGAGATGATCTAGTTTTATTTCGAGTGTGAGCATAGCTGTAACGTTCTACACATTCTCATGATCTACGTAAATAGCGAAGTACATATAAACGCACGCTAGGGTTATCCTGACCTGTGAGCATGTGAGCATGTGAGCACATGAGACTGAAGATTGTTCGCGGTTAAGGTGGCCGCCTGATTTAAGGAATTCTGCACCTCTGAGGCCTAAAAGCGTGGGAGCGCTAGGGGCGACCGAGACGTGTGCATCAACTCTCTTATAGCCTCTACGCGCAAAGCACTGAACTAGGGTACAGTCTTGCCGTCGATAACGCGTCTCTATGAGACTTTCAGCGGAGACCCTACCATGTGATGACGTAATAATAAAAACAAAGATTGATGCACGTTTCTATTCCTTTTTAAATATTATGTACCAGAATGTTCATACATAAATATGACCGTGAAAACACCATTTTGAGCCATATCACAAAAACATGCTTTAGAGAGAAATGGAGGAACTGAAAAACGTATGCAGACGCGTGACGTTTCTTAAGTTCTTTTCGTAAGCAGACCTCACTCGGACACGTTAGACAGTTTTTTAATCAAACGTTTTCTGCTGGAGCTCTGCACGCTGGTAGGCGTGGCCTTCCCATGCGGCCACCTTAATATAGGAGTCTTGAGAGCCGATGAGAGTGAAGCGAGGTGAGTGTCGAACACGAGCCAGACCCAGCAACCACTTTCAAAATGCCGCGTTTCTGTCCGGACAATGTAGCCCGGACCCGGCAAGCGAGGACCGACAATCTCCAACTAGCAGACGGTCGGTCAACATTGTAGTACACCGCCCGCACACGTAAGATACATATTCAGTTGCCAATTATATGACCACATTCCACTACACAAGTTCCTCTTGATCTGATACATTATTAACTAGACCTGCTAGGAACTGAATTCACAGTTCATGTACATATGGTTGCTCTGAATGTGGAGAGAGAGAGAGAGAGAGGGGGGGGGGGGGTTACAGACGTGATAAGTATTAAGGGCTCCGTCTGGTTGGCACGTTAAATTAGTTGCAGAGTGTTACGGTATAAAACAAGTTGTTTCAAAAACGGTTGGGTATTTTTTAGTGGTTTCGGAACACGAAAAACATTTAAGAAACGTTTCGTAACCGAACACAAGTTTAGAGTTCTCATTCAGGCTATAAAAAAAATCGCTGGCATAAAATAACTAAAACGTGTGTTTTCAGAATCAGTTTTAGCATCTAAATTTTCTGTGCAGAAATGAAGAATTGTCTCCAGACAAGCACCATACTTTATGGTGACTTGAAAATATAGAATTACCTCTTAAGCGGCCCACATCCATGGCTGCATTGGAGAGTGTTTGATATCCAGTATTTTTTACGAAACTATAAAACGAGCGTCTGATGTGATGAACTACGAAAAGGACACACACTTCAGGCTATGCCTGTCGACTACTTTTATTAAGACGTAACGCACATAAAATATAATCTCAGAGCATTTCAATATGATTAAAAGCGACTTTTTTCAAAACGCTGTATATTAAAATATACGCGTTATACATATAAACACTAAAGTTTTCTAGGGACGTGAGCTAAAGCTTGTTACTTAGACTCTCCACCAATAAAATGATGGGGTCAGTGCAGAAAGTGCCATAGGTACACGCAGGGACTGATATAGGGGAATGTGAACAAGGAGTGAGGGGGAGGGGGCAGCGTGCCCCGGGAGGAGGAAAGCCTAGATCCGTCCCTCGCCCCACGCAGCACTACGAGAAAACTGCATGACAGTTCAGAGCCCTGCGCGTAGGGGCGATGGCGCACCTGTAGCGCGTACCAGTGTAGCCCTTATGGTTCCCGCGCTTCTCAGCCTCAAACACGGAACAAGGCTCCATGCAGGCAAGCCCCTTAATGCCTCTTTGCCAGAAAATACAAAAACCGATCATCAGGCCCGTAAATTTTAGTTTTTGCCATACTAAGAGCATTCAAAGAGAAAAAAATCGCTCAAACGGTAAAAAAAAATACCATTTTTAG
The DNA here is from genome assembly GCA_029891345.1 of Dryococelus australis. Classification (NCBI taxonomy): domain Eukaryota; kingdom Metazoa; phylum Arthropoda; class Insecta; order Phasmatodea; family Phasmatidae; genus Dryococelus; species Dryococelus australis. The sequence goes on along the minus strand of CM056996.1, from coordinate 131,575,561 downwards.
ATCCTGCCTCGTGATTTCCTTAAGAGGTAGGAGAATTGTGAAATGGCACAGTCGTAGTTTAATAAATGTGCTTTCATCGCGTGTAATAATGTCCTATTGTTGCAGATGTAATAATGTTCTATCGTTACAGATGTAATTAGCAGATGAAAGCGAGAGGACGGAAGCACTGCACGCAGGTTCAGCGCCTTACGCATAGGGGGACGGGACGCTGGGAGCACGTGTTATTGTCGCCCGTATCGCTGCGTGCCTCAAACTCGAACAAAAATGGGGTGTGGCTGTGTTGGGGAGACGGCAATTTGTTTAGCGTGAATACGTCTACGTTGACGCGCTCGGACGCCTTGATGTTTATTTTACGTTCCCGCACCGCTTCACTCGATCATATGGGGTTTTATGGGTATCACTGGATTGCTTTTGAGATACTCTTTCCAACCGTATACGATTTCTGTATTTCGACTTGGCTTTTTGGCGAGTATAGGCCGACATTGTGTTAAGTTTTCTGGATTTTTTACATTAAACACGTACAATTTTCCCATAACCACGCCACACAAATGTTTTTATACATGTAATCGATCGATATTGACGATATCTGTTGATTGAAACCTAAACGAGCGTCATAGCCTCTCCTAGTCAATAGTTGTACTACGTGTAAGTTATGAGACGCGGCGAAACGAATTCAAAATTGCTCTCCCGCACCCCCCCCCCCCTCCCTCAAATCACGTGCGATGCTTCGCAGTCCTCACTCAACGTAACATATTCTTTTATCCTTTGGCACGCAAGTGGCGTGAATTTAGACAATAGAATCAAAGCTGCAATTCCAAACTGTATCCACCGAGCTTGTTATCATCGGATTTTCTGTATTACCTCCCACTATGGTTGCAAATTTAAAGATGAATTCACGTCAAAAAATATCGGACCTATGAACTCTTAAAGTGATGTTAAGGCGAGTCGCCGCGTAGAGTCTGTACGCCGCTTGCGCGTAGAGGCCACGAGGCATGTGGTACGTGAGCAAGAGTCGACCTTGTGCTACACGCGTCCCGAGGTCTTGAACACGCAGGATAGCCACAGCAAGGCAGCAGAACACAGGTCATGATACGCTTTACCACGTGACTTAGAAACTAACGTCGCATCTTCCACAACTCCAACTTTCCTCACCATTTAAAAATAATGCATGCACATTGAAAAGTGTTTGCACTCGTCACAAATAATTCATTGTAAACTAGTTGTCAGATATACTCTCGTAACTCTGAGATATTGTATATTAACAACACCCTATTTTAGAAAATATACAAAATTATTTACGTAGCTCAATGTTTATGATAAGACTTGAACTCTACAATACTTGGCTTGTCAAAATTCGACAATATTCTTACATATTCCAAACTAGGGTTTTGTGAAATTTGCTAGAGTTTTTTTTTTTGCATAATTGCAAAACTATATTTAACAAATAGTTTCCGGAAAATTCATTTTACACACACATAAAACAATTACTGTGAGACTTTGCTTAGCTATTATTTTCCAAATTTGTATTAAATATCGTGTCTATTTTTAAAATCGGGCATTAATTAATATATTTTCGCCACCAATAACTAACAAATCGTAGTAAATTGTAATAATATGCTTTGTCTTTAGGTTTTTAATCTGATATTGTAAACAATAAATTAATATAAGGCTGCATGTTTTCCAGTCGACTTACTAAGGTTTGGTACCACTTGTCGGAGTGGGAGTGTTTCATTCAGGACTTTGGTGACTATGTCGCCTTTAAACATTTTTTGTCCTTGATTTTCGCTGACGCAAAATGGCAAGGTATCTTATACACTAAACTTTGCGTAAGCTTACAATAACAATGGGACAAAGAGCTAGCCTCAACACACAGATGGTGTATACATCACCCCAGAGGACGGCCTTTTCACTGTCATCTGCTTACATAGTATTTGATGACACTTAATAAAATCGATATCAAAATATTAACGTGTCATTATTTAAATTTTGTCTGCAACAGATGATCTCTGAAATACTTATTAACATCTCAGTAGTGCGGATCTATCGTCGTTATTGCCACACTACCTAACTGCGACACATAAACTTAGCATACATGCAACTGGTTAGACAAGCGAAAAATTTTTTCTAAGTCACACGACATTTCCTCGCCGATTGCTTCATACATCCTTGATCCATAAAACTGGGAATGCCTCACTGGCGTTAATTGTTAATTGAAATCTAAATCGAACTGTATTAGCACTGTCACGTGTCAAAGATGCGCCGAGAGAAAGTTTTTGTTGAGTTAACCGAGTATGTGTTTGTGTATGGCCAAATAATGATATAGTTTATTTAACAAAATATTTTGTTGAATGAACCAAATCTGAAATACAACAAAACATACACTTCAACCAAGAAAACCGTTTTGTTGGGTCAACGGAATCAGCCTGATTACAAAGTATTCGCCTTAGTCAACCGTATAAATGTGTTTGGTTTGGTTATATACAAACACGTGATTCGTTGGCTTAGGCAAACGTTTCCCTCGGTGTGTATGTCGGCGTGCAGAATTCCCCTTTCCTACTCACTACTAGCCTGCGGCTGTACTTCGCAGCTGTGATTGCAGGTTGATGATCCTAGGGCGCTGTTAACACTTAGCGAACAGCATTTCACAAGAGCCAGGTTGATGATCCTAGGGCGCTGTTAACACCTAATGAACAGCGTTTCACAAGAGCCAAGTTGATGATCCTAGGACGCTGTTAACAACCGGCGAACAGCGTTTCACAAGAGCCAGGTTGATGATCCTAGGGTGCTGTTAACACCTAGCGAACAGCGTTTCACAAAAGCCAGGTTGATTCTCCTAGGGCGCTGTTAACACCTAGCGAACAACGTTTCACAAGAGCCAGGTTGATGATCCTAGGGCGCTGTTAACAACCGGCGAACAGCGTTTCACAAAAGCCAGGTTGGTGCTCCTAGGGCGCTGTTAACACCTAGCGAACAACGTTTCACAAGAGCCAGGTTGATGATCCTAGGGCGCTGTTGACAACCGGCGAACAGCGTTTCACAAGAGCCAGGTTGATGATCCTACGGTGCTGTTAACACCTAGCGAACAGCGTTTCACAAGAGCCAGGTTGATGATCCTAGGGCGCTGTTAACACCTAGCGAACAGCGTTTCACAAGAGCCACGTTACAACCACACCCACAGTAAAGCCCACGTCTACGCAATAAAATAATCGCCAAGATCTCGTTGTTACGTGACACAGGAACTTGCTAGTGCGACAGGCGATCTCGCCTACCAATCACACCTTCTCTCTATAACAGGAATATATTCCATGTTAGTGTTCTCTTGCTAAAACAAGCGGTTATCTCTTTCCTGAAGCCAACTGACGCTGTAAGCAAATATACTTTAGCTTTACTGTTTTCGTAACGTTTGGATAGCTCACAAATGCCAAACATTATCAGATTATTTCAGCCCGAAAGTATTTAGGCCTATATATAGTACAAAAATTTGTGACTATCTGGAGTTGACCGAGCATGTTGTGTCATGTAGGTTCCATCCTAGCAGCCATTAGAGGTAACAACATACATTAGTTTCGGCTGTTAACTGTAAAGTGAGCACTTTTGAGGCCCTTATTACTTTTTCCTTTCAGCCAATTTTTATCCCCATACCACCTTTTTAAATAAACATTGCCATGTAAGTAATAAACACAGTGTGTATATTCCACCGCACTCGGAAACCAATGTTTAAGGGTAAAATTAAGAATATTTATTGAGTATTATTCCAAATGAGAGTGTTTTCTATAGTGATCATTCTACCGTGATATTGTCTATTTGTTTAATGTATCTCAGGCGACTGAGCACTGAGACGCTCCGAGGTACCGTCTGTTCCTCCCACCTTCCCAACAAACAAACGAAATCTTTACCTCTCATTTCCTCCAGAACAATTTCTGTGTCTATCTTGACACTCTCCTATTAAAACGAATATGTTAAAATATTTTTTTAAAGACATGTGTTAGTTGTCAGCTACCCACTGAATGAGAAATTATGTATGTACAATACCTACACACAAAATCTTGATATGTAATATGTCCTCGCGATTACACAGTGTTATAGTCTCATTTTAGATAAAGACTGGAAGGGTGAAGGAAGTGAATAAAACGTAGTGGAAGTAAAAGAGAAGACTAATTAATTAAGGTTCGGCCAGGGCCATTTACTTTAACATTAATGACCATTACAATTATACATGAATAATACATGATCTGGCCAACTGGAGAGATGGGATAAAGGTATCAAGGCTAAGTCAATGATATAGAACACAGTACATGGGACTGACTAGATCTCGCACCTGAACTCGCTGCCGCGCAGACTGCCTTTGAGTCTCCGACTGTCTTCTCCGGTCCTTGTAGCTTCTCACCCCACCACGTGTGTTTGTTGTCGTAATATATTCTGATTGGTCCCCGCCTTGCCTTGTGGGTGGAGTCTTGTCGAGGGTATGTTATGCTTACCGGTGAAACTGCCGAGTTAGCTGGACCCACATATTGTCTTATCTTCGGCGCATTTATTCGACTGTTTAAAGGTTGCATTTTTGGCCGTATGTTTGAGTTTCATGTTTTCCAAACTGTATATGTCCTTGATACTGTCGCTTCGCTTAGGCGAAACTTTGTGTGACAGTGGGGTTTCCATAATAGCAGTTAAGGAAGGTAGGGCTTAACGTCTCGTCTTCAAGGTCATTAGCCGGAGCAAGTTGCGGGGAGAAAACCAATCACAGGCTGTAATAAAGAACCGCCCACCAAGCATTCGCTTCGAGTATTTTCGTTAACATATGGGGAACTGAAATCACAATCACCGCATAGGGATTCAAACCAGACTCATCTCGAGTACTAGTCCAGTGGTATACCACAACGCCAACTTGCTCTTGTATCTCACAGTAAATAGAGTTTTTTTTATGTGTATGTTTGCACTGTAACGCTGAAGAAGAATAACAAGAAGTTGATTTTCTGCTTCATACTAGCATTATCTTGCCAACGCAATGAAGTGAAGATGTGGCCAGAAGATCCTGCCTTCGGGGCGACATGTCTCGCACATGCCAGTCGGCTGCACAAAGTGAACACAGTAGCTCGCTGGATTCCATCAAACTCGCAGTGTGCAAACAAGTTGTTCCATTTCCTGTCTGGAGGCTCATCAGTGTACGTCATACGTCACTCTACTTCCGCCAATTTCGCGCATCAACTGCACTAGGTCTGGAGCCCGAGCACCTCGTGCGCTGACGTCACGTCCGGACAGATTGCTGGCGGTAACATGCCGCAAGTTAGTTTGAAAATTGTGTTACCAGATATGCTGTACTCAGAAAAAGGACCTGTTCACGTAATTCCACTTAAAAAAAATGGTAAACACCCTAAACCGAATTGCAAGTAGTTAACCCATAAATCGTATGGAAATAAAACCTCACGTCTAGCTGCAAATATCGAAAGTTTACCGTCGCTACTATACATAGTTGGGTAGTTTCCTACGCATTGACTGTTTCCTGAGCAAATGTAGGAACGTGAGCATGAATGTATGGGAAATAACTGTACCATTCGCGCTTTCTCACTCTGCATATACACTCATATAGTAAATCTGAAAATAATTTCTTGGAGTGTGGCATTAAAAAAAAGGACACTTGCGAGAAAATTACACGACGAAAATGGACACACAGTTATACAAAATCCACATAATATGTCACAGGCCAACTAAAGACATATTTAATGCAAAATTTGTATTAAAAAATCTGTTACATATAGCTTTTAATTAAAACAATTTTTTTTGCAAGCTGCAACCAGGGGCATGTTTCGCAAAACTACAAGTTTACAAGTTATTAGTTACAAGTTACAAGTACTGCCATTTACAAGTACTCATAAATTCCGTTTCACAAACAGCAATAACATCTACAAGGGTTTGTAATTTGTGTTTCCTAAAAAGTTTCGGTACACTAGTAATTACTAGTTCTTTTTTACAAGTGTGCTCGTTCATTTTGCAAGTAAACAAAGTGCCGAAATAAAATTAATTGACTGCACTAGGGAAGTAGATGTCTTGTTTAATACATTTCAGATAAGTTAACGACGCCCAAAAAATTATAGAAATGGGAGCATATTCCAGAAAGTGCGATGGCTTTTGGCCTCCTTAAATTTCGGAAAAGTGATGTAACCTAAAAAGGAATACATTTTAGTCAAATTTGAAATAAAAAATATTACAATTGTAAGAATTGAAACAATACTATTTTGCTACAACATTAGGGAGATCTTTTATCTTATATTCACCGAAAAATAAAATAACTACAGTCGTTTTATCTGCTATGAGTGAGACACGCATTTATGTAAAAGTTTTTATTTTGTCTTGCATGATAGTTATGCCTGTCGATAATGAGATGGATTTACCATTAACATAAACTGGAAATATAAAACATAGTATAATAGTATCCGGGGTTTATAAGCTGTTAGCGAATCCATTATATATATGTATATATATATATATATATATATACACACACACAAAAAACAAAACTACATATCCACTCTTAACCTAAATGTTCTTCGACGTCTGTGATAACTAAGTTCAATATGCTTGTTTAATCTTCTTCTGAATTCCTAATAAACATTCGTACTTATGGTTCACGAAAACAAAGTATGAGAAATTCGATTTATATTGAACTAAACTCCATAAAAGCCTTTATTAATAACTTGTAGAAATTTCTACCCGTCCCTCCATTCTTGTAAGAAAAATATATTTTTTACAAGTGTTTGGAGCAGGCCTGTAGATTCGTGAAAGCGAACTACTTGTAACGATTCAAAAACTCACTTGTAAGTTTTAAAAACTGGCTTGTAGATACTAGTAAACGTTTGAAGGTTTGTGAAACACCAATTTTTTTACTACTCTCACAAGTTAAAAGTCTTTTCACTAGTAACTTGTAGACTTGTAATTTTGTGAAACGGGCTCCAGATAGTGTGATAATCATGTTATCTGTGAATATGAAAGTCAATTCAATTTAGTTTGTAGGCACTACAGAATATTTTGCCAGCAAATAAAATATAAGTATTGACACAAATCACAGCTGTACATGAGCACTGGGCACAATTTTTTTTATTAACAATTAATCACTGTCACACAGCTCAGGTCCAGATAAATTTCGATCGTATTTCTTTGACGATATTATTTGATCTAACAGGTATCTATTTCCTAGCAAATAATCACTAAACTGTAAATATATTATGCAATTCTGAAATTATACATGTAAAAAAAATACAGGCGTGGAAAAAAAAATGTTTGAGTGTTGATAAAGACAAAAGAATCATGTAATATTCTCCAAAAATATTACACGTTTGTAGGAAGTTTGTTGGCACTGTTACTAAATGTTTAACAACATATTAAAAAAACCATAAAATTGTAAAGCTTCGTTGTCTTTCGCTTTTATTGGACAAGAGGATATTTCTATACTTTTTTTTTGTAAAACACGGCCAGGCAATTTACAATGTGTCAAAAAGACACCCATCGCACCACTCGGCTCCTGGCTGGCGTCACAGCACCCCTCCCCCCTGGTGGAGATGCCGACAAATGTAGCGGATGCGCAAGAATATTCTGGGAATTAGAACACTCGGCGTGACTAGGGAATCAGCGAAGTTTCGGGATGACGGCCTACGAGCCTGCAGAGGTCCAACGGTCAGCAGTCTTGGTAGGAGCCTCAGGGTTGAGTGCGGTAACCAGTACATCGGTGAAGAGGACGTACGATGAGGCAGCGGCGGACGAGATGTTTGTCGTATGAACGGACGAGAGTACACTGAGAAAAAGGAATTGTCTGAACCACCAAATAAATAATGTTGACATTTATTTTGCTGTTTCAAACCAACTATTGTTAAATAAAACACTGTATTATTAAAGTAAATGTAGTGATTTTTCTGTTTTAAACAAATAATTTTATTTGTGTATCTTTTTCAAATCAAACAAATGTTTTGCTGACCGTACCATATTTTTCATGTATGGTATGCTGAACTATTTATATATACCAATTTTGCAAAAAAGAAAAAAAAAACATATTTGTTTTTAAAATGTCTACACATGCTTGCTTTTACTAAACGATTTTTTTAATCAATTATATATTTGCCAAACTATTTTGACCTGGTAAATTTAACCATTTGGACACGTCCGTCTGAACAACGAGCTTGGTTGGTGAGCGAGTGCAAGATGGCAGACCAAGAAACAAGAATGCTTGAAATTTCATGGGGATTTGAAAAATTCACACCTGTTTTTGAAGGTATGTAGAAGTTTGGTTTCTATTTTTTGCGTTCCTATTGTCAGTATAGATTAATTCCAGTGACATGTCATAGTGTTTCAGAAATATCGTGCTATACTACCCTTGTTATAAACATAACCTATATTTAAAGTAATAAAATTACTTTTATTACGTTTCTGAGGTGTGTTTCGAAATAACAGCGCCCAGCAACAAGTAGGAGTAACAGCTAAGTGGGAGGACGGGTAGAAGAAACGAACCTTCAACACACTAATATTTACTTATAAAATCATGTCGTCGTTGTGCAATGGATAGCGCATCGGCCTACCGTGATATAGGTCCATGGTTCGCGCCCACCCTCCGGCATGTGTCGCGGATTATAGAGTTAACATACCTGTTATGATTCGTCAGAAAAAATTAACAGTTGTAATATCCCGTGAATTGTTTAGTATAGTTCTAATATGCAATATAATTAATATTACCTTATATGTACGGGATTTCCCCGCCTCCCCTCACTTTTCTCAAGTACTTTTCCCGTACGATTAGGGAATAGTACCTTAGTTGTAATGTAAATTTACTTCACATTTGACAGGTAATTTTATCTTACATGTAGAGCAAATTAGCGTCCCTTACATGTAAGGGAATTTAACTTCAAATTTTTTTACGGTGTGGTTAGAAGACGTACCACTAATAATTAAGTTGAATAAATGCATGTCTGGTTTAACAAAATGATTTGGTAAAAAAAAATTTTTTTTTAGGTGCCAAGCCAAAGAAATTCACGTTTGTTTTAACATAGGTATATATTTGGTTCAACGAAATGATTTGGTTAAAAGTAATTGTCTTATTAGTCAAGCCAAACAGCTGCTTGGTTTTTTTTTTTAACACAGACGTGTTGAAGTTCAACAGAGTTATTTGGTTAAAAGAAACTACTTCTGTGGTTCTGCCAAATCTGTAAACTGACTTGATTCAGCAGTGTATATAGGTTATTATTACAGCAATATAACACTGTTGAAACAACTAAATAATATAAAGCAAGTAATTTTGATTGCTAGTAGACGAATATACCATTTGGTTGTTTCAAACAAATCCCATTAGATTCTACCAAATATTTTTCTCAGTGTACGTGAAACCTGATGAGCGAAGGCAACTGTGCGTGAGGCACTCGGAGAACTCTAGAACATTGCGGACTGGCAGGACCTGGACTAAACTGTGGTGGGACTGAATAACACGTGATACGGACTTTATTGCAAATATCGGAACTGTCAAATATGGAGACATCGTTTATAAAAATAATTGAGTAGGTTTTGATACACTGTCTATTGGGACTGATTTTTAATTAATTAATGTCTTTTATTTATTTGAGGTAGTAATAAATTGTTTTAATTTAAGTAATTAATTGCAAACAGTAAAAGATACCAATTTATTGTGAGAAGTTGAGTCGATAGAATTTTGTTCGTTGTTAATATAAATCAAATTATGACATTATAATTAACTGTTTTATTTAAGTGAGAACTTGGTTAAGGCCGTTGAATTTCGAGAGAGAAATTGTAACAGTATTTAAGAAGGGAATAAGACTGCGCTAGTTTTCTAGCAGCTGCATCAGTGCATCAGGAGGCCCAGCGGGGATGTGATGTCCCACAACCAGTTTCCACAACAATTCCACAACAAAACTACGAACGACGCCGCGCGGCGGGCAGGGAGATTCTTGCCTCGCAGGTCGTAATTGGCAACATTGCCGAGGGCCTCCTGTATAGTCACGTCATTCCGCTGTCCACCAGGTAGGAAAGGGGCGGGGTGGGGAGCGGACGAGTAGAGAATTACACCTCCCGCGGCCAGCTCATTCTTCACTTAGGCCTCTCCGTGAAGCCAGCATTTACCTTCGCTTTCTGCCAATAAGTTTTTTCCCTCTACAGGTGGCCCGCGGTGATTCGCACACAAATGTCTTCCTCCTCGATATCTGTGGTGTGTTTGCCTCACACACACTGCAGCTACCGTCTTCCTCGCATGTGACGTGTTGCTCGTCTCTGAACATACGTCACTTCCTGTGCTCGGGGAGGTGTTACTGGCGCAGTCCACTAACTACATACAAGATGGCGGCCATGCGGCAATAGCCGCTTCATCATCTCCGTGTTCGCTTCCTTCGTTCCCCTCTGTAATTAAAATACGGGTGATAAACGTTGACTTGGCAATAAAGAGGAAAAAGGACACGCAGTTAGGAACTTGTCTTTTTATGGCCGGCTTTCCTTATACATTTTAACTGTTATTGGTAGGACAACATCTCGGTGGACCACCGCGAAGTCGTTTTACATCCAGTTTTAAAAAAGAAACGTTCTTTTAAAACACTAACAGTAGCCCAAGGCTAGCGAAAATTCAAAATATACAAATATTCAGTGTGGATTCCATAGTCCTTTCTATGCCCTAAACTCAGCTGTTTGTTAATTTTCGCAGTTTTGCCTGTCAGAGGTAGCAAAGGAACTGCGTTCTTGTTTTTTTGAAGGTGTTTTAATGGCGCATGGTGTGTATGGGCGTGTCAGATAACCCACGTGTTACCTGCAGAAGTGATTCCAGTGTGCAAAACTTTGAAGCATATCCTACCACCAAATTTCCCAGCCCTTAAACATGATTGTTCGCTGATAAGAAAGCGAATAATACAGTGGTCAGACCTGTCCATAATATCAAGGAGTGAGAGATATATTCTTTTTTTATCTTTGCCGAAATGAGTTGGCGGTATTATATCGATGCTTAGAACTAGATGTAATTTCTGGCGTCGTTCAATTATCGATTTGTCTTACGTTTGCTAGGATTTCTGTTAATTCGCGGTGGACAAAAGGATCGATCTGTCGCTACAGATAAAGCTACGACTGAAGATGAATAGTTTACTTCGTTGTATGCAGATTTTTACTTTTGTAGATTGTTTATTTTGCAGTGTGAAGATTCAACTCCCGCGCATACATGACAGATGGCTCGATAAATAAACTTTAATTAAATAAATGTTTTCTGTCATTTGTATGATCACAAAAGCAACATAAAAGCTGTATTTAACGTACAAAATATCACATTTATTCAATAAGTGTTCGTCGGTAACGCGTTATTAAGCTTTTCAAACATTTACTAAGACTAGCAATAAAACATTCTGTAACGAATTTACCTGTAAACTCCGCAGTCTTATGTGTAGTCTATTCTCGGGATCTTCGCACTTTTTGGATCAAACTTTTGGGAAAAGGAAAAACATGTATGACATGTTTTGTTGCTTCCTAAATATGTTATGTTTTACAAGCGTTTTATGTATGTGTTAACATTAAATTACACAGTTTTTGGTTAAATGGAAAAATAACTTATAAATGAATTATAAATTATAATACTTAATACATAACTAATAAGAATAAATACAAAGACAAAATAGGTGTGGTGGTAATTCCTAATAAGAAATAGTTCTTATGCTAAATATAATTACACCGAACGCCAACGAATGTGGCGAGTTGGTCTTCTGGCGTAATTTTCTAAAATTGCTTTGCAAGAGGCGGAGTAATTTCTTGCAAATATGTCTTTAGCAGACCTTCAGAAAAGTTGGATGTAGGCCTAACCTTGAATGAACTATACTCGAGAGAGTCCATAGTTTTATGTCGCGTGCTGGGGAAGCGAGTTGTTCAGTTTACCCTCGCTAGAGCGCACGTGAAGTTTAGAACTACAGTATTTCTAAACCAGAGTCGCCCATTCTTGCTGAACAGTACGGTCCGAACGTAAGAGTAATTGATACATGCTCATGTTTCAGTATTTTAGGCCTTCTTCAAGTACATTCCAGAATTTCTCAAGTCTACTAATGCCAGAACAGAGTTAACAAAACTAGAGCATCACTTGTGAAATTACTTGCAAACTTTGTTAGTAAGTTGAGATTTTTCCTTTTCACTGAGCTGCAATGGGAAGGCAGGATAATGATTCTGATATACTTTGATTTGCGTGTGGTATAAGCAGACATAAGCTGTGGGTGGGGCCGCGGTGGTGTAGTGGCTAGACTACTCGCCTCACATCCAGGTGTGGTCGCTCCCGGGTTTTCGCACATGGAAGATCGTGCCAGACGATGCCTTGGGTCGGCGGGTTTTCTCGGGGATATCTCGTTTCCCCTGCCATTTCATTCCGGCGCTGCTCCATACCTCGCTTCACCCTCATCGGCTCTCAGGACCTAGCTGTTAACAGGCGCCCAAATTTCTCCACTCCACTCTCTTTGTGACAATTACGCTAGAGTAGAGTACGTACTTGAGTGCACACTCAAGTGCCGGTGAACCTGTTGACTGGCTGCTATTTTCGTCGCCGACTTAACCACAGAGCACGCAAGGACACAACAGTCAACACTTCCATGTTGTAACAATCTGCTTATTTTAAAGTCTTTGGCAGGGGCGGTGGGTGGGTGGTAGGTGCCTGGATTAGTACCAGCAGCAGACACGCGTTACGAAAAATAACTACCTAGTATAATAAAACAAAAATGATAGTTTTTAATGATTATTTTGTGATAACACGCTCTATTGAAGTATTTAATAACCAAGTTGCGTTCAATGTTTAATAAAATAGTTTGTTTACAAAAAAGGAAATTTTATAGGTTTTCTTTTTGAGGCTATTGCTGGGTAGCATATACGGCATGTTTAAGGCTTGCATTATTCTTGAGAGGTTCTATAACGAAGTTTTAAAATTACGTAAATAGAATGTACTTGACTAACACAATTTAGTTGCCGAATGACGTTTTCGGCTATAATTAAGTATACATGTGCTGTTTGTGTTAGCCCTGTCTCTTAAAAATGTACGTTACCTCCAAATGTGGCCAACAGAATAGAATAAATCTTCCACAAACGGTGCAAAAACGGATTAGATATTTCTAATTGCTTTAGTAAGTAATTAAATCAGCAGCTAAAAGATACGTTGGTTAAATCGGTATGTTGATATACAAAACACTTATAGTTTTGGCTCAAAACCGATATGTTCCGTAAAATCATTAATTCTAGTGGTAAAATGTCTATGTTGGTACTTCCACAGGCACTTACAGTACTCCAAATAACACGTTTGTAAGCCGTATATACTGCCACCCCCCTGGACTTACCCACAGAGTAGTGGTGACGTAGTAGGCTACTTCACTTCATGTGTGTGCTGATAGGTCGCAACCAAGGCTCTGGAATATACCTTGTATCTGATTGGCTACCACATGCTGCGGAACATTCCCTACTGGCTGGACCGCCGGCTGGCAAGTGAGTTGCCAGGCGCTGATTGGCGAACGGCTTTAGGACATGTTGCTAGCCAGTGACGCCATTTTGCTGGTCAGCGTGTGTCGCTGTAGCTCGAGGTACGACAAGCTGTTTCACCTCCGTGGAGTGGGGATATCTGGGCGGCTCTTAAGGTGGGTTCACGATTAAAGACTGAAGAATGCAGGATTGTACTTAATGACTATAAGCACACGGAAAATGAACAATAACTAATGCCGGAATCACATAGCCCCGACGAGTACAGCACGACACGACAAAACCCGCAACCACCACCATTTCCAATGCGCCTGCTCGAATTTACAGCCCGACGCTTTACTGACGCGACACGAGTAGAACTTTTCGGATCCATTTAGAAGGCGCTGGTAAACTATCGCTAGTTGTAAAGGCGGTGGGCAGACGGGAAATTTAGAATATACGATGGTGACAAAGTTTTACAGCTAATACACAAAGGGAAAATTATTTTTTATGAGTTAAATACAACATTTTTCATAATTTGTTTTCTTTTAAGCTACGTATCTCCCATTATTGCGAAAACTTATCATAAAATTTCATTTTGCAAGGTTGAACACACTGTGCGTCATGCCGCACGATACGACGAAGAATGTAAATAATTTCTAATCCAAAACTGCTGGTCGTACGACAGAATTGTCGGGCTTACGTAAGATCTATCTTGTATTTCACAGGTTATTTAGTTTTCAATGTCGTGTCGTGCTTGCGGTGTCGTGCTGCTCGGGGCTATGTGATTCCGGCATAAGAAGATTTGCAGTTTATGATTGAATCAGCAACTGTTAAGTCTAGCCAATCAAAATCGTAGAAGATGATATCATCCAACATGACTTGGCTATATGTACAAGTGTGAATGTTATTTACATATATTTAATTATTTGTGGTTACTGTTTGTGTAAACGTTTTGAAAAACTCGTTATATCTTATAGAAGGGAAAACCAATGCCAACATTGGGAATTTACATCAATATTCAAAATTTGTCAGCTGGTCCATAAATACACGAACTCTTAAAATGGGACTACTGGAACACAGGACCGAAGTAGGATATCAACTTTCTTACAGTTCCACAGAAGATATATAAATGGGCGGAGTTCACCTTGTAAGTCTGAATTGAAGAGAGCTGGAACAGAAGATGCCAAACGAAGTCCATCTTGCATATTGACCATCTCACGATGGGCTCGAAACTCCAGTAGATAGCTCCGAATCAAATTACCATAGTTGCAGAATCACTTCAACAGTCCATCTCGACACATCGCTTTACCAAACTCTTCTTGTAATGCAAAATAATCTCTTAAAAATACTGGATAACGCTATTAACATTCAGCGTGAAAGATTGTAAAACAGTTTAACTACATGCAGCGATAACTGTTCCAGACATTAAATGAATGGAAGGATGATCTAATCTAACATAGTTTTCACAGATATATATATATATATATATATACTGTAGATAACATTCTATTGAAATACAAACAAAAAGAATTTAAAATTTAAATGCTAACTTATTAATCATAAGAAAACCCTTAGCATCCTGTAATATTCTGAAATATTACACCGTCTCTCGATTAAAATAATTATTTGCATACGATTTCACAATACAACTTTACCTAAATCCAAGGTGTAACTACAGTTTTCCGCCAACAACAAATGTCACTGGTCTCTGATTGGCTACGTCGTCTTGACTTGTACTTAATATATAAAATATAACAATATCTTAAGTCACGCCAAGAACGCACACGACAGTCATAAACTAATACCCTTGAACACATTGATTCATATCTTAAGCACACGGCACAGTTATTCTGTTAAGTCAATCGTAAACCCACCTTTAACATCGAGGTCTTGAGAGCCGATGAGGAAGAAGCGAGGTGAGGTGGAGCAGAGACGGAATGTTAAAGGGCGGGAGAACGGGAGATCCCCGAGAAAACCCGCTGACCCTAGGCATCGTCCGGCGCGATCTACACATGTGAAAGCCCGGCAGCGACCCCGCCGGGAGTCGACCTCTGTTCGCCTAGTTGGGAGGTGAGTAGTCTGACTGCTACACCACCACGGCCCCAAGCGTGCAAGGAAATGTGCAAGCTTGCGCGTAGCAAGTTGAAGTATGAGTAATAAATCTTCCCGCTTGAAACAGGTGTCCCTGCGTAGAGCGCAGTGTAGGAGGCGTGGAAAGTGGCCAGGGGTTGTGAAACACTAGGATCGCCAGACCAGACAAGACCAGGCCAGGCCGGCGCGCTTGTCTGCACGAAGCACAAATTATCTCACGCCGTGGGAAGAACGAACTGCTGTGATCTGCAGGGTAGCCGCCTGAGGCATACGTCATGTTATATTACCCCGCCTGCAGCCTTGAAGCGGCCAGCCTCCCCCAGTCTTGCTTCACCTCTCCTCACAAACTTGCTCACTTTCTTCTTTACCCACGTCATTCATTCCACGAGCCATGTGTTCCAATACTGCCCTCGCCCTGGGTACACGTCACTTGGCCTACTATTAATTTGGCCTAAGACGATTTTAGGCCAAATTACTTTTAAACCAAGTGACTTTAACAAAGTGTCTTTGCATTTTAGGTCAAGTAACTTTGGTGACTATAGTGAATGTTAGACCAAATTAATTTCAAGTGGAATCATTTTTAGGCCAAGTAGCTTTTAGACTAAATTTCTTGTAGGCGAAGTGACTTTCAGAGCCTCCGCTGTTTGCTCGCTAGTTGTCTGAGTGGGTAGCCGATGTTACTTCAAGTCGGGGAGCAGGGTGTTCGGATCTTGTTTCCTTGCAGCTATGTTATTGGGTTAGTGTTCACTTGAGCGTGTCTGATAAACTATGGTCCTCTTGCGAACACAGTAGAAATATATATGTGCTTGAAGACCAGCTTGTCATGAAATTAATTCGCGAAATTTTCCAGACCATATACACGATGTTCCGCGACTCAACCGACATATTTCGTCAACGTGTTATACAGATCATTGGCAACGAACATGTCATATACAATAGGCTACGCAGTCTCACCTCTCCTTCATGCTGTCCCTCACACTGTAGTTTTCTTGTTCACACAGTCTATTTTATTATTCACTAATTCGATTACACCTTCTATCATTCGGTATGCATTTTCGTTCATACTGTCTATTCTTATATCCATAGTTTCATTCACACTGTATGTTTTACCCCCTACCAGTTCACTAACACTATCTATTTTGCTATTTATATTTTCACATTCTAGTTTGCTGTTTACATACTCGTTAACATTACCTACAACATTATTTATTCTGCTATATACATTACTTACTTGGCTACTCAGTCCCTCGATTAAGAGACGAAGTCTCCATGTCTGCCGACATTTCCCTCGTTAGCATTCGCAAATTTCTAAAGAATTACTTGGCCTATTACTAAGAATATTATTATATTTATAATTCCACTCTAATCCTAGTTACGAAAATTCTTTATTAAATAAAATGCCGCCATCGCACTACTAACACTAACACTAACACTAGTACAACTTCTCTCACAGTCAGTGGGCTGGACCAGTTTAGTCACGGAACGGAGGTCTTCATTGAATAAAGGATTTAAATATGAATCCCTAATTTTATTTACAACAGCTACAAACAAAATTCTTTCGACTCAACATCTCACAATAAAATGATATCACTTGCTGTTTACAATTAATGACTCCAATTTGCAATTTTCTCAAAGAAATTAACGCAATTATGAACTAAATATCAGTCCCTATCGACAGTGTATCAAAACCTATTCAATTATTTTACAAATTGTATGTCCATATTTGAAAGTTCAATTATCTACTATAAAGTTCGTATCAAATGTTATTCAATCCCACCTCAGTTTAGTCCATGTCCCGCCAGTCCGCAATGTTCTAGAGTCCTCCGAGCGCCCTCACTCACAGTAGGCTTCACTAGCCGGATATCAGGTTCCCTCGTCCAATCACATCTCTGACACCTCGTCAGCCGTCGTTTCGTAATCTTCCGTCGTCGTCCGTCCCTCACCGTACCTTACTTCAGCCCCGCATTCAGCCAGATGGCCACTGGCAGAGACCGCCGACAGTCCAATTGTGGCTATTATTTATAAGGTCATAGGTCATTGCCCACAAATTTATCTAATTGCCACATTGCGCCGAGGGCCCTAGTTCCCTGAATATGCTTGCACGTACTCAAAACACTTCGGATTCTCCAACAGAATGGAGGAGGAGGAGCTGTAACGTCAGCCGGATCGCCACTGTCAGTCACATCCTCCCCCACCTGTGTGGGCGACGGGGCAGCGAGCGGGTCCGTCTGGGGGTGGGAGGGCGAGATGGGTAAACACACCCTCCCCCTCCACCCAAGGAGTTGGACCTCGCAAGGAGGTCACGTCAGCGCGTAACAACATTTAATTATATTTAAATATTAACAGTCACATATATTAAATCTAACATTAAAGATTAAAATATTGAAATATAATTTACGGACGCTCCAGGTGTGTTTTATTTTTTGCAGAAAAGTGTCCACCACACATGGACAGTTTCATCATTTTACGGACATCGTAGACAATTGCCTCCATGTCGCACATGGAGGTTGTATTAGTCAAGTGATGTACACAGCATGGCCTAGTGTCCAGTGTTCTTCCCTGAGTGGAACTGATTCGAAAAATGCACTTCTGCTCAATGGTATGACTTGTTCATATCACTGACGCACTGACGTCGAACACAGAACCCATAGTTTACTGGTTGTGATAACGAGACAAGTAATAACAACAAAAATGTTGTTATTACAATAAATTAATGTGGGAATGCAACGGTTAGAAAAAAAAGTCTATTATCCACTGACCAATGTGTTATAATGTTGGTGAGTAGCAGTGGTGTTAAATGCAGTGGGTTGGCAAGACTGGCGAGGAGGCCGGGTATGTGCACCAACGACACGCCCACACTGACCCACATAGCGCGGCGAGCCAGAGAGCCTTGAGACACATAGCGCATTGTCCCGTCATACCTGTAATTACCTGGCCGGATTGTGTTCTCCCCTGCACAGGCAGCCAGCATTACACATCCGACACCTGCCGCCTTCCACAATGGGGCCACAATCTTCACTAAACCTGACGCCACCATCTCTCCCGCCACCACACTCTTCAAACACCTAGCCTATATGCAGGAACCGGAAAATGTAAGGAATTAATTTGAGGACAATCTAATCCTGTGAGCGAAGTGTGTGAAGAGACTTGAGAGCCGCAGAGGGTGAAGAGAGGTGTGTATGGAGCAATGCCGGAATGAAGGAGCGGGGGAAACGGGAGATCCCCGAGAAGGCCCGCTGACCAACGGCATCACCCAGCACGATTCCCACATGCGAAAATCTGGGAGCAACCTCGCCGGGAATCGAACCCGGTTGGCCTTGATTAGAGGCGAGTAGTCTAACCACTACACCACCACGGCCCCACAAGCCAGTCTTCAAACACGATGGGGAATAGCTAGGCTTAGTGAAACTACGCGAAACGATTTCAAGACAAGTTATATTTCAAAACACTCTAGGGTCGTTTACCTATCTTGATTCGCTGTATTACTTTTAGACACGTGTTAACTGCCTGCACACGAATCCCGTAGGAGTCGTGCCCATGTTAACGAATCACGAGTGGTCCGGTCAAATATGAAAACTGCTACTCTAAAAGACAGCAACCAATGGCGACAGATAAACTGCTGTAGGGTGCTTATAGGCTGGAAGTCAACCCTGTACTCATACTTTTTTTTTTTTCGCGAAAAATCGTTATTTCTAGCCATAAATTATAGTGTTTCTGAAAGGGTTAAAAATTTATATTTTATTTATAGGTAGACATTAATTCAATCAGAAACATTTTCATTAAAGTTTTATGAGGTAGACGTTCCCATAAAGGCGAGAGTAAGTGACAGTGATAAGATTAAAATGAACGTAAACATCGTTACAGAAAGTTTGAGGTTTTCCCTACTTCTGGAACAAAGGCCTAAGTCGGCGCCCAAGTGCACACACTGTGTTTTATGTAATTGTTTGTTTGCAGTCGGACAAGGAACTTACGTCACCTAACACATTGGGAAAGTTCCACTTTTATAATCGTGCATGCAAGAGGAGGACAAGGTTATCTTACAATTGCTTTATTAATTTGCAGAAATTAAGCAGTAGTCAGAGGAAAAACTTTGGGTAAACAAAAATACTCCCGTATCAGTCATAACATTGTGTAATCGTCCTTGATGATGCAAGATATCATGGTGTGTTTAAATAAAAAAGATGCCCGTACTTGCTGGTACGAAAAAAACAACAAAATTCAAGAGGGGCTAATAATAACTTAAGTCTTAATTCTCGTCTCTCCTTACAAAAGCCAGTTTGCCGTTATTGGTGAAGCAAGTTCCGAGAAATTCAAAATCGGTGAAATTATCAAGATGGATGGCCATGACCGCAACCCAATTTGCCTTCATTTCACACCGAGTTGAACCCGATACAACCAGTCAGGATGAAACATATCGAAGGGAATATCTGCAAAGAGATATCTTCATCTCCTTACCACAAGACGAAGTAGTGTGATCAGTTGTTTGTCAGCTTTCCTATCTAGCAGTGGGAGGAGTCGTGCAGACATGAGAAGAATACGACAGCTGCACAGACCAGGCCAATGTACACTGCTGGGAATATTACGCTATGTAGGTAATAGTTGGTCTCTGCTGCAACAAAGTATGCATAGACGACATTGCGTGGCGGTTCTCATGCTCTGATTGGCTGCGAGAAGCTATGGGGATTGACCTTGTGTCTGACTGACTTACACGTGTTACGAAAGGTTCCCTACACACTGAGCCTAAATCTGACACTACCAGGAAAGGGAAGGAAAGTAAGTATACATTATCCCCATAATACCCAATATCAACATTATCAGCAGAGTAGGCATGTTATTGCCTTGTCATTCTGTCCGTGGTGGATGGATGTCGAAAGTATACTCACGACACAACGAGTGAAGAGAAGAGATTTGGTGGCTCTTAACATCGAGGTCTTGAGAGCCGATGAAGGTGATTAAGGTGAGGATGGAGCAGCGCCGGAATGAGAGGGCGGTGTAAACGGGAGATCCCCGAGAAAACCCGCCGACCAACGGTATCGCCCGGCAAATATCCTGAGTGACCCGGCCGGGGATTGAACCCGGATTGCCTTGGTGGGAGGCGAGCAGGCTAACCGCTCAGCCATCGTGGCCCCACAACACAACGAAATTTCGTTTATATGCATTTTATTTTGGCCATAAAATATTTCCATTATTAATATTTTTTTCAATATACAGTACACAATCCATAAAATCATACTTCTACATTCAAAATTAATTAAAAACACCCCTAGTCTTTTAAAACATCAATAATACTCATTAAAATTTATACTTGATCAAAGCTAATTCAGTACACATCTATATGACCCATACTGAGGAATACATGAATTTCGCGAAAAGGTTTCCTCTCATGCTAAATTTCAATACCCTACGAGCATGCCAGCAGTTTCCTTTTGCTTATTGGCGGCGTGTGTCTGTGAGAAACATTCTCTTAGTCGACTGGCCGATAAGAATTAAGTTACTCCGATACTGTACATCTCTGATTCGGGGACAGACATTTAACACGCGTAACAACTAGATCACCCAATCACAAAAGTGGATCTGAACTAAAGTGTTTTGAAATACAACAGGTCGTGAAATCTTTTCGCGAAATTCGTGTGCCCCTAAATACTTCATTAAAACACTCGAAAGTTACAAAAGAACTCTCATAAAACAACCTTCAAACAAAATACACACATTTAATTAATTTTCAGATAAATATTTGACTCGCAATTTTCTATCTATAACTAGGGATAGGAAAATTCGCGAGTTCAATGACCTATAGACTGGACTCCACAGTAATGTGTTTACTCAAACCTCAGATGTTTGTTCATTGGCTGCTGCCCTAGAGTGGCCAGTGTTATTTCACACCTGGCAGTATGGCACTCGCTACTTGTTTCCTTGCAAGTCTACCATTGGCTCAGAGTCGTCCAACGCGGATCCAATAAACTGTGATCCAATTGCAAAGTCAACTTCAGTGTACACGTGTTTGACATCTATCTTGTCCTGAAATGAACTCTCGAAATGTTCCTATCCCTATCTATAACCTTTTCACAAAACGAAAAATTTACAGGATAATAATTCTACGTTTAACACACTAAACGAGTTCACCGAACCTAAATGGTCTCAGGAAAGAGCGTCCCCAAATATTTTAGCAGTATTTTTCCACAGAATTACCCTTTACGACCACAGCTATGGATCGCTGATTGGTGAACTTCGCTCCACCATGTTGCTAGATAGTGGAGCCAGTGTGCTGCTGGAACTCGCACAACAAGCACATGCTTCACCTCTGCATTATAGTACTCTGTGACTGCACACTGCGAATCTCAGTGATCAATACTAGGGACCTGCAAAATTCGCGTTCTTTTCTGGCAGCAAGATAGACTTCTTCGTTCTGTACATACTCGAGTCGGTGCCACTTGTTTATTGGCTTCTGCAGTAGTGAGGACCCATTTTACCTTTTGACTTGATAGTACGTGAATGGAACTACCTTTCTTTACTTGCTTGCTATTGGTCCAAAGTCGTCCAGGGCGTGCACAAACAAACTATAGTTCAATGACAAACACAATACTAAAGTACAAGTGTTTGGAATCTAGTCTGTCTTGAAAAAATAACGCGAATTCTACATGTCCCTACCAATGACCTTACCAGTGGAAAATGATTCACGTACCTTCTTACTACTCTAGGTTATGATTGGTTCATATTAATGTAGCGGAACACTAAGCCTACAACTCATTGGCTGTGACATCAAAAGAAATGTTTTATCGATTAAAGTACAGTACGCATAATAAACTTTCTGGTTTTCAACACCTGAAACCGTAAACTAAACTTGGGGCTGGAAGGGTCACGAGAGATAGACACGAATTAATTTAAAAGCTCAAGTGTTGCAATCGGGAACATTTTTTGGTTGTGCACTGTACTCGTATGTATGGAGCTAGTGATGTTTCGCGGAAAGATATGAGTACGCGGTAGACTTCAATACTATAGGCATCTAACAGCAGTTTATCTATTGTTATTGGTCACTGTCTGTTTAAGAAGCAGTTTTCATATCTGACAGAGCCACTCAGAATTCGACAACATCGGCACGGCTCCTACGTGATTCGTGTACAGACGGTTAAAACGTATCAAAAAGTGATTCAGACAATCAAGATAAATAAACGATCATACAGTGTTTTGAAATATAACTTACCTTGAAATTTTCCCGCAAAATTTCACTACCCTTATGTATGGAGCATGCTTCCCGCATCCTTTCATAAAGGAGAGTTACTGAAACTTTCGCATATTACATTGCTCACAAGGAAGAAGACCAAAGCATCGGGTATTGATTGTCTGCTGTGTACAGCACCACCCATATATATATATATATATATATATATATATATATATATATATATATATATATATATGTATATATATATGTGCTTTATTTGCAACGACCCTAGCCACAGTGACTGAACGGAGCAAGGTACACGAATGCGCAGAACCATCGTTAAACTAAGAACTTCATGTCACGTGCTACGCAGACTAGACGATGAGTCGGAAATGGGGAGAGCCTCAGCTAGGATTAGCAGAGGGTAATTATTATGTAAATAACGTTTTATAAACGCCACCACAAAAAGCAAAAGGTACGCGTAACGGTCTTGTAACGGTGATTACAGCAGTAATTTCCAAAGCTGGGGTAAAAATAGTAAATCCATTTCGAGAACATGTTGCACTCGCAGGTTATTATGGTCAGCACTGTACATGACAAGTAATCAATGACCGGTGAGTAGAGAATCTTTTTTTGTGAGAAGTCTGATTTGTTAAAGTGTCTGCATCTCCTATAAGTCATGAATGGTTAACTCATTGGCGTACACATTAATTTTAGTTTCAGATGTTGCAAAATAAGAAATTTATGGTGTGAATAGTACTTAACGAATTTTTAAAACTAGTGACACTTTCGAACCCATGACAAGGGTTTCAATGGATCAATGGCACAAGAATAAACCAATTATGAAACATTTAGAGTTTCAGCAGAAGCCAATAGCATTGCTCAGGGAAAGGCAATGCCCGTATTGGTGCTAGCTTCTGACCCTTGTACAGCACAGACCATGATTTCACATATTCTGCAACAAGTCACACGCACTGAGAAAAAGGTTTTGTTGAATCAACCAAGATTCGTTTGGTGCAACTCAATTATTTGTTTGTATAGGGGTAGTGAAATACTTAGTTGCTGAAACCAAATTATTTAGCTGTTCTCAAGTTCTTGCCCTATACTGTAAGATTTGGTTGGTACAAATAAATATTTGTTTGGCTACACTTACGTTAAACAATTTGGGACCGATACAAAACAATTTTACAAGTTCGACTGAGTTTCGAATATAGATCACCTGCGTTTGAACGCTACGCCTTAGTAATCTCGACTAATATGACAACTAATGATGACGGAAAGCTTTTAAATAGATATACAGCAAATATTGGGCAACGTGTGCAAACAAATATTTCAAGTTTTACAACTTTACTTGGCAGTTTCTTGTTGCATTGTTTCATTAATGTGTTTATACGATTGTTAAGCATCAATAGATGCACTAACAAACACGGTTACTATCCTAATTGTTACAAAAAATACAAACAATATATACACTTGATTCAGCAAAATTTTTAGTTGACAGTCTAATTTTTTCTTTGGCCCGACACAGAGTTTTTGTTTATTCAAACATATATTTAGTTAGACGAACAAAAGTAATTTTGTTGCTTTTCAAATTTTGTTTGCTCAACAATATATTTTGTTAGGGCAACTTAATATATATTTGGCCGTATACAAAGAAATATTTTTTTTCGATTTCCTCTCAGTGCATGAACGAGTACAGTCGTTATAATAATATGTTCATGGGTCAGTACTGAAATCAACTAATACGCAGCACGTAGTCCACTGGTTGCGAAAACCAATCCCAACACAAGTACAGTGCACATCATAAAATGTAACAATTGCTTCACTTGAGCTTGGAATTCAATTCGGGACTGAAAAGGTTAACTTCGTTGTTAAATTTTTGAGTGAACTGCAGTTAACTTTGATAAGGGTGACTATGTTTCTTCGCATGTAATTTCCTTAATTGTATTTATTAGTAAAAGTGCACACAGTAGAATTCGAAAAATAACAATATTATTTTGATGTGATTGCGCCTTTAAAATGAAACCGTCATGTTGTAGGCACCAGGACAGAAACTGCGGTGTGACGTTGCCAGGGTGATCCACTCCGACCCTGTAACTTCCTGACTAACAACACGATGCCAACATGACCTTGAGTTGGCGAGGATGGAAGGGGGGGGGGGGCTCGCGGAGACTGGCGACACGTTTGAACGTTTGAGGACATTTCTGGGCGGTATCTCTAGCGACTCTGATATGCTAGCGCATCGTGTAACAGGGAAGACTTAGTCTAGATCTGTCGATTTGACCCACAAAAGCTACGTATCCACTTCGTTAGTTAATTTTATTCTTACAGCTCGAGAGTTTATTTGTATTTTTGTGTGACATGTAGGATAGCATACTACACTGAGCTCCCGCCGAATAGCACAGTCGGCGGTCTCTTCTTTTGAGTAACATCGTCTTAGTCTTGGTTATGGAGAAACTAAACTTGACACCTTCGGTGACCAATTCTAAACCTTCTCCATAATACTCGGCCTTCTATTCAAGGTGTCTCCTAGCATCATAAGCGATCAGTATTAGACCATCATCTGCATACCTACGCTGTTCTCGCAGTTTATACACACTCACTCTGTCTGCGAAAAATATCCAAGATCACTCTGTAGGTGTTCGCAGGGCATGTTATCTCCTTGAGTTATTACATTACTTATGGCCACCAGGCACTGTCAAATACTCCTGCAATATCAAGGAAAACCCCACTTCGCACTGCATGATATTATGGTCTTTATAAGAGACAGTACAGCGAAGACAGTGCTCATGCCCTTTCTAAATCCATACTGTTTTTCGTGGAGTGTTGCCCTGAGATTCCAATGCTATCAGAAGTCTCCTGTTTAACAATTTTTTTTGTATATTTGGCCCAGTACCGGAAGCAATGTATGAGTTCTCTACGATCTTGGATCTTCTGGATCTTTTTCGGCTCCCTTATACAAGATCCACAGACACCCTTTTTTCCATGGGGATGAAAACACGCGCCAGACCTGAGGCAGTTGCTGTACAACTATAACAATACATCTTTGATCCTGGAGTAACTTCTCTTGATAATATCTCAGCTCCTAGTCCATAATGACCTGGATTTTGCCATTATTCAATTGCTACACCCCAGTAGCTAACTCTTCCAATTTCAAATTCAGGTGCATCCATTTCTTCCGGGATCTCGTATATTAGTTGTCTCACCTTGATGTGCTCTTCGCCTTCATTCTACTGGGAGTGGTGTAGGCGATGTCTCACAAATGGAAAATTACCGTCTCCCGTTTCTACGCAGACCTGTCTAACTTCTGTCCCGGCGCTGCTTGCTCTCCTGAACGACGCATCAACGGCCGGCAAAATTCATGGCGTTTGTGTCAATAATTACCACTAAAATCCTATATGATGTGTCTTAAAAACTACGTGACTATGTTCTCAAGAATATTCCCTGAATTAAGCCATACGTAAACTGGAAGTTCCGCGTAGTAAGTTGCTGACGGGCAAGTTTGTCGACCTGTCATGGCAGCTTGCATAGCGTCATGTCGTTCACGCACGACGTCGGTTGTAGTACCTGGAGGTGCCGCATCGCGGCAATATAGTGCAGCGGCGATTTGAACAGTCTATAGCGCGCGCCGCAGACTTCACCGGCAGAAGTGTTAATTTCTCTATCAGAATTATGAACAATAGAGAATAACGAAGAATGTTCGGTGATGCCTGATTGGTTGGACTTTAATTATCCTTAGTCTGGAGGGGATTTTCGTAGCGGTGCAAATTAGTATATAAGCCAGGAGCGTTGCTATCTCGAAAGAGAACAGCGATCCTGGACCGTGACGTCACGAAAAGCTAAGTAGGTATACTGCTAAGTGAGAGACCCTTGAGATCGTAATATCGGAGAAGACGGGATTTTGCGCATCCATTTGTTAGTTAGGAAAATCATGTTTAAAAACAACTTGTATGGTTGGAAGCTATCGAAGACAGCTGATAAATTAAAAAATTCAATAATTTTTTTGCCAGCTGGAATTAACGTAAATGAAAAATGTAATGAGAATGTTAACTGTTGGTATTTTGGTGATCAAAATAATAGTTTAACTAATGGAAAACTCATGTTTAAAGGAAACTACATTAGTGTTACAAGTAGGAAACGCAAAGCTTTTACACTGTCCATTTTAAGAATATGCCATGTTGCAAGCATGTTCTTTCCAGAAAGAGTTATAAATGATAATCTTATTGAAAAGGCAGTTAAAATTTTTAAAAATGTTGTCCACAGCATGGGCATTGTAGGAATATGTGCTGCATTGTATGGAAGAAAAACACTCATGTAATTTTGAATATAGAGTTTTATGATATCTCCAAATAAATTAACTCTGTGTGATTATCACATGGCTGGTAATTTTATATGATATTTAATGAATAGCCAAGTTTGCTAGCTGTATTATTCAAGTGTATATATATTCACTGTTTTGGAGTATTTCCCCAATAAGATTTGTGGGACTTTATACACAAGTGTAAAATATGCCGGATCTGCCAGTTTTCTTGTTCATGCAAAGTTTGAAAATAAATAAATGAATAACATGTAGGCTAGACTCCACTGTGCTATGTATTTTCGAGCGTCAGATATCTGTTAATTGGCAGCTATCCCAGTGTGTAGTAAGTTTTACCTCATACCAGGTGATATGGGATTCTGTACTTGTTTCCTTGCAGGCCTGTAATTGACCCACAGTTCACCTTAGTGTGTAATAAACTGTGATACACTTGCTAAAATAACAGAAATACACATGTGTTTGAGGTCCAGCTGGTCCTGAATTGAATCCGCGAAATTTTCCAGTCCCTGTCGGTTAGTTATGTCGGCGATATACAATATTGATCACGTGCTATGTCGGCGACATACGATATTGGCAATGTGCTATGATGGTGATATGTGATGTTGGTGATGTTCTTTGTTGGTGATATGTGATGTTGGCGATGTGATTTGTTGGCGATGTGCTTTGTTAGTGATGCACAATGTTGGCGATGCATAATGTTGGCGATGTACTTTGTTGGTAATGTACAATGTTGGTGATGTGCTTTGTTGATGTCCTCTGTCGGTGATATGCGATATTGGCAATGTGCAATATCAGTACGATCGATGTTTTTGTTGCTAATATTTGCGATGTCAATATAATCGATGTTTGCAATATTCGTCATTGATTTTCAATACTTTATTGGAGCGATGTATCACTCCGATATTGGTATGGACATCAAGTTTCGAAGAGATATTGAAAACTGGATATCGTACGGCCCTATTGCTAGAGATATTTCTAGGCGAGCAGCGGATATTGCTGTCTTGTGAAAGTTGACCCGAACTTGTGAATCTAGTCACAGAATCGTTTTATGAGAGCACTCCATATCTGCGTGTGGTGTATAGGTGACTGCCTGTGACTCTTGACATTGCCCATTTTCTGCCAGGGCCGTCGCAGGGGATTTTTAAGGCCTGGGGCGAAGCTATTTTTATGTACCTCTATTTGACGCGACACTGTGTACTTCGAATATTACTTATGTATATTTTATTCTACGTAACTGGTAGACAACATGCTACTCGGGAAAACGTATGCATTAATTTATGAGTAGGTGTTGTATTGTCACATGACGTGGCAAAAGCTTCCTAATTTGAAAGGCTTGGTGCGACCCTTTAATAT
Organism: Dryococelus australis; assembly: GCA_029891345.1. NCBI lineage: Eukaryota > Metazoa > Arthropoda > Insecta > Phasmatodea > Phasmatidae > Dryococelus > Dryococelus australis. The sequence goes on along the minus strand of CM056996.1, from coordinate 131,547,197 downwards.
AGGGGACCTGGGGCAAGCCTGTCCTTGTGTGTGGACGGCCTTCACCTGCTGTTACGGTCGTACATACATGAGCGTATTTCAGAGAGATGATATCCGCTGATTTAGTGTTGTAACGACTAGATCTCAGACGCTCGGGTATACATTCACCATGCCACATACAATAACATTCTCACTTTACAGGCCCGATTTCATTTGCATCGTCATTACAGCCACTGAACTGTAGGCTTCGTTTCCAGCTTTAGAAATAAGAACAATTCAAAAACCAGAACATTAAGACGGGTTACTAATAAATTACTCACGCGGAAGATCATTAGACGCTGAACCTCGAAGTTTACAGTATTGGCCAAGTTATGCACAGATGTGCACGCTGGGCCTGAGTGAGTTTAGGTACACTGGTCCGCACTGAAAAAAATATTTTATGGCGGCCACAAATATATTTTGTTGGTATTCACCCTGTCAAATTTATTGTGGTGTACACAAACAATTTTGTAGCCGCCACAAAATAAGATTTTGAGGCCACAAAATAAGTTTTTAGCGGCCACAAAAGTTTAATGCTGACAACTAAATAATTTTGTGCGCACCACAAAAAATTTGGCAGGGTGAATACCAACAAAATATATTTGTGGCCACCACAAAATATTTTTTTCAGTGTGGCGATATCATCTGTGATACTGTCAGGCCCTATCACACTGTCACAGTTTTCCAACAAACGGCTTCAAATAAAGATGGTCAAATAAAAACATCATTATCGCCGCCATGTTTGTCTGGAAAAGTTGGACGGCTGTAAATTCCATCAACTTTTGAAAATTGGACATGTTCTAGAATTTCTTAGATGTTTGACGGGGCTCGGCTAGTCATAATCGTGCGTGACAAAAACTGCAGTTTCAGACAGTAATAGTAACCGTAGTGATCATAGACTACAGGTGAGGTAGAGCAACCTCGCTGGCTGCGCACAACCAGTCTCCGTGTCCTCACATTGAACTGCTGACATACCAACACTACAAGCGATAACGGCATGGATTGGAGATGTATGAGGTTGGAACACTGTTTAGTAAACAAGTGTTTTGGGATATCTTTTTACTTGCTCTAACCAATTTGTAATGCAGTTTGGTTAAATTCGAATTGTTAAAAGCATTTTATTATTTTAACAGTGCTTGTCTTTTGAAAATTAACCCTTTCAAACCCACTTTAATTTACGGTTTCGAGTGTTGCAAAGAAAACATTTTATGATGCGTACTGTACTTCAGTGAATACAACACTTGTTTCGTTGTCAGAACCAATGAGCTATAAGCTAAACATTCGACTACAGTTATATGGAGCAATTTTGACCTATACCAATAAGACGGTTTGCGATTAATTTTCCCATAGATAAGATCATTGGTCATTGAGTTACGTAGTGTGTAGTACAGACCAAAAATTACCTACACGTGTGTAATGTACTCAAGCGTGTAAACTAGGTGTGAATGCCCTAAGATACAAACAAACACGTCCATTAGTGTTGACTATGTGATTTTGACAGTTGTTTTGGGGTAGGTCAAAGATGCGCAGAAGGCGAATAAGCGCTCTACCTCATCTCTAGTGTATGGCAGTGAGACACGTGCAATCCTCTGGTTTAATGCCGCCACTAGTGTTCACTTAGTCCGCCGACTTCCTGCACACGAACACAGCGTGACTACGTGCTTCTTGTGATCTGGATTCAATTACCAGCTCTCTGTTGAACCCAAGCTGCCTGTCTTGACGCAGGCTCCCTAGTGGAGGGCGGCTCGAGTTCATCCAAGGATACGGTTTCACATGCTTTATTAATTTTTGCCTCCATCTTTGCTCGAGCCACGTCCATTCACGGCCACTTCCAACTTTTCTGAAGCCAGTTATACTTCCAGGATATTCCTCCGCCTCATGCAAACAAAGATTTACCGAGTCTATAAAATTTCATAAAAGTGAGATCGCACCGTATTCGTGGGCACTCAGTGTAATTCTATTTTGCATAAGAGCATTGCCAACTTACCTGTTTCCTCGCGGACTTTATTCATATTAATAATTGTAAATGCTGTACTACATTATATAGATAAAATATTAGCAAAAGTTCAATATAAAAAAATCAAGGTACTTTTATGGTTACAGGATTATAACACGCACGTGATACATAGCATATTTAAAACACAACTAAACACGCCATACGTAGGGTAATTTGTCAAAGGTTTGATTTAAAAAAGTGTGAAGAAACTACGAATGGAATAAGAACTAATACATATTTATACGCTCAACAAAAGTAAACAGAAACTCGTATTACACTTGCTGTCTCGTAGCATGGTTCTTTCCTTTAGAGGGTACAAAGCATTTTTTTTGTTTGGAAGAGATATTGTGAAAGGTATCCGAGACACACCTTAAATCATTCAACATTTGAAACAGTTCGTTTCGCCCTCAGTTCCACACTAGTTAGTGCACATACGGATTCTACTGATCCACATGCATGCTCAGCATCGCTTGGATAACTGTCCTTCACAGAATTCCTGGCTCCTACACACGTCCGAGACATAGGTCGCGGTTTAGACGCTTCTCGGATAAGAGTATACTCAATGTTACACAATCACCAGCCGGTAGTAATACTTCACTTACTATGGGCTGTAAAATGCATCTACTATCCACCTGTTTTCTTAATCTAGATAAGCCTGGTATCAGTTACTTACGTTGGGAAGGGAGAACAATATGGCGAAGAGCGATAGCGAGAATGTATTTAATTATTATGGTCGGATTCTAGGATTATTATGAACAATAATAATAACGGAATCATGTTGATTTATTATTCTGAATGCAATATAATAGTGCGGAATCTCGAAATGATGAAACAACTGTGGCACGCACCCTTAGAGTGCTGTATTTCTTTACTGGGTACAAATTAAGTGCATATGGTTGTTATGATGTAGAGAGCGAATCTGAAAACAAATATTTTTCATCGTATGGTAGCGTGTCTGACTTAAACTCAGTAGACTGTGGTTTCATTCCTGTTGACTGCATCCAATATGGTTTTCTGAAGGAATTTTTCATCCCGATTCCTTGACGGACACCATTGCTGTTTATTAAAAAAGTGATGTGTTATTTTCTCCAGTAGGCACCCATACTTACACAACGTTATTAATAAATGTTAATTTTTCGGTACATTATTTTATTTATGACTGATGAATAGAGACCTCAAAATTTGCGTTACTTTTTTTGCGCCAAGCTAAAATTCACAGTACTATAGGTATATACTCTAGTCGGTGTCGTTTCTCCATTGACTGCTGCCTTGACGTTAATCACACCCTTTCTAAGTGAACTGCGCGTGATTGGGGCACACGGCTGTGGAGCGTTCATTTATTGGCGCAGAGTTGCCAGGGCGTGTCAAATAAAGACTGGCCCAATGACAAACGTTTTGTAAAGGTCTCTACTGATGAATTAACCACGAACTCGTATTTATCTCATTGTATTGATTTTGCCAATATTTGGGAATTACAATTGTGACATAATCATAAGTTGGTAGTTCCGTTGTCTACAGTCATAATAAATGCGTATTGGGGGGGGGGGGGGGGGCAGGGCGAGGCAACACCGACCGAGTGACGGGTTTTCCAGCTGGGACCCGTAGGTGCCCGTCATCCCCGGACATGACATGAAATGAGACTCTAGGGCGTAGCGGCGCTGGAATGAAAGGGCGAGGGAAACGGGAGTTTCCCGAGAAAGCCCGCCGGCAAGCGGCATCGTCCAGCACGTTTCCCATATGCGAAAATCCGGGAGCAAGCCCGCCGGGGATGGAGCCCGGATCGCCGTGGTGGGAGGCGGGTGCCCTAGCCACTGCGCCACCGCTGCCCCTATTGGCTACAGTGTAAGGTCGATAAGTAATTGGGTTTAGGGGTGAACAGCCTACACTTGGGCAGCGAGGTTGTGTTAACCACAACAGCACTGAATCCTAGTTCACGACTGCCAAACCCGTCTCTCGTTTCGTTACTGATTAGGCTCGGTGCGAGAAAGGAAGAAAGAAGATGGCAGCACGTGAAAGACGCGTGTAGGAAGGTCTCGTCTGCCTCACCTCGGCCTTGCAGCAGGGCTAGCCTGGCTGTGACGTCTCGTCATGCATATGAAGATGCGTGAAGGCACTGATCAACAGCGAGAAATCCCTCCCGTGTCTTCTTGTTGGCCTCGCGAACCCATCTCATTACCTCGTCCACCAGGTAATAAGCATATGAATTATGTTGGCCCCAACAAGCTGACGTCGCCTGCCAGTCCATGCGGAGAGATGGGATTCACAACTGAGGCGTGACTCAACTTGTAATCTCTTTTACTTAAGAGGAAACGTTTGTAGTTATTGTGCACTCGTCAGTCGGCGTATGTAGGCATATGGACTACAAAAAACTTTTATCCCTTCCAAAACTTAAATTTTATTATTTTTATAAGCAATTATGCACTGAAATTGCATCTTATGTGCCCTGCATACACTATACACACATAAATGTATATGTGTGTATGATTAATTGCAGTTACTTTAAATTAAAAATATATTCCAAATATTTCCCCGACAAGAAACACGTGAGTAATAATTTTCCATTATACTGTAATAATTTCCTTCCATGAAAGTAGTTAAAAGACAATCGTAAATGGTCGAAACAAATCCAGTTTACGTCTTGTAACAAATTCGATGGAATTTTTTTTTTTGCCTTTTAAACACTAATTGTTATAATAGCGAAATGTTTATTACTATTCTTACTGGCTCGTTACTGTAACTGCATAAAAACTAGAACGTAGTTTTTTCTTTCTATAAATATTTGAGTGGCAAGTTATAGGGGGTGGGATTTATACATTTCTCACTCTATAGGTGAAGCAGGGTGTAGTCAGGCGTACATAGCTTGTTACAATTATCAAAGTGAACCCACGAGTGGTCGATTTTAAGAACATAGTTCAGACGATCTTTATCGGAATAATTTAGGCCTTTTCAAGTTAAACAAACAAAAAACTTCTCACAAAAACAGCAACAACGAAGGAAAATCTGCAGGCAGGCTCATAAGATGCTTGAATATCGTTAACGAAATTTGCTGTCATACAAAGCGTTCGAGAATCGTGAATCGTGAGTTGTCTGTCTACTGATTGTGGTATTAGTGTCTGCATCCGTCGTACAATCGTTTTTGCCAAATTTTCTGACTCTGACTTAATCATTTTTATTGTGAATTTGACAACATGTCATCACTTTTTTTTAATGATTTGTGGATGAATGCAAACGATTTGTGATAATTTTCTGTCGCAAACGATGGATGTGTGCAAAATCCCATCGCTTACTATAAAAATCGCTAGTTTCGCTAGACGAAAACTTTTATGGTTACTTTCGCAACAAGTAAGGACAAAGTTTCTTAACATTAGAATAATTTACATTGTATTTCTGTCACTTCAGCAGTAAAAATCGAGATATTAGTGATTCAGATGATCATACTTGTTTTAAAATAAAAGTTTTATTCAGATGCTATGATATGGCGACTAACCTGAAGAAATTTGAGACCTATCCCCTAGAGACTGCGTCGAACGAGGTTGTTTTGTTTTCTTTAGTTATCACTGTTGAATTTGGGTCACCGTAATCCTTTCGTGTCCTATAGTACTGGATAAGGACTTGACTATTTCGCTTTATATAGTACATATATTCGCTGTTTTTCACACTTTTTGCGTCAAACCTTTGAAAAAACATCCTGTGTATAGCATGCTTGTTTGTTTCCCAAAGATATTATGTATCACAAGCGTTTTGTACTCGTGTTGACGCAAAAATACTGTTACTCGCTGTAGCTCGCACAGGCTGTGAGCTCATGTTATGCGTGGTTCGGCTCTATGGGGGTGGCCCACCTCTTATCATCCCCTTCACCAGATAGAAGCACTCGGTGCCTTGTCGTCGCTCTTCCTTGCTCCCCTTCCCCGAGGTAGCCCACGAACGATTTACAGTGGCGAGACCTGACTGGTGTCACAGCTCCTCCTTCTCCCCTGCTGAGGAGCCGGCAAATGTAAAGGCGGAGCAAGAACATTCTGGGCGTCGGCACAACGAGGGATTTAGCGACATTTCTGGGCTATGGAATATGACCCTAAAACGATTGCTGCGTTCCAACGGTGATCAGTATAGCGGAGGCCATCTAGCCGAGTGCGGAAGCGAATTCAAATGCTGCGAGGGAAGGACGACGAAGGGAAATTGCAAAACGTCGGCGGTATGGAAGTGGTCATGGTTTGAATGGACGAGAGGGCGTGGTACCCGACTAGAGAAGGCTACTGTGCATGAGGGTGCTCGGGGAACTCTAGAACATTGTGAACTGGCGGGACATGGACTAGACTGAGGTGAGACTGTATGATCACGTGATACGGACCTTATTGTAAATATTGGAACTGTCGAATATGGAGACATCGCTTATAAAAATAATTGAATAGGTTTTGATACACTGTCAGTTGGGACTGACTTTTAGTTTCTTAATTTAATTGATTTGTTTGAGGTGTTGTGTGTTGATTGAAGTCATTATTTGAAACAGCAAGTGATATCAATTTATTGTGAAATATTGAGTCGAGAGAATTTTGTTTGTAGTTATTGTAAATAAAATTAGGAAATTATTATTAACTCTTTTATTTAATTCGAACCCCCATCTCTTAACGAACGTGATTTGGCCCACTCACTTTGAGAGAAAAAATTGTAACAATGCCTTACTTTTGGTTAAATTACATTTTTAATTTCATTTTATCCATTAATTTTAATATTTTATTTTATAATTCATACGAATAAAACAGGGAGAAAATTATGCAAAATATTATTGAAGTTGGTGCGCACAAATGCGGTGCGTTGTCCCCCTGGTGTCGTTTTCTAGACCTACTTCAGTTTTGTTTGCATGAGGCGAAGGAACTGTAGCAGGGCCTCAGAAATGTTTGAAGTAATCACGAATGAATTATTGTCCGCAGTTCGCGTAATTCTTGGACGTTTTTGTTTCGCGCAACTGAATTATCGTCAGTGCAGATTAACTGTGGGCCAGCGGCGAACACTTTCTACTGTAGTGGCCGAGTTCCACGAGAATGAGTCGAGCACGAACATGAGTTCCAGGGAACCAGTGATGACGACTGCTCAAGTATGCAGATCACAGTGAGGTTTGGCTCGCTGCCAGCTACGGCACGGAAAATGGACCACTGGCCCACTTTCCACGCTTCTCTTCTCGGAAGTAATGAATGAGCAAAAAAGCTCAGCGAAACATTACACGTGCGTGGAGGCACTCACTCTAAGAAATTATTCCGTAATTTATCATACCATTCTATTCGCTTAATGAGAAAGCAGGAATTGTAAGTTTTTTCCCCTGTCTATTCATAGTATCGTTCCTACATTTGCTCAAGAAACAGTCAAATGCATAGGGAAGTTCCCAACTTTGATAGCAGCTAAGTTAAACATTCCTATATCTGCAGCTTGATTCGTGGTATGATTTCCACACAGTGTAAAGGTTAAAAACTTCCATTACAATTTAGGAAGTTTGTAGTTTATTTCATATAAGTGGAGTAAAATCTGACAGACAATGTGACCAACCCACACATTATGTAAACAGTAAATCCTCTCGTTTGTAAAGAAATATATCAGCTGATGAATTGGTGCTGGATCCATGTTGTTAAGTTGGCGATCTTGATGATGGTTTTGGAAGAAAATAGTACTCAGAACTAAAAGTTGTAATTTAAAACCTAATTATACTTACAACATTTACGGTTTAAATTATTTTTTTAAAGGAATATTAAATTTTCTTGGCTATTAGTGACTGGAATTTAAAAACATGTTTAGCATTATTATAGAAAATGTCGACACGTACGAATAGTAAACTTTTACAGCCAATGGCTAGCCATGTTAATGTTTCCAGTTTCCAGTCCGGCGAAGGCCGTTGTGCGTGTGCTTTTTTTCTCATCGTGTTTATTATACGAATATCTTGGTAATGTCGGAATACTTAATAGGTAGTTAATTATTTTTTAATTTTCTTTCTTCAAGCAAACTTTTTTGTAGGTACCGTTGAAGTGCGTTTTCTTGAGTGAGATATAATATTGGTCGGCGCGTGTTTACCGCTTCAAACTGCTCGTTCCGCCATTTTCCTTAACGCCCGCAATGTAACAACACCAATATAAATTACGTATCTAAGTTGAAGTTTGTTGGTTTCAGAAAGCGTCAGTGAGTGAAGAGATTTGGCCAGCTCTTAGCATCGAGGTCCGATGAGGATGATTGAGGTGAGGATGGAGCGGCGCCGGAGTGGGAGGGCGGAGAGGCGGGGGATCCCCGAGAAGGCCCGCCGACCAACGGCATCGTCAGGCAATATTCCCACATGCGAAGATCCGGAGTGGCCCGGCCGGGGATTGAACCCGGATCGCCTTGGTGGGAGGCGGGCAGGCTAGCCGCTCAGCCACCGTGCCCCCCTTCTCCTCTTCAAATCCTAAGCTTAGAACGATAAAATATTCGTAGAATCAGTTCGTGCTTTGTAAGATAACTTTCGGTGTTATACCATACAAAATTTGGCAATCTTAAAAGGGCTCTCAGTAAATAATACATCCACAACAACATGAAACGTAAAATGTCATCTCCATCTACAATAAACCTTAGCTTTCATAAAAGCAGCACGAAATGGATGATAATACCGTATTAAGTATGCAAACGATGGTGACGTTTAGTGAAATGAACTCGTGCTTGGTATTTTTCAGGTTCCGGGTTTATGTTCGTAAGATTTTTGATTGTTACGAAATGTTTTAGCTGCTGACGCAAGAGCTATATGAAATCTCTTCAGATTGATTTTCCTTGGGGACAGTCTAGCTTACCAATTACGAATGGAAGTCAGCCCATACATTTTCTTAGTTGATTAAACACTATTTTGGTTGTCACTGTACTTGCATTGGCTCGGTACATACAAACTTCCCGCTTGGAGCGACCTGCGCGTTGGGAGTTTGGTGTTTGAGCAATAATTTATAACGCACAACAACACCGAAGTTCACAAAGCAGGTAACCTACAGAGAAGACAGTCTGTATAAGCAAGAACTGCGAAATTTTACGAATTGATTTTAGGACAAGCTAGTTTTCAAACTCGTGTATCTTTCTACCATGTTTACAATAAGACCACAATAATTGAGACACGGGCAGGAGCTAACTGAGGCAACAAGAGACCTGCAAGGAAACAAGACAACTCCCGTGCCACGTGGTCCGAGGCAAATGGCTAGCTACCCACAGGGATAACAGTCAATGAGCTCTGGGAAGTAGGACAGTGGAGTATATTCTACAGGTCGTCGACATCGTGGAGTTTTCACGTGCCTACACACACCTCCCTACAAAAAAAAAGACTAGTTGTGTTCCAACGCACATTAGTTCGTAACCTCTTTCGTGGCTGTATCATTTGAACTGTCACGCGTCTTATTTGTCTGCTCGCGAATCCATCCCGGACTGTCACTATCTGAGAGACTTCATTATCATTAGCTCACTCATGTGACAAACTGTCTTCACACAAAGACAAGTGGCCAATAGTCTGGACTGGAAATGTGCAAATAGGATATTAAAGTCTAGCCTCAACGTAAATCTTTTCGCGAAAAACAGTTGGCCCTACGTATATAGTCCGTTCACGGCTACTTCAAACATTACTGGAGCCGTGCTGAAGTTTCGCTTTCACGATAGATAAATCACGCGCCGTGCAAAGCCAACACACTGCAGTCGTGGAAACTTGGTGTAATAACATTTTGTATAAAAATATTCCTTGCCAGGCAGTAACAACATAACTATTTCCTCTCTGTTTTTATTAATATTAATTATCAATGAAGTATTATAATTCATATACAGAATATACGTTAAAGTTAATTTTAATAAAAAATAATGTACTTTTATGCTAACAGAAGTATAAATCGCTTGTGCGACGTAGCATTTCTAGGAACCAACTAAACACGTCATACATGGTGCGATTTTTGAAAGGTTTGATGAGAATAAAATTTGAAGATACTGCGAATAGAATATACTTAACATTTATAAAGTAGACTTCCAACTGACGTCATGTGCATCATATCAACGGCGATAGTGGGCGCAGTAGTTTGATAGTTTGGAGGTTAAGTTAGTGTTTTGTAATTAATGCTCAAGAAGGGAGTACCTGACTTCCCTTATGATAGTAGGAGAGAGGGACGTGTCAACTAACTACCCAACTCCATACACAACAATTACAAATAGGTAGTGGAAAAAATTCGCAAAAGCAATGATTACACTGTTCTTGTCGTACTCGAACCTCAGTTGCTACTGCCGCCGTATTGAGTAGCCAGAAGCGTCCTTGACCAAGAAGCTACCATGTTACCGACTCAGAATCCTTCAACGCGCATTAATAAATGCGACACAATTGTCAAAGCCGTTGTAGGAAGTTAATACATGTTGTCAGTTGAACTCACGAAATTGTACAGAACCTGCAGTTATGAATCGTGTTGTTGCTGGGCTCGAACAATCTCATGGTCGTATTATCAAAGCGGAGCTCCGCAGTGGTCGTAATGTACTGTAGACGGACTGTATGTCGCTGCCACTGTGGGCAGCAGGCGAGGCTATCTGGAAATCTACACCGGGCAATAGCCCACTTCTATTACAGTAACCTCATTTATTTACCTCCACTTTCGCTCGCTTTCTCAACCTCCAGCTCCAGCGATATTTAACTAAACGACCCTCCTACTTCTCCCCTAGTCGTCTCGTTTGTCTACATCCTCCTTCCGCCTCCAATCCCACGTCCTTACGTCCCATTTTCTTCTTCGCGCCATCAGCCCATCTCATTACAGTGGAGATTTGTAACGCCATGGTGTTGCCTCCTTTCTTCGGCTGGCTTCAGTCTCCACCTTCCACTTCCACTGAGCTTCTTCCGCTCGAGTTCTCCCCCTCACACCAGCTTGACTCGCTACTTTAATGAGCTGTGTGTTTATTACCGCCGCAGGTCTGCGAGCCCGGGCCTCTCATATATCTATGCGCACGTCGAAGTGCTCTCGAATTACAGCGGCCCTGCTACCTACACTAGTGGTCGCCAGCAAGAGCGATCTCTCTGAAACCAGCCTACGTGTCCACACATTCAACTGCTCACCTTCTAGCAACAACGCCGTCGATTGCATTTCACGATAGAACACTTTTTATTAAACAAGTTCTTTTTAGATCTTTTTATACTTCCTCTAACCAATTTCTAATGCAGTTTCATTACATTCAAATTGGTAAAAGTATTTTATTAGTATAATAGGGATAGTCATTTAAAATTAACATTAATTATAAACAAACACGTTCATCACTGATGACCATGTGATTTTGACAGTTGTATAGGAATGGGTTAGGTCAATGTTGGGTACATCCGCAGAAGACGATTAAGCGGTCTACCTCATCTTTAGTGCATAGTCACCATGCCAAGACCAGCCACCCCCTCCCTCCCTCACGATGACGTATGTCCTATGTGTGACGTAGATGAACTGCGGGCAGACAAGATAGGCCAGGTGTGGATATGCCGCTGTGCAGTCGCTCACAGAGTATAGTCAATTCAGCGTTACTTACAGCTTTTTTTCCGAAACCCTGCCAAAATTCTACTTCCATGATATTCCTCCACCTCATGAAAACTAATCTTACCGAGTATAGACAATTATACCAAAGGGGCAAAGCACCGCATTTATGCGTCCTCGGTGTAACATTTTGCATAAAACTAATTATTTATTAGTAGGCATTACCAACACACCTGTTTCCTCACTGTTTTTTCGTATTAATTATGAATACATGAAATATTATAATTTATAGATAAAATACAAGTAACACTTTCATTCAACCAAAAAAAAAAAAAAAGCTGATTTTAACGTTAACGGAAGTATAAAACGATTGTATACATGGAAAATTTAGGAAATAACCAAACGAGTTATAGATAGGGTTATTTTTCATATATTAGATTCAAAAAGAGTGCAGAAACCGCGACTAGATGATACGCCGCTCTTCTTGCTCAGCTCTGCAGCTGCTCCTGGCGATATGACCAGCGGGGCTGTTTCCCATTTGAAGTGACTGTACCAGGATGACAATGATGTACGCTGGTTTACCTTGTGAAAGATAAGTTTATTGTGGTTCCAGGTTTATAATGTTCTATCTCTCATGTCCTCGTACGATCTTAGTACACAAGCTGGGAGGTCGTGCCAGCCGTTGTTATAATAATGGAAGAGGAACCGTAACAGAATGAAATGTTCTTAAAGGTGAAACAGTCCCAGTAATTTTTGTGTTTATCCATTTTTCGGCGTAAGTTCCATTGCCAAAGTTTAAAGGTTTTTTTTTTTTTTGGCACGACCGACTGTAAATAACTTCTCTAACTTTATCAAATATTGTTACAACTTCCCTGCCAAAATAATTTTGAACCTGTAACAGTTGAGACGAAATAGGTGATTATTTCTTACGTGTGATTATCTACATTATACCAACAACGCAAATCACGCAATAACCTTTAAAAAAAAAAAAAAAAAAATGTTTTCCCGAACCGTAAAAAACAAAACAAAATCTAAACTGCTGGCTGTGTTGCAAAATTAGTACATCTAAAATGGCGAGGATTGGTCACCACATTTAGTGCTAACTTACAAGGCGTACTTGTTGGTTGTCGGCCCGCAATTGCTCAAGTAGTTTACACTCAGGTCTCCCGCCGCTAGGTTGACTTGTTCGAACCCAGACACTGGCGGTGGCCGTTTTTCTAATGGTGGTCACATTGAGGGGAGATGTCTTCGTGTGCGCTTCCGTCTTCATCCCTCCGGAGCTGGCCGGAGCGATGTGTGTGACCCTCCTAGTAGCACCAGCGTGCTCTCATCCACGCTGACCCTGCCTAGAGCGACAACACCCACTGCAGTGCTCCTTCGCCTTCTCTCACTTGCAGCAAGCTACAGTGACCACGACAATAGCTGTGCTGTTCCAGCTATACCTAGCAGTGGCGGGTTCAAGATGCTGGCGAATGTTTACTACTGCCAAGCTGTGGTAGATAAGTCATTTATAGTGGGGTCCTGATGATTTTGAAAATTATTTATCGAGTTGCAGAAAGAAAATCTGAGATGCACTACAGGTAATTTTTTTGTCTGGAAAAGGTAGGCGTACTACGTAACTTACAAAATGCATTAAGTATCTCAAACAGAACAAAACTTTATTTAAAAATGCTTCCAATTCATACTACAACACAAATTACTCATTAATTAAAACTTGCACTTTTGGAGTTATAGGCTTTACTAGCAAGACGGCCATGTCCATCTCACCTGCAGAAATAAAACAATTTTACACTAAAAAACGTGCGAATTTTGCTTGCGCCGCTTAGGTACTTGCATAATGTTAAGAAATAGTGATCGCGCGTGTGCTGGCGCGAAAACAAATTTGTTTTCAGGAGAACTATTCCGAGAACAAATGGTAATGTTATGCCAACAGTAATAGTTTTACTGCAACAGTAGTTTTTAGTTATAGCTCGTTCGCGGGTTTTTTTTCTCACACTTTTTGAACCAAACCATTGAAAAATATCACATTAAGTGACGTGTTAGGTTGTTTCCTAAATAATCCATGTACACCATGTGTTTTATAATTACGTTAACATTAAAGTATATTACTTTTGATTTAATTGAACATTAACTAATATTTTATCTCTAAATTACCATATTTCATCTATAATTAATATAAATTAAAACAGGAAGGAAATAGGTATGTTGGCAATTCCTAGTAAGAAATCGTTCTTATGAAAAAATGTTTACACTCAGTGCGCACGAATGCGGTGCGCTGTCTTTTGTTTTAGTGTAATTTACAAGACTTGGTTGAGCTTTGTTTGCATGAGGCGGAGGGATATCCGGGAAATAGAACTTTAGCAGGGGTTCAGGAAAGTGTGACGTAACCGTGAATAGACTGTATCTGTGAATCTTTAGTAACTAATTTTGCTGTTAATATAATAATACTGATAAGCTATTAATGTTAATGTAACATTAAGTAATTTTGTAACGGCTGTTCACAATAAAGTGAGCACTTTTGAAATCAACTTTAGAAAAAAGTCACTGCCCTTACCTACGTATATTTTAAAGGTCACAATAAGTGGCATGTGTCCATTAAAGTTGGTAACGATGGAGGAGAAAGTAGTTCCATATATCAACGTCGGACAAAAAGTGTTAAATAACCATTTGCGGTAACTTAAATTATTTATTTTGCTATCTGTATTTTTTAATGCATTGAAGTGTAAAAATAAGCAGATTTGTACAATATTTACTTTTCTAATAATTTCAATAAAGTGACGAGACCCGTGACAATGTTACATAAGACGGAAGACTACACAACGTTTATACAAGTAGATCTTAAGCAGGACTTTCAAAAGTGCTCATTTTATCGTGAACAGCCTATAACAGCTTTACCTCCTTATAGTACTGACAAAATTAAGGTGGTGTTTCTATTATGGGAAAATAAATGTTGTGTTGAATTGATGTTGACGCGTATGTTAAAAACTTTATCGTATTTTTTTCGCTTTGAAAAAACATTCCAATGTAAAATAGATCGAGTATTTTTATTTGGTCACAACAATAAATATTACCAACTGAAAAAAATTATTACTGCCGGTAAGAGAACCGAACCCGCTTGACATTTTCCACTTTACGAAACCGCATGTCCTACCAACTGCTCTAGTTTAAGTGTTTCCTATTCTGGGTATTTCGTACAATACGACAAACTACAGTTCTCTCGCGTTATGTGGAAAAACTTTTATGTTCTAGAAGAATACGCACTATTGACACACGTAAACTGCTTTGCAAGAATTGAGAACTATCTAAGCTACATTTAGTTCTAATACTATGCTTTAAAATGAAAATATAGTGGTTTCATTTTACAAGGTTATGGCTGGCTGTTCACTACTATCCGCCATTTTGCAACGCCAAGTCAGTGTGAACTCGTGTTCACTGCACATCACTTTAATGTCCCGCTAACACAAAATATTTTGATCTTACTGTTATTTTTAGCGTAATACAATATTCGATTGCGACAACTTTAGTTAGTCTTCATTAACATTACCACTTCAACAGTATATTTGCATAATAATAATATAAGAATTTGTAAATGGTTGACATTATTAACATTATCGCAACGTTATTTATTTTACTACAACGTAAACGTTTACAGAAATGCTTGTATAGTAATTTTTTTTTTGCTGCAGAAATATTAGAATTTTTTTCTGCGTGATGACTTTACCCTTGTTTTTTCACCTAATGACTCGGTTTAGGTATCGATTATTGAAGCTCATAAATTCGGGCATTCCGTCAGAGATGTCTTATTCGTTAAAGCTGCACAGGTTCAATGTTAGCGATTCCATTAAGTGGAAACTTGATGGCTGCATCGCTCGCATAGGCTAACTAGTCGCAGCGTGTTGTTGTGAGCCGACCACCGGACAGTCGGGTAAGCGGCTGTACAACACTTTTCTCGCAGCTCGTGGGTGTGTGTAGGGAGCAGCTTCAGGACTCGCTGCTGGCAGCCAACATTGACGTGCCACTGCCAGGAAGCCACTCACCACAAGCACTAGGGCCCAACGTCCTTTGGAGCGGTGTAAAAAGCGCCGTCATTGGCCTGTGCAGCAGTAATAACATTTTGTAGGGTGTGACGGGCTACGGTGTATGATCAAGTATTCGGGTTCACACCTGTGGATGGATAGCTGGTGTTAGGTGTTTATACCTCAGTGTGCTGTGTCGATATTGGAATTTGCTACTTTTAATGTAACTATCAACTAACTGTTTCTCTTCGTCTGGACTTAGCACTTTGGTTTTTATCGACGGTTGTTGAACTTTGGTATGTGCGAATACATTTTGTACAACATTCTTCCCGCTTTGTGGCGATAGCTGGGAATTGTATCATATAATGCATTCATGTAAATTTTCGGTGTACGTAGTTAAGTGTAAGGAAAGGCTTTAACTTAAATAATTAAATTATTCTCCTGTCTGAAAGAAAAGTTATTTGTGTCATAATTTGAAGACGATATGGTGGGATCGCTTAGCTGGCTCACTCTACTTGAAGCGAGTAAAACAACCTTGGGATGACAGAGTACCACACTCACCAAAAGACAGACATCAACCTTCAACGTGCTACAGAAAGACTGGAAGTGATTTCCACCATATGTTTACCAGAACTTACAGAACAGCCTACTATTTATGTGCTGTAATAACAGCAAAAATGAGGCACACAATCATATTAAATATAGCTTTGTAACCAACAGTAAGTGATGGCGTCACGTGATTTTTGGCCATAAAGTGCATGTAGACGAAATAGTTTTAAGTACCCAACAAATAAGCACCACATTGAGGAAAACCAACAGATACATGGCAGTAGTAGGTTTACAGAGGAACAGCAACTTTAATTCGGTTCTGCCATCAAAGTGTTTTGTTACTTTATGACAGTTCTATTTATCGCAGAAACAGTACAAATATTCCTGACGTTATGTTGAAAACGCTATATTCTTCGTAGTAGGAATAGATTGCTGCAGGAAATATTTGTATGTACATTTCCAAGTATTGTCACAAATAGGAGCCCAACAGACCGGTATATCAGTACTACTAAAGTCTGTTCTCGGTTTTTTCACACTTTTTGAATCAATCCTTTGAAAACTCACTCTGCGTATGACGTGTTTGGTTGTCGCCTAAATATGTCATGTATCACAAGCATTTTATACTTCTGCTAAGATAAATATATCTTAATTTGATTAAATAGAACTTTTACTTATATATTTTTTATAAATTATATTATTTCATTTGAAATTTATATGAATAAAACTGAGAGAAACAGGTGTGTTGGTAATGCCTAGTAATACATAGTTCTTATGCAGAATATGATCAAGGTGCGTGAAAACGAATGCGTCTTGTCGTCGCTTCAATGAAATTTTTCATACTATGTTAGGCTTTCTTTGCATGAGGCGGAGGAATATCCTGGGAATGTAACTTTAGTATGGCTTCAGAAAGGTGGGAAGTAGCCGCGAATGTATTACATGTCACCAACAACTCCCCAAAGGAGCGCCTCGCCTGAGCACACATGGGTGTACCTGCGTCCCTGCCGCTGTCGCCACTTACACAACTCCTCGTAGTCCCACACGGCAGTCACGTGTAGAGACATGGGGCCGTGTACCACACATCGACGGTCCACTTAGCCAATCACCGCGACGCACCGCAAGGGCGGGTACTGGGTAATCACTTCGGGCCCTGTCCAGCCCAATTACAACGCTATTTTATGTCTTTATTTACCAGGGATTTTTAATAAGTAATAATACAGTCTAATTTTCGTCGACCGGCAGCCCACAAACATTATATACGTCTTATCTCGTGCGGAAGGTAGCTGTCCTAGTGTGTTTAGTATAAAATGAGCTGAACAAATAATTAACTGTGGTTATGCGCAAGATATATGATTATTGGTGTGAGAGGTGACAGCATTGTTGCTACGGGAGTGCGGAGTGTTACGTGGCACAAGTACCAAGGAGGTGCCACAAGTACTAAGGAGGTGCCACAAGTACCAAGGAGGTGCCACAAGTACCAGTGAGGTGTCACAAGTACCAAGGAGGTGCTACAAGTACCAAGGAGGTGCCACAAGTACCAAGGAGGTGCTACAAGTACCAAGGAGGTGATACAAGTACCAAGGAGGTGCCACAAATACCAAGGAGGTGCGACAAGTACCAAGGAGGTGCTACAAGTACCAAGGAGGTGCCACACGTACCAAGGAGGTGCCACAAGTACTAAGGAGATGTCACAAATACCAAGGAGGTACCACAAGTTTCAAGGAGGTGCCACAAGTACCAAGGAGATGCTACAAGTACCAAGGTTAAATCGGTTCTAGTGACTATGCGGCCTTGAGTTTTCAAATGACCAAATTTAATTACCAATACTATTTTGAATAATGTAAGTTGTAGAAATTATTTGCAGTGGTTATTCATACGGAGAAGGGGGCCACGGTGGTATAGTGGTTAGACGACTCGCCTCCCACCAAGGCGAACCAGGTCACCCCGGGACTTTCGAACGTGGGAAACGCGCCGAACGAAGCAGCTGGTCGGCGGGTTTTCCGCCCCTTGCATTCCGGCGCTGATCCATACTCATCTCGCTTCACCCTCATCGGCTCGCAAGACCTCGATTTTAAGAGCAGACCAAATCTCTACACTCACTCATTCTTACGGACCAAAGAAGATCGTCACCGCAGAAGGTTCGCGTGTTCCACCGAAGCGGCGTCTGGTAGAAATAACTTAACGCAGTAAAAGCGGTAAATCAAAAGTGATCATATCGGTGATTAGCGCTGCAATCACGTCAGGAGAAAATGAGTTGCAAAAACAGTGGCACGAAGGAACAGTTAGCGGCGTAGGTAAATTATTCCGCTCACGAAAATAGGAGTTGGTTGGCGCACACGGTGATTATGAGCGACCTAGTTGTGGGCACTACAGCAGTTATGTCTCAAGGCTGGCGTACAATTAAAAAAAAGAGCGAAGAGCGTGTTTGTTTGAGGGCAAGTGCTGGCACGGTTTCCAGTCGCAACGCGGTTAGACAGTCAACTGCAACTGACTGACGTCTCTGTCACCCCCCCCCCCTTCCCCCTTTGTACCTTTTTTCAATACACCGGCGAAACAGACGGTTACCGTCAACATTTATACACTTGTCTATTATTTTGTCAACGAAATTTTTGCAACTAGTCCGACGCCAATTGCCAGTGTTGGCAAATATTTTTTAAAATGTTCTGGCTCTCTTGACCTGCATAAAATAAATTATAATAACAAGTTTCGTTTGGTATTGTGAAAATATACTGTGATGTAAATGAGTTCGTTTCTAATTAAAATCTTTGCTTTTGCGATCGTAATTATGAGGACAGCCTTAAAAAATTCCTTCTATTACAGTGTCACCTTTTTTCCCTCACTCTAACTTTATGAATTTCGACATTTATTGTGATAAATCCTGGCCTGTTCTGCAGAATAACTATGTTCCTCCATTTTTTCACCTAAATTAACAACTTCGTAAAAAAATTGCGTGTACAGACTGGCCGTTGCCGCACGCGTCTGCATGAGGAATGAAATGTAACAATCGCATTCATGCACCAGTCCAGGCAGGACCTGTTATGCACACAACTTAGTGCACAGCAGTGGAGTATTAGGCCGCGTGGAGAGGGCTACCGCGGACTAAATACGAGCTATAGTCCGTTCTCGGTAACTTCCAACTATTCTGAAGCCCTGCTTATGTTCTACTTCCAGGGTATTCTTCCGCGTCGTGTAAACAAAGCTTAACAAATAATGATAGTAAACTACACCAGAGGGACTGCTCACCACATTCGTACGCACTCAGTGAAATAATATTTTCCATAAGAACTATTTATTTCTAGGCATTGCCACACACCTTTATTCTCCCTGTTTTAATTCATATTAATAATAAATGAAATATTATATATAAAATATAATTCAAAGTTGTATTTAATGGGGCAGCGGTGGCAGAGCGGTTAGCCTGCTCGCCTCCCACCAAGGAGAACAGGGTTCAATCCCGGGTCGGGTCGCTCCAGTAGTCGTGACGGATGCTGCTAGTCGACGGGTTTTCTCGGGGGTCTCCCATTCCCGCCCTTTTATTCCTGCACCGCTCCATACCCACCTCAGTCACCCTCATCGGCTCCCAAGACCTCGCGCTTAAGAGTCATCCAAACATCTTCACTCAATTCAATTTAAAAAAATTAATTAGTTGAATGTCGACGTAAGTATAAAACGCTTGTGATACATGACATGAATACAAGACATTCATTCACATCATTACGTGATTTTTCAAAGGTTTGATTAAAAATAGTGCGCAGAAACTGCGATTAGACTATATATGAATGTCCTACAGCATGTTGGAAGATAAGTCACACTATGAAGAAAATATATGATGCGTGTACGTGCAATCTGATATAAATGTGTGTGTGTTTATATATATATATATATATATATATATATATATATATATATATATATATATATATATATACACACAGTATATAAACTTTGTATACTGTAATTTGACTTGTCCAGTATCTTTTCATAGCTATGTGTTGCAAAAAGATCTTACCAACGTAATAAAACAAACAAGCAAACAAACAAACAATTTCGTCTTATATGCACGTACAAAATACAGAATTGGTCATCGCCAGTACAACTGCCAAGTGGCATGGTAAAGAGTGGTGTACGTGTATGTTTCAGTTTTAATTTTCAAAAGACCCGTCATTTGATACTATGGATAGAATACTTTGACTAAATTTAGTATATTCTACACTGAGAAAAAAAGGTTTTGTTGAGTCAAACAAGATTTGTTTGGCGCAACCAAATTATTTGTTTCTATAGGGACAACGAAATATTTTGTTACTGAAACAGAATGATTTTGTTGTTCTCATTTGGTTGCCCCAAACTGTAAGATTTGGTTGGTGCAAATAAAGATTTGTTTGGCTACACGTACGTTAAACAGTTTGGGTCGGTATAAAAAAATATAACAAGTTCGGCCGAGTTTCGAACCTAGATCACCAGCGTCCGAGCTCTACGCTTCAGAAATCCCAATTTCTAAAATATATACTTTAAACATTGGGCAACGCGTGCAAACAAATATTTCAAGTTTTACAGCTTTATATATCAGTTCCTTGTTACAAAGTTTTATGTTTCATTAATGTATTTATGAGATTGTTAATCATCAATAGATGGATTAACACACCCCGTTACTCTATCCTTATTTTCACAAAAGATACAAACAAACTCTCGAGCAGTATTTTCGAACGTAGGTAGTCAAATTTAGTTGAAAATCTAATTTTGTTTTGGCCCAACACAGATATTTTGTTTATTCAAACATATATTTTGTTAGACGAAGAAAAGACTTTATGTTGCTTTTCAAATCTTGTTTGCTAAACAATATAATTTGTTAGGGCACACACACACACACATATATATATATATATATATATATATATATATATATATGGACCTATAATAACGTATATTTCGTTCGATTTTCTCTCAGTGTAGATGCATTGAAAGAATGCCAAAGCAATTCCACGAACATGTGAAAGCACATTCTTACATAAACAATGTATGAAAGTGAAATGTTACCCAGGTTTTTTCAAAAGCAGCGGTATTGGCAGGTAAGAAGTTCAGTGTTGGCACACGATGTTGAGCACCTATCTTGAGCCCTGTACTGACGACACTTGCGGGGACCTGCTACAGCAAGACATGTGGTAAGCCACCCCCGTGGTCAGTCACAGCCACTTACAGCGCTGTCACCTTGCTATCCCCTCGCTGCGTGTATTACGACCACTGTTACAACTATCCCCTCGCCGCGTGTCTTACGTCCACTCATACGACAACTATCGCCTCGCCGTGTGACTTACGTCCACTGGTACGACAACTATCCACTCGCAGTGTGTCTTACGTCCACTGGTACAACAAATATCCCCTCGCTGCGTATATTACGTCCACTAGTACGACAAATATCCCCTCGCTGCGTGTATTACGTCCACTAGTACGACGACTATCCCCTCGCTGCGTGTCTTACGTCCACTGGTACAACTATCCCCTAGCTGTGTGTCTTACATCCAATGGCACGACTTCTAACACCTCACTGCGTGTCCTACGTCCACTGGAACGACAAACTATCCCCTCGCTGCGTGTCGTACCTCCACTGCAACAATCCACTCGCTGTGTGTCTTACGTCCACTGGTACGACAACTGTCCCATTCGTGCGTGTCTTACGTCCACTAGTACGACAATAAACCCCTCGCTGCGTGTCGTACTCCACTGGAACGACAACGGTCCCTTCGCTGTGTTCTTACGTTCACTGGTAAGAAAAACATTACCTCGTTGCGTTCCTTACATCCATATGTACGGTAACAAAATGCACGCTGCGTGTCTTACGTCCACTGGTAAGACAACTATCCCCGCTCTGAATGTCTTACGTTCACTGGTACGAAAACTATACCCTCGCTGCGTGTCTTACGTCACTGGTACGACAAATGACACTCGCAGCGTGTTTTATGTCCACTGGTACAACTACTGTCCCTACGGTGCGTGTGTTACGTCTTCTGGTACGACAATTATCCCCTCAATGCGTGTCTTACGTCCACTGGTACAACTATCCCATCGCTGCATGTGTTACGTCCACTGGTATTGCAGCTGTCCCCTCGCTGCGTGTCTTATGTTCACTGGTACGACAACTGTCTCCTCGCTGCTTGACTTACGTCCACTGGTAAAACTGCCCTTCTCTGCGTGTCTTATGTCCAATGGTTCGACAAACGTCCCCTTGCTGCGTGCCTTACGTCCACTGGTACGACAACTGCCCCTCTCGCTCCGTCTCTTATGTCCACTGCTACAACAACTGTCCCCTCGCTGCTTGTCTCTCGTCCTCTAGTACGACAACAATCCCCTCGCTGCGTTTATTACGTCCAATGGTACGACAACTGGCTTCTCACTGCGTGTCTTATGTCCATTGGTACGACAACTGTCCTCGCTGCATGTCTAACTTCCACTGCTACGACAACTTTCCCATCGCTGCGCGTATTACGACCACTGCTGGTACGAAAACAGTCGCCTTACAGCGTGCCTTACGTCCACTGGTACGACAACTATCGCCTCGCTGCGTGTCTTACGTCTACTGGTACGACAACTACCCTCTCGCTGCGTGTCTTAATTCCACTGGTACGACAACTATACCCTCGCTGCGTGTCTCACGTCCACTGATAGGACAACTGTCCCCTGTCTGCGTGTTTTACGTCCACTGGTACGAGAACTGTCCACTCATTGCGTGGCTTACGTACACTGGTACGAAAACTGTCCCCTCGCTGCGTGTATTACGTCCACTGGTAAGACAACAGTCCCCTTGCTGCGTGTCTTAAGTATACTGGTACTACAACTGTCCCCTTTGTGCGTGTCTTACGTCCACTAATACGACAACTAACCCCTCGCTGCGTGTTTCACGTCCTCTAGTACGACAACAATCCCCTCGCTGCGTTTATTACGTCCAATGGCATGACAACAGTCTCCTCCCTGCGTGTCTTATGACCATTGGTACGACAACTGTCCTTCTCGATGCATGTCTTACGTCCACTCCTACGACAACATTCCCCTCGCTGCGTGTCTTACGTCTACTGGTACGACAACTACCCTCTCGATGTATGTCTTACGTCCACTGGTACGGCATTTTTTCCCCCACTATGTGTCTTACGTTCTCTGGTACGACAAATGTCCGTTCGCTGTTAGTCTTACATCCACATGTAAGACAACTATCCCCTTGATGTGTGTCTTACGTCCACTGGTAGGACTACTATCCCCCTACTGCCTGTTTTACGTCCACTGGTACGACAACTATCCTCTCCCTGCCTGTCCTAATTCCACTGGGACGACAACTATACCCTCGCTGCGTGTCTCACGTCCACTGATAGGACAACTGTCACCTGTTTGCGTGTTTTACGTCCACTGGTACGAGAACTGTCCACTCACTGCGTGTCTTACGTACACTGGTACGACAACTGTCCCCTCGCTGCATGTATTAAGTCCACTGGTACGACAACTGTCCCCTTCGTGCGTGTCTTACGTCCATTAGTACGACAACTGTCCCCTCGCTGCGTGTCTTATGTCCACTGCTACGACAACTGTCCCCTCTCTTCGTCTTTTAAATCCACTGGTACGACAATTGTCCCCTCTATGCGTGTCTTACATCCATGGGTACAAATGCCCCGTCGCTCCGAGTCTAATGTCCACTGGTACAACTGTCCCCTCACTGCGTGTCTTTAGTCTACTGGTACGACAACTGTCCCTTTGCTGCTCGTCACACATCCAATCGTAGGACAACTATCCCCTTGCTATGTATATTACGTCCACTGCAATGACAATTGTCACCTCGCTGCGTATCTTAAGTATACTGGTTTGACAACTGTCCCCTTGCTGCGTGTCTTAAGTATACTGGTTTGACAACTGTCCCCTTGCTGCGTGTCTTACGTTCACTGGTACGACTACTGTCCCTTCTCTGCGTGTATTACGTCCACTGGTAAGACAACTATCTCGTTACTGCGTGTCTTATGTCCACTGGTACGACAACTGTCCCCTCGCTGCGTGTCTAAGCCCACTGGTACGACATCTGTCCCCTCGCTGCGTGTCTTACGTCCACTGCTGCGACAACTGTCCCTTCGCAGCGTGTCTCATGTAAACTGGTACTACAACCGTCCCCTCGCTGCGTGTCTTGTGTCCACTGATATCTCAACTGTCCCATCGCTGCGTGTTTTAAGTCTACTGGTAAGGTAATTGTCCCCTAGCTGCGTGTCTTACGTCAACTGTTACAACAACTAATACCTCTCTGCGTCGCTAACATCCACTGGTACGACAACTGCCCCCTCGCTCCGTGTCTTATGTCCACTGGTACGACAACTGTCCCCTCGCTGCGTGTCTTCAGTCAACTGGTACGACAACTGACCCTTTACTGCGAGTCTCATAACCAATGGTACGACAACTATCCCCTCGCTACGTTTATTACGTCCACTGTAACGACAACTGTCCCCTCGCTGCGTGTCTTTCATCCACTGGTACGAAATCTATCCCCTCGCTTCTTGTCTTACGTCCACTGGTACGACTACTGCCCCTCTCTGCTTGTATTACGTCCACTGGTACGATTACTGTCTTCTTTCTGCTTTTTTTACGTCCACAAGTACGACAACTATCCCCTCGCTGCGTGTCTTATGTCTACTGGTACGTGAACTGTCCCCTCGCTGCATGTCATAAGTCCACTGGTACGACAATTATCACATTGCTGCGTGTCTTACGTCCACTGGTACGGTAACTGTCCCCTCTCTGCGTGTCTTATGTCCACTGGTACGACAACTGTCCCCTCGCTGCGTGTTTTATGTCCACTGGTATGACAGCTCTCCCCTCTCTGCGTGTCTTACGTCCTCTGGTACGGCAACAACTTGCGCGCTGCGTGTCTTACGTCCACTGGTACGACAACTGTGTCCTCTCTGCGTGCCTTACGTCCACTGGTAAGACAACTGCCCCCTCGCTGCATTATTTAAGTCCACTGGTACGACAATTATCTCATCGCTGTGTGTCTTACGTCCACTGGTACGACAACTTACCACTCGCTGCGTGTCTTACGTTCACTGGTACGTAAACTATCCTCTCGCTGCGTGTCTTACGTCCACTCGTACGACAACTGTCCCCTCGCTGCGTGTTTTATGTCCCTTGGTACGACAAGTGTCCCTTCGCTGTGTCTCTTACGTCTACTGGTACAACTATCCCCTCAATGCGTGTCTTACGTCCACTGGTACAACTATCCCCTCGCTGCGTGTCTTACGTTCACTGGTACGGCAGCTGTCCCCTCGCTGCGTGTCTTATGTCCACTGGTACGACAATTGTCCTCTCGCCGCGTGTCTTTCGTCCACTGGTACGACAACTATTCCCTCTCTGCGTGTCTTACGCCCTCTGGTACGACAACTATCCCCTAACTACGTGTTTTATGTCCACGGGCACGATAACTGTTCGCTCGCTGCGTGTCTTTAGTCCACTGGTACGACATCTGTCCTCTCGCTGCCTGTCTTATATCCACTGGTACGACAATTGTCCCCTAGCTGCTTGTCTTACGTCCACTGATACGGCAGCTGTCCGCTCGCTGCGTGGCTTTGCAGACGTCGTTCCGTTTATTTATATATCTGTTTAGATACTATATATGGACAACAGGTCGCTTCATTTGGCTGTTGTTTTCAGGGTGCTTCGTTTCCATCCTAACGTGAATTGAAGTACGGTCAACCTTTCCGTGCGTTTAACTAGAGTGTACCTTTGCCACGAGTTAATTTTGGTATTTATTTTCTTCAAGAGGCCGAGGTGGTATAGTGGCCAGCTTATTCGCGTTATACCAAGACGGACCAAAATCGATTTCCAGTGTGGTCACCGCCGGATTTCTGCTCTTGGGAATCGTCCTGGACGATGCCACTATTCGATGAGTTTTGTAGGGAAATTCCCGTTTATCCCGTTTTCAAATTCCGCCGCTACGCTATACTCACCTCACTTCACCCTCATCGGCTCTCAAGTCATCGCTGCCAAAACCTCTCCACTCCACTTTCTTTATATTTTTATTTACATTTTCCACAACATGTAGATGTGTGGTAATTTATTTTGCAGCTGCTGTGCGTGTCTTGTAAATTAGTGTCGAAATAGCAGTTTCCATGTAAATTATTCAGCAATTTGCGAAACCTCCTCGCGCGTAGTATGTGGCTGGAACTGTAGCCACGGGCGACCTGCTAAATGCGGCTATTATGCACAGCGCAGTGCAAACAACAGGTCCAGAGACCAGCTAATGACAGTAGTTACAAATTACGGCTCGTTACCGTAATGTGAATAATGGTGACGCCTTCCTTCACGGCAGTTAACATTTTAATTGCGTCTGTGGAGGTTGGCGAGGCAAGATGAGACGCCGAGGTGAAAACAAGAGCGATGCCGCTAACCGTCATTGTTAGCAACAAAACGAGTTTGTTATCGGGGAGTTTGGCACAGAGGACATTTCCACCGCTAGGTGCGCGGTGGTCTCCAAAGAGATCACTTCCAATTAAATTGTTAAACTACGTGAGTAATTAAAGAGAAATACTTAGTTACGTAGTTATTTTATATTCAGGCCGTCATCGCTTTGCTCAGGTGTTATGGAGTTATTAAAATATACTGCGAATACCCGTGACTACCTGTGCCTATCCGTGACTACCTGGGACTACCTGCAAATAATGGTCTTGTTAGCGTATGCTTAGGAAGCAGCCAAGCAGATCATTTTTCTCCCACTTGGTTTACTAATTTTGAAATTTCTCAAGGAATTTATTTTAAAATTATACATAGCCAATGTCCATTTCGAAGAATGTAGCTTTATAATAGTGAAAGAGTTATAAGAACCGGCCGTGCTGTTTCCGAGATTACCGGAGACATATAAATAAATAAACAAACTCACATTACCTTTTTATATTATTACTATGGATGTACGTTTATTGCGATTATTTTGTTTTTTTAAGGTAGAAAATAGATAACAACCTGCCGTACAAAAGTGTTTTTAGTGCTCACTTAGTAGCTGTGTTCGTGACGACGTGCAGTGCAGCAGGTTAGACGCAGCGAACACCCAGCCCTGCACTAGCCTGCACTACGGCGTCATCCCTCACATCTCACAGACTCCAGTCACTGTAACAGAAAGCTGGCCGCGACACCGCTCTTTATTGTGATGAGCCCCGAGCCTCTTACTTTGCCGGCTTGCTGCAGTCTTGACAGGGAGGTACACATCGATCCATCACCTGCCCAACCTCCTTTCACATGAGCGTGATGTCTTGGCGTCCACGGCCATCATAGGCTTCCGCTCAGTAAGTTCGCCCGAACACACGTGTCTAGCTCTTCTACGTGGAACCAACTGTACACTTGCTATAGGCTATTCACGGTAAAATGAGCACTTTTTCAAGTCCTCTCATTTGGAATAATAGTCATTAATATATTCCATTGTAGCCTTAAATGTTAACTTTCGAGTCCGGTGAAATATATGCACTATGTTTATTACTTACAAGGCAAGATTTGCTTTTAAAAAGTGGTGGAAGGATAAAAAAATTGCTGATAGCAAAAAAGTAACTAGGGCTCAAAAGTTCTCACTTCACCGTGAACAGCCTATACCACCCAACTCTGTGTTCTTTGTTTGAAAATCCCTTCACATCGTAGCACTTTTCTGTCGTAATATATTTGTTATAAATTCGTGTTAGAATTTAAAGAAATTGCGTCGTCGAAATATAATTGTTTTAGGTAATAACAAATACAATGAGTCAAGGACAGTCACCTGGCTAACGCTTTATCATTATAATTCTAACATAGCTAGGTTTACATCTGAAACAGCCTGATTCCAACATTAGCAAAGTCACAGGAATCCTTATCCATGCATTACCACCGAGGTTTACACCTGTAACATCCTAAGTTTAGCATAATCACCTAGGCTGTTCCAGGACTAAAACGATTTCCAGTTTACACCTGAATCACTGTGACCGAAACCAATCTAACTGCTAAATAACTGTGGTTCACAACCCGAAATACCCTAGTACGCTGCAAGAAAGTAGCTTAATATTTCCTCGAATCAATTAGACGTTTCCCCTTATGTTACATATCGACTGGCTGAAAAACTGTGACATTTCACCCAAGTGAAATGTCACAGTTTTTCAGCCAGTCGAAATGTGACATAAGGAGAAACGTCTAATTTATTCAAGGTCACATTAAGCTACTTTCTTTGCTGTTGCCATGCGAATGACCAAATACGCCACAGAATCACATTGGCTCTATTTCCATCACAAACTAGCAAGGAAGCTGTACAAGCCAAGACTTATAATGTACAAAAGAATGCACAGTTAAGTGACTTTCTGAGCATCTTGAGGTTATTATCGCAGCTAATGCGTGTCAAGATTGTACAGAAATTAACTAAGTTTCCGCCGTTGGCAACACAGTTTCTCATCCGATTTCTTAAGTAATTTTTTGACTACAGTAATGTGCTGTCATACTTTAGTTCTTTTTCATACGAAAGAGACATATTCGATTTACATACAAATTTGGTCAAATACATTGGCAGCTTAACTCTGAACCTGCATAACAAAGGGATTCATAAGTTATGACTACCATGGCACTTTGTGTTGTTCTTGTTCACTTCGGTTTGCTGTATTTCAGTCTTTCATAATCATGTACTATACCAATTTGAAAATGTTTTCATCGTTTAACATTGCGTTCTGCCTTGAATTCACTCCATCCATATTAGTTTAATTCTGACTTTAAATAGAACCAATATTAGTTGGTGCAGGATAATTCCACGACCATCCATTTGATGGACAGACATTTTTCATTGCCATCGTAACCAAGGGGCCTGTGAAACTTGGTATCGCAAACCTGTTAAAGGCTGTTCACGATAAAGTGAGCACCTTTGAAACCAACCTTAGAAAAAAGTCACTGCCTCTGCCTGCATATTTTGAACGGGCGCAATGAGTGATATGAGCCCAGTAAAGTTGGTAACGATGGATGGAAAGTAGTTCCATATATTAACGTCGAATAAAAAAGAGTTAGGTAGTAACCATTTGTGAAAACTTAAATTATTCCTTTTGCTTTCTGTATATTCTAATGCATCAAAGTGTAAAAATGAGTAGATTTTTAAAATATTTACTTTTCTAATATTTACACAGTTTCATTTGACTGACCCATGAATATAGTGATGAGGCCCATGACAATGTTAATTTTACCTATGCTGGAGTAATACACAACGTGCATGCAAATAGATCTTAAGCAGGGCTTTTAATAGTGCTAAATTTACCGCGAACAGCCTATAGTAATGAAGATATGTAAGAACATTTTATATTTTATATATTTTTTAACCTTTATCTGGTGTACTGGTAATGTGCGTGCGAAGGGACTGTGCGGTAGTGAAATTAAAAATATCACTGTATACAGATTTACGTCGTAACAGATGCTCATTATAGAACACATGTTTTCGTCGGCTGTGGAAAAATGTACCACCAAGGTAAATGCTTTCAGAGTTATCAAAAATGCCAAAAGATGCTTTCCTAAGAAGAAATCACATATTTAAGCTAGATCAGGTCTGTCACTTAACCAAATCCTGCTCACTGAATTGCTTTTGAATTACAAATCTTCGGAATACAGTGAGAACGTGTCTCCGTGGCAGCATATTTCGCTATATAACAGAGAGCAAGTAACATTTAAAAAGTGAGATCCTATCATTAAAATGATGAGTAGGATTTCAATTTTTCCAGTAGAGCAGTTTCATATATAGTGCCAGCAAGAAAGCTGTTCTCCATTATCTTTCAGAGCTCAAGTGACGACAGAATGACCAACACCAGGTAGCGACCAATGGCGACCTCTGTACAGACCAACTCATTTGTTTGTAGCTAGCCAAGAACACATCTAATTATGCACATGCACCAAACAAAGCCCAGAAATGTGGATGAAGTAGAGTGGAGAGAGTAAGGAGAGACTTGGGTGGCTCTTGGAATCGAGGTCTTTAGAGCCGATGAGGGTGAAGTGAGGTGAGCATGGAGCAGCAAGGGCGGGGTAGACGGAATATCCCCGAGAAAACCCTCCGACCAGCGGCACCGTCGGGAATCGAATCTCGTTCGCCTTGGTGGGAGGCGAGTAGTCTAACCACTGTACCACCGCAGCCCTAGATGTTGTGGGAATGACAGGACCTCCTTGTTGCAAAGAGTAGACTTTACACAAGACTAAGCTGTCGAGTGCTGGCTTCCACTCCACGCAAGCAGCTTTACTGGTTGCTGGTTATCGTATTCGCGATGAGGGTTATAGCACTGAAAATAGGTACACATTATCGGAGTTTTCTTCAGAAAAATAAAAGTGCGTGCTAATCGACTTGAATGAGATTATTTAATAAGTAGTTGGGTTGACGTTTCAATACATTTAGCTGCTTCCAGGTAAGTGTTTCCAGTGCACGCCACATATAAGCAAGTCAAGGTTAGTGAATTGTTGCATTGTCGGTGGTTATTATTCCACTGAAAGTAATCACAAATTCAATCTTTGAGCGAATGGCAAACATGCACGAATGCCACTCGAGAACCAACAGTAGTAACGGTATACATATTACATTTCGCACAAAGCTGAGAAGGCATGTGAGACCTGCTGATGGCTGCGGCGAGGTGGTGTGCTGGTGGATGGGCAGGATCGTGTGACGTCTCGATACCTACGTGGGTGGCCGAGGGAACAAGAGGGCGTAGCAAGAGGAGGCAGCTCGTGTATTACGAAGGAGCGCATGTAGCCGGCGCAGGAACAATGGTCTTGCACGTCGTGTTTATGTAGCTCCGGAGACGTCGCTATATAGACGTCCCTGACCAGACTGACTGATGGCCCATTGTGCTCGGCCGGCGAGGCGAGCGGCGTGGCCACTACAGCGCACGAGCCGCGCTTGTCAGCCTTGCGTCGAGTTGAATCGCTCATGTCCTGCCGCGACACACTGCCCCTCCAGTGCTATAAAACAAGCGCTCCCTTGATTACTTACCAGTGGACGGCTCTCCGGACCGGAGCAGCTTCTGGAGAGACTTGCACTGCACGCTACACATAAAACACCCGTCACGTCTACATGTGACTTCAGACATACAATGCAGTCAGAAAGCAGTTTCCAAGATCTGCGGGAAACCTCGCATAGTGCAAGCTTAGCTACAATGCCTGGACCCACGAGGGTCCACAACTTGGTTCGACCAAAGGGCCAGGAGGGTACTTGCTTGCTGAGGTCATGCTGATATGGCGATAAGGTCACCCGGCCATGGGTCACAGACAACTTCCACGATCACTCATTTTATGAGCAGCTAAGCTGGCACTCAAGTCGCCTGGAGTACACAATTGCACTCTAAATACGAAACAGCTAACTGCTCCAAGTCAGCGAATTTAGCAAGTCTGTCGGAACTGTTGCGTCGGATCAGTGAAGTTCTACTGGTTATTTCAGTTTCTGGTATTCACTGATTAAACACTGATTACTAGTGAATTGCACTGGCCTGGCAGTAGTATCTCAGTGCATCTCATTGATCCAGCAGTTGATAAACGCATTTTAACAAAATATTCAGTAGAATAATTCTACTGATTGAAATCACTTATTCAAATTTTGAAAGTGCTACGTCTACTGTTTCTGAATATGCCTGTACGACGTAAAACATTTCCAAAGAACCTTGAACCCAAGGTGAAGTGCTATTAGGTGAAAGTTCGCGTTACAAGTTTGGACTCGTCCCACTTCAGAGTTGCACAAGTTTGAGTTGGTAGTTCTTATTTGGCGTTTTGAATATACGTGTTGAGCACCGACGAGGGTGAAGTGAGTGGCGGGGAATTCAAGGGCGGGGTAAACGGGAGATCCCAGAGAAAGCCCTGCCGACCAAGGGAAGCGTCCGCCACGATATGTGAAAATTCGTACGACACCGCGCCGTCGGGAACGGAACCTTGTTGGGCAAGCAGTCTGACCACTGCGCCACCGCGGCCCCGCCAAGCAGCCAGCAGCTGGCAACTTATGGAAAGCACGTGTTTTGCAAATGAGATGTTACACAATGCGTCCTGCAACGTTTCTCATAGACAAGCGACCGTCTGCTCTGGGCACGGAATGTTTAGATCTAGTACCCATCTGCACTTTACTACAATACGTATATACTTACCAAGGCGAAGTCGTAAACGTGTAAGTTTTTCGAATTAATATAGTTCCTACACACTAAATGTTATTACATGATAATTTCACTGCTTAATCAGTTATCTTCAACTGACTTATTCAATATTCACTTGAGTAAATTAACTGACGAATTAGTGAAGAAATGCCAGTTTTCCTTCCACTTACTGATTCAGTTATATTGTTCTACTGATTCTTCAACATTTTCCTTCACTGTATTACAGATATTCGTTTTTGACTGATGGATTAGTTAAACAACGTGTATCGATTGAAATAACTCATTTACGTCTAAAATAAATAAATAAAAAATGTAATGAGGGTCTCGTATTTTACAATACCATTTTACGAGACAACATTCACTCTTTCATGTAGTTTTTACGTCTTTCATTTCGTTTTCACGTAATTATCGTAGAGCTCAGTTCGAGGGCTTAAACTGCATTAAATGTGGCTAAACGAGTCCATTAATGCGTACTATTTGTTTTAGAAATTCTAATGTTACCAATTAAACTAAATATTTTCGACATATTTTCGACAAACACATTAAATACGGATATTTTCCCCATTGTAGCCAATACTGGCTTGGTAACTCCATTATTAAGGTGGCGTTGTATAAAAGGGATGAGCGAATGGCAAACATGCACGAATGCCACTCGAGAACCAACAGTAGTAACGGTATACATATTACATTTCGCACAAAGCTGAGAAGGCATGTGAGACCTGCTGATGGCTCCGGCGAGGTGGTGTGCCGACCTGAGGTGAATGCAGTTCTCGAGGTGACTTATGTCGGGTTGCTGGCTCAGGAACCTCTTCACCCGAGACAACACGCCTCGTTAACGAGTTTTTCTAGACGTTTCTGCCAGTTTCGCCAGCGGACTAGTGAAACCCAACAAACAGAAATGATATTACATTAATAACCATGCTTGTGATTGCTGCTATATTCTTTTAATGGTAGTTATTTTTTAAAATGGCATAACAATTTTGAAATTAGCATAAACATCTGTGATCATGTCATACATTGTTATTAAAAATCCTACAGATCCTAGGGCTCCGTTAAAAAAAAACCAACTGATTATGAAAGTAGGCCTACTTTATAAATTCCTAATTATATTCATAATTTGAGTATTGTATTCAAAGATATTTTATTATTTATTGTCTTTACATCACTATATTCCCAAAAAGAGATTATATGTGTACTGAGCTGAGAACGTCATTTTTTAAAGTAATTAAAAATAGATTTGCCTCAACTGAGACTCTTCTTAATTTTATCAATGATTTAATAATTATACCCTTTAGCAATCATTTTGTGTGCTATCGCATACAAATATATTGTAAGGAAGCCAGGAATAATTTGGCTTAACATATGTTTCTGGCTTTGCTTAAGAGATTTCCTTATTTTAAAAAACACATCTAGGTAAGTATGGATTCATGTGAGCCTATGGCGTCACCCTGCGGTCGGCGGTTCAGCTGAGGGTTTTCCAGTCCTACTTGGAGTTGCTGTTCATCCACTTTGCCGCGGAAGGTGGGATCATTAGGCTAGTTGAGTTTCATTGCTGATCTGTGGATTTTTCTCTGATTCGAATTTAGAGCGCTAAGATGATTTACTAACAGGGAGAAAGTGAAGGGGCTAAAAATCACTATTAAAAATCTAGCAGCGAGTTACGTGGACAAAATCATCGAGGCACTAACGGACCACGAGATACTTGGTTATAATTCGTGGTAAGTTACATACGTTTATGTAATTTAAGTTTGAAAGGCTTTCGCTGATTAGGTTTCGGCATAAAAACGGATAACTTAAGCAATAAAAATTAAATTCTTACTTTTGCTGTATATTTGAATTCCGCTACCCTGAGATAGCGGGGAACTGTTCAAGATCATGACATAATCCCGCACGATGTAATTGGTCATGGTGGGTTCTCTATAATTCTTACCCAGCATCGCTAACTGCCGAGGGAAGCAGAGAATAAAATGATACGCTCTATTCGCCTTGTTATGCATGCCCTGCATTTCTTGTTGTAGATGTAGATGACCCACTTTCCAGGCAGACTCAGCCAATGAACGACAGTCTAGGTAGTGAAAGAGGCGGACCATTACAAGAAGTCCAGGGAAGACAGAATAACTTTGAGGAAAACACGCTAGACAAGGACAATGTCTTCAGGTCTTCCAAATGTGCACGTTCATGGTACAGCCTGCTATTCACAATTGTGTTCATTTCTTAAGACAATAATTCTTATATCCTTCTATAGACTGAGAATAACTTATATTTGAAACCAAATAAATAAGATGTTTGGAAGGTATGTTTTAAGAAACTGTTCTAGTAACAGCCTGAAGAAAATATAGATAAACACTTGAGAAAACCTTCTTAGAATGCAACTGATCTGAATGGAACTCATGACTTTCCGAAAGCCAGACAGATGTACCACCGTTGGCCAAATCTTCTTGCATTCTTAGCACAATAAATGTATGAGACAGCAGTGTAAATGAAACATGTGAGCTATCATTCTACGCATTTGATTTTTGTCACAGCGTTACAAGTTCAGAGAGACTATATCTATTTTATTTGGTTAGTAATTGTCATCGAAGCATCGGTCATTTGGCACGTATGTAAAAACCTGGGGATATAGCGTAGTATTTTTCAAACACGTCGTTTTGACTACTTTTTATTCGCGGAACAGGGAAACGGTTATAAGTCAAAGTGAACATTAATCAACATACATTGCCAGAAGTGGTCGTCGATTAGCCTGCCGACATAAAAGAGGAATTTTATAAATTCGACAACATAAAACATGTGAGGTCACTAACCACCGACGTAGGTAGAAATATCACTTTATAATTGCTGTGTCCGAAAACATCTTAACAAAAATACAACTGAAAATATAGTGGGCCTTGGCGCCCGACCAATAATTTTACAGGCTTTTAGCAGCAAAAAAAAAAAATGTGTAAAGAAACAGATGTCGGTAAATTAAGTTTCCCGGCGGGGGTCGGGAACACGCTGCCAGCCGTCGTAAGGAGGGAGATGTATGTGATGGCGGGGTGAAGGTCGACCGTATCGCTCGTGATTCAGGCAGTGTATCAACCGCGATGATCTGAGCAGCGGGAGACCTAGTGACAAGGACAGCCGTACTGCGGGATACGTCTGGAAGTGGCCTGCACGCCTCCCAGTCTCTGTCGCCCTCCTCATTGCAGGCAGGATCTGTGGCACAAGCACTCGCCAAGTAGTAAACCCTTGGAAAAAATCACTGCTCATAGTTACATACGAGTCATCCGTAAGTAAAACGCTCTTTAGTACTCAGAAAAGTTTGTCAGAAATAAAAATACGTATGATTGTGTATGGTTGGTTGCTATACAAATCCAGTGTTACGGGTTTAAAAAGCCTCTGTACATAGGTTCTTAAAGAGATGCAAGTATTAGTAAAATACCTTATATTAATTTCCTTATTAACTTATAAGCATTCCACAATAAAAAATTTATTAAGATGTAAATATTGTCACACAAGTGGCCTTCAGGCTTTCACTTGCTGTTAGAATAGCAAATATTTACTTATGTAATTGTCCGTCATCCAACAGAAATAAATACAATAAAATAGTTATAATTATTCTATACAAACTGTTAACTAATTCCTACCGAATTACTACTAAGGGTTCTGTATTTTTTATTTGAGAGTTCCAGTATTTGCAATCAAGCCTTTATCACTCGTCCATTCAGTTCGACCTTGTTTCAGCCCAGATACCAACAGTCTCTCTCTCTCTCTCTCTCTCTCTCTCTCTCTCTCTCTCTCTCTCTCTCTCTCTCCCCTGGAAGGTTCTA
Organism: Dryococelus australis; assembly: GCA_029891345.1. Taxonomy (NCBI): domain Eukaryota; kingdom Metazoa; phylum Arthropoda; class Insecta; order Phasmatodea; family Phasmatidae; genus Dryococelus; species Dryococelus australis. Next base: position 131,511,233 of record CM056996.1, on the reverse strand, counting down.
CGCTGAGAAAAACATTTTGTTGATTCAAAAAAAGTTATTTTTGGTTACTTAATCCCTCAATGCTCGCAGTCGTTCCACTTCTGCAGACATTTTTCTAGACAACATTCACTGCTATGATTGTATAACACAGTCTTAATTATTTTCACCTACAGTTATTACATTAATTAATTCGTCCTAAAATCACTAATTACTAACCTATTGCCTAATTTGATTAAAAATTAAATACATCCATCCCACTTCGGATACCAGTGTTACATGGATGACTGAGGGGCGTATCTGAGTTCATGAGAGATGGAAGTTTTAATAAAAATAAAATAACTAAATTCAATAATTACATATATTCGCAATGCTACAAACTATCAAACATATGTTATTTACCAGTCTGGGGGGGGGGTCCTATTAACTTCTATTATTCTTATTGAGCGCAATATTTAATTACTAACTGAATTTAAACTCAAGTCGGTATCACAGTCTTTACTCTTGCTAATGTCCCTTAAAGTGCTCCAAGTAAATTTCCACACGTTTAGTTAAAACTGTCAATTTCCATCGTCCTGAATGTCTTTTCACTCACGCGTCCAGTCCACAGTCCTGCAGATCAGTCCCACTCTTCACTGCACACAAGCTCGCCGACACACACTCACAGATCGCTGCAGTCGTCCCTCACCGCTCCGGGATCGCCCAACTGTCGCTTAAGGTCGCACGAGACGCTAAACCCTCGGCTCTTAGTCACGCCCCTTCAGAGGCCTACACATAGTATTTATACTTGAGGTAGGTGCCGTCTAGAACGTTCTCGGCAATCGAAGTTGTTCTGTGGAAGGTAACGGTGATGACGATGACATTCCTGCATGATAAATGGAGAAATATGATCTCAGGGTCAACGAGGCGCGAGCTGCGATAAGTTTATCGTCGTGTGCGGTGGCGTCCTTTATGATAGGCCGCTCGCTTCGTTTAACGTTACAACATTGACCTCCAGCTGTCGGCGCCTTCCCACGCGAAGGAAACACCGGGCAGCGACATGCAACAGTATAATTCAAGTTTTGAATTATAACCATTAGTTCAATGTACTATTTTATTCCGTGATGATCATCGATATCGCCAACATAACAAAAAATCATCAACTGAAACAGTAATTTGTAAACGAGAGCATTTACCGTTTACATAGTGAGTAGTTGGTCCCATCGTCTGGCAAATTTTGGTGTAGTTATGTGAAATGCAATATGCTAAGGCACCACTTGCGTCTTTATTTGCCCCTGGGGTAAACGAGGAAGCAGTTACAGCTTATATAAATAATTATTGTAACTTCGAGCAGTTCCAAGTTTTAGAAATTAGAAAAAAATCTCGAGGTTTAATAACACCGTTTATTGACCGGTTTTGTATCTAAAACAGTTCCTTTTATGGTAGGTTGATACCTGAACAGATTTTCACCCACTAGTCTGCCAAGATTGATGAGGAGACTAACCCAGGTTTCACATGAAAACGAATCACTCTTATTTGGACAACTACATTGACCGCCAGTGTATTTTTCCACCAACTAATTGATGATGAAACATCAAATTTACTAGCGAAACGTTAGGGGACAGACACCTAAATTTTCCACTTTTATTTGCATACATATCAAAAATATTTACAATATTATTTTACTCACTTACTTTTCTTAATTATTCACCCTTTCTTGAATCGAAATTGTATTTCTACACAATTTAGATATTTTTTGTAATTGTACGCTTGAGAGTAGTGTAATTACGTCGACAAAATTACTGCGGCTAAGTTAACCTTCCACACACTGCCACCAAAGTGCATTCACTTCGACGCCGTCCGAAGCTAAGCTATCACTCGTCCTCTTTGAATTTTGCGTTCTTGAAGTTTTCGTCCCTAAAGGAAATTAGTTCTGGCAGCATACGAACGGCGCTATTTAAAATTTCGCCCCTTTCTCCTTAGGCACATTCTTGAGAGGAACCTTTTCCCGCCATATATGCAGTACAGACATTCAGTAGGTACTACTGAATTACTAACTAATATTTATGTCACAATAAAGGTTTTGCCAAATTTTGGAATATTCAAAATTGCGACTTAAATATGACTCCATAGCTCTGTTTTGTTGTCTGTACCACAGTGTAAAAGGCCAATAGCTAGTTGGGCATAGCGGGGATTACTACTGAAATTTTTTTTATAGAAACATAAACGGGCTGTAAAAACCACCATCTCGCGTCGATATCAATACAGCGTTATTTACCTTTTCTGTTTGCACGCGATAATATGTAAACAAAACAAACATCTTTGGGGCCACGCCCACGGACGAAAAGTAAAGTAGATGAATGATGTAGGGACGTGGGATAATTGGGACACTGGGAACGCGAACTGTGACGTCAGAGGGACATGTGTCCGGAGAGAGTGGTCCGTGGACGAGCTATCGTGGACTAGCCGTAAGAGCCTACCTACAATTGAGCTATCCCAACCTGTGTCATAGGACAAGGATGCGCTGATTGGTGCACGTGACCCTCTGACGTCATGGCTCTGCCCCAAGCTGCCGTGTCCCAAGTTGAAGCATTCGGAATATTGAACTTTTGTCCCAAGTTGTGTTCTAAGCTCATAGAAAAAGAAGAAGACTTCAAATACTTCCACGCGCATTCGTGAATGTTTACGTTATTAACGTAAACAATGTATGTGCAAGGTGAGTTTTCTCAAAACAAATATGATGCAATGCTAATAAATGATTAGTGATGTCGTCGTTCGGTCTGACAATTTTATTTGAAGGCTAAAACTTTTAGAACGTAAATTTATAAAATAAAATTGGGCTGTGAGCTGGCGAACTTATTTAAAGTAAAACCATTAAGGCGTTTACTATAAATAAATATTCAAATCGCCAATTTCGTAAACATTAAATAATCAATAATTCTGCAAATATAAACATCACTACGTAATAACACATAATGTGCCGAATTTACTTCGACCTAGTGTCAGATTGTGAAAGCTCACTTCGGACAACGTATTTGCAGATCATATTTTGACAGCGTCAATGTGACGTCACTTGACGCCGAGTTACGTCCACGTCCACAGAGATGGTCGGTTGTAGACAGGGGCATTAACATGGACACTGCTGACCAGCTTGTCCTCTCTCTTCTGCACACGTGATCTGCTACTGAGCGACTGCTGTAGCCACTAGTGTATACACTGTTCACAGTAAAATGAGCACTTTCGAAAGCCCTGCTTAAGATCTACTTGTACACACGTTGTGTAATCTTCTGCCTTATGAAAAATTAACATTGCCATGACCCTCATCACTTTATTCATGCGTCGGTCAGGTGAAACTGTGAAATTATTAGAAATGTAAATATTGTACAAATCTGCTCAGTTTTACACTTCGATGTATTAAAAAAAAACAGAAAGCGAAAGAAATAATTTAAATGATCAGAAATGGTCATCTAACAATTTTTATTCGACTTTCAGATACGGAACTACTTTCCATCCCTTGTTAACAATTTTACTGGGCGCATATCACTCAGTGCGCCTGTTAAAATATATGCAGTTAGGAGCAGTGACTTTTTTCTAAGGTTGATTTCGAAAGTGCTCACTTTATCGTGAACAACCTTTATCATTGTTCACACAAGGGAAACAACGGACAGTGCTTCGAACGCGACAAGGATGCACATAAATGTCGGCAAAAATTCTTTGCCACTCTGGTTTGGTAAAAATATGAATATGACCAAGCAGAAAAAAAAATCACAAGGAGGGTACATAGTAACTTGGAAAATATTTGTGTAATTAGACTGAATTTTTCTTTACTAAAGAGAGATATATTTCAGGAACGGTTTAGCAGGTAGGCACAGAAACTTATAAAATCATCTGAAGAATTTTGGGGCATGCAAGATAAGATGAATAGCTAATGGCACCAATACAGTCATTCATTATCACCCGAATAAGGTAATAGGTACCTGGTTTACAACAATATAACAAGAATTAAAGTTTATAGTTTAAACGAAACTACGAAAGTGCCCTAAACAAGTGTGCACTAACCTGAATATTACAGTCCTTCAATACCACATCACATTTAGAAGGTAAACATTTAATAAAAACCACAATACATTTGTATGCTCTTCTAATATGTAATGCATCTTATACATTTAGAGAAAAAAATTACAATCAAAACCAATTTAAAAACACATCACGTTAAATAATTTTTATGTTATAACTACGTAAAATTATAAGGATTTAAACAACAGTGCCCAATTTTCTTCTCGATCCACACAAGCTAAACAATATTGTTCTGCTAATCTACAGTAGTCTAACAGTGGAGCATGCTTGATGGGAATTATTAATCCTCTTTACAGGATTATGACATCTTTGGTTTATGTGGAAGGAACTGGATGAAAACACACGCAGTTCTACCACAAGTCCATATTCTCGGGTAGCAGGCACCATTTTCTGTCTAACGGTAACATGTGTCAGAGTGAAAACAGCGATACGAAGTGTGACGATGCCTCGTCAAGTAATTTGGCGCCCAGTGTTATGACAATATTGGCAGCAGTGAAGTGTCGTGGCGCGAGTGAACACCACTTTTATTCTGTGTATTTTTTAAATGGCCGGCCTATTATTATTTTGCACTTTTGTATATACACTGTATTGGAATACTTAATATTTTTAGAATTTATTGATCCTATTTGCTCATTGTACATAAAATTTTATGTTAATATATTTCAAATAGTATTTCATTGTAACGCGAGCAGTTTAAATGGTTGTTAGGGCGATCGCCTCCAGGTGCGTTACGTGCCGTGACGCTGCACTAGCTAGAGTCTAGCCGGCTGACGCCCGCTGCAAGGAGTATAAATAGTGCGCGATATGTTTTACGCGCCGCTCGACAGGTGCCAAACTGTGGCAGGCGATATACGACTGAAGGTCGTCTCGGGCCGGAATGGTTTGTACGTAACGTAAAATAATGAAGCTGCTAGCCTGGTGTAAAGATTGCACGTGCATTATTACGTTACGTAACTTACAACTACGCCCTTGCCCCCGCAGAAGTGTACCGGTCCTGTTGTAAAGTCTTCTTGCAAACTTGTTCTTGGATGCAAGTGCCGGGAATGATAGATAATTGAGTGCAGCAACGTAACTGCAGCGTGCACGTGGCTGGTGTGTGAACAAATGGTGCGAGCGTCGGGGCGCATTCAATGGGCCGGAGCTGCAGTCAGCTGGCGAGCTGTGCGACCAAGTCGTCCTGGCGGGCTCTGGGGCCTGCGACACGACGCAACAACGACGAGTTTTCTGGGGCTGTGTGTTGTCCCATACTGCTACGTCACCGCTTAGCTACCAAATATTAGATGAGCGAATCTTGGTGTGGCCAGTACTGTCCGGGCCGTATATTTCCTACAAGTATTACGTCGTCAAGTGTTGTAAAAGTTGCGGTGCGGAGCGCACCTTGTCTGCCAGCATCTTGCACTGTGACACGTAATATTAACTTTATATAAGGCCAGGAATATTTTATTAATTGTGTTGCCCGTAAACGTAACTTTTTAGTATAAAATTTTCACCACTTTAGTATTGAATTCGGAAGCGTAAATGTTTGTTGCGTACGATATGGAGTGTTAAAGCAAGTGATAATAACAGAGAGTGATATTTTCGTAAATAAAATTACTTGGAATTTAAACTGAAAATTTTGTGTGCGCTATCAGTTACTGTTTCAACCATCTACCTGCATTTTTGACAGTTTCAAATATTAATATCGAACTGATGACCTATTGTGTGAATTATGAGACTGCGCAACGTTTACACCGATATTCTAGTAATTAAACTTAACAACGAGTTTGCTACCTGTTCTTCAGATTTGTTGCTCTTTTCTATAATTGAGTTCGTCATCTACTCACGAGTTACGTTTGGAGGTTTAGCGTACATTAGGCAAAGTGAGGTAGCATTTGAGTGTCCTGAAAGCCGCGCTGGGTAGAGGGCGGCTCAAAAGTGGACGACTATGTCACAGTTTGCAAACATGACATGCTGCGTGTTCGCGAAAGTCATTGAAAGGAAAACATGAAACATAATGAACGTAACAATGTTCAAATGTGAATGACGCACTAGTATTTCAACAAGGAAGTTCCTGTAGGTCTGGTGCAGCGTGGCTGGCAGGTAGGAGGGCAGGAGAGCGCCGACACAGGGCAGGAGGAAATATGAGCTGGAAGTACAGAAACATATTCCTGGAGCTGAGTCGTACTTCAAGCGACACACACTGCGGCGTGCGGCTGTTTACACACACGCGTCGAGAGCGGTTTACTCTCTTCTGGCTTTATAGGTATTTCAAGGATCGCTTTGAATAAATCTCTTTTTTTTATGGAATCGTAACATTTGAAATGCTAGGCATCTCGCGATAGTCGAGTTACACCAGATTACTGAAGTAGGGTGGAGATATTTGGACGGCTCTTAACAAAGAGGTCTTGAGAGCCAACAATATGGAGCAGCGCCGGATAACAGGTGCGGGGGACCGGAGATCCCCGAGAAAACCCGCCGGCCAGCGGCTATGTCCGGCATGATTCCCACATGCGGGAATGACCACGCGGGGAATCGAACCCTTTTTCGGCAAGGTGGGAGGTGAGCACTCTAACCACCACACCACCGCGGTCCCGCGTATTGGTTAGAAGGGGAAGGGGTAAAAGGGGAAAATAACCTCCCTTCCTTTTCCAAGAACTCAACTTTTCTCCGGAAATGTTGTATGCCTTTGGTGTTTTTATAGTGAACAGCTTGATAGTATTAAAAGAGTTCACATGAAACGATACATTGGTATGAAGAAAGTAGTAGCAGTAACTTTACGCGTTAATTACACAGTCATACATGTTCGTGATTACGAAGGACGGAGCTGAGCTGCGGAAATACAAAATATGGGAAGCGTCGGTACTTGCTGTAGTCTTGGGTTCCAGACATTGTCGACCAGACAAGTATCGTATCTGCGGCAGTTTGGTTATCCACGTCACTAAGACCCTACGTACTTCAAAAAGTACTGTCAGTTGTATGTCACAGCGACACTTAATATATACTGTGACGAGTGAGTCGTCACTTAAGAAATAAATAGTATGTTGCAGTTGGCAGATTTGAACTTGGCGCTCTCTTGTGAGTGAGTGGTTACTGTGGTATTAAATTTATTGTTCTGGCCGGTCTTTTGTAATATATTTAGCATTACATATATATAGTATTATTGTTGTTCTTGAGCTCTCATCTATTTTAGCATTGTCTAAATATTTTGGTTCATAGTTAGTAATTGTAGAGTGTGGCATATGTATACTTAGTGCTGTACAAAGCCAGCTGAGCGCGCGCGCGTCGCCCTCGCTGTGCACTAGTGGTAGCTGCCAAGCGGCCCCGGAGGAGGTGTTTAACCTCAGCAGACTTGGTAACATGTGCGAAGGTGTAGCATACCCAGCTCTAGCATGGAGAAGCCAAGTGGGCTGCATGATGAGCTCAGAATTCAAGTGCGTGGTTTATTTAAGAACCTCATATATTTACAATTTTGGTAGCTGGAAATAAGTCGGCCTGCTAGTTATAATGCGCACGTCTGGTGTGTTGAGCAAGGTTGAAAAATGCTGCCTAACACCAGAGGAGTTCGTCACGAAGCTTGCAGGTGCGATGTTTACTGATTCTCACCTTCCTTATCCCAGGCAGTGAGTTGCAGTTCCTAAACGTCCGTCAGCTGCGGACGCCTGTGTGCAGGCATGCTGCGAGCTGCGAACTCCCCCTCATTACTCAAAAATTAAGGTTCTGTCTTACTGTTCTAATGTGTTGGGGCATGTTGCGTTTGAAACCCGTTACTAGTCACTTTGTGGACTCCGATTAATTAGGTCAAAACTCAATTCGCCGTTCAGCTGGCCGAAAAGATTGGTTATGATTATGATTGCATAAGACATTTTGTACGTGGCATTTGTGGAATGGAAGTCTGGTGAAAATAACATCAACGTAACAAACAATTAGCACATAATTTTTATAACGAATGGAATTCCTGGCCACGGGTGTAGTGGGAGGGGGAAAAAATTTGTAGTGAATGCGAAAACGCAGTAAGTGAAGTATTTTTGACCCTCCCCAGCCACCTCACGCTGGGGGTTTCAACACATACATCTCTAGTAAAATATAAAGGTAGTTTATGTGCCAATCAGGAAATACAGAAGTTGCACACACATACTCACAGGTATAGGCAATTCACGTAAAATGAGCACTTTTAAAAGCCCTCCTTAAGATCTACCTGTACGCACGTTGTATATTCTTCCGCTTTGTGCGAGATTAACATTGCCATGGGTATCACCACCTTATTCATCCGTCGGTCAAGTGAAACTGTTAAATAATTTTAAAAAGTGAATATTTAACAAATATGCTCATTTTTACACTTCGATCCATAAAAAAAAAAACAGAAAGCGAAAGAGATAGTTTAAGTTATCAGAAATGGTCAAGTTTATTCAAGACCAAACTAATCGTAAAACTCATGTACATCTTATTTTCCTTTCCATTGTATCGCAGTTTGCCAGGCCCGCGATACTTAGTCTGGGACTAAACTGGATCATCAAAGCCTCTTGCCGGTCAATGTGATACGAATAAACTGCAATGTAGCGAGTGGCACGTACCTCAACCGCAGGCCGAGCAATACGCCGCACGAGTTTTCGCCTATGATCCCTCTAGGTTATAAACTGGTCGTGGCATCGCAAATCATCATTTACGTTCCTGTCGTCGCGAAGAGAGTATACGAGGTGGTTGTGGCAGTCGTCGACTAGCATGGAGAGTTGGCGAATTTTCGAAGCGAAGAAATCACCCTACGCCTGTGTTGAGAAGATGGGAATAAGATTTACGGCGACCAGAAGCAACAAAAGAACGAGCCATGCAAAACCTGCAATCAGTATGCTGCACGTCTCCAAGGAGTTAACACATGATATATATCACATAAACATCGAAGAGTCTGTGGTTTTCGAATACAGCACAACGAAGATGGAACTTCATGGGTAACAGCCTTTCCTGATCAGACCAGACACACTACCATCTGAAGTTCGGAAAGCGGTCCAGCACCAAGATATCTGCTCTCTTCCTTGCCAGTCTTTACTGCGAATTAGACGGACTCTGGCGAAAGGAGATGGAACCAAACTGGCATCTACAAAAATTAAGAGCAATTAAATTCTTCACCTGATCGATCGCATCACGTATTTTCTCAACAGTGTCGAGGTGGGCCAGTCGCAAGATGTCATCATAACCTCAACGATTAAAACTTACCTTTCAATCACGCCGAATGAGCTGCCTGCAGCCAAGATGGCAGGCTGGGGAATCAGAGATAACTGCAGTGTTCCTATATACCCCGGAGGCAAGTTTGAAGTGTGCTTCCCAGTTTCCATGCTATTGGTATTTGCTGAAGACTACAAACGAGTTAACTTCAATTCGAAACAGGAACTGGCGCTGCTCCTAGCCAATATGCATGTGGACACCATCGTGGGGACAGGAGAAAACCTGGAGACAGTGGAACTGAAACTACAGTCTATCGAATGGATGCTGCCTCATATGCAGTCGATCACTGCTGAACGTTTAAAGATACTAGAGCATGTGCAAGATGTCAAAAACAACGACTTGACTTTCAGCTCGTGGAGTCTCCAGACACACCCCAAATTGCCAGCAAGCCAGCGCATCAACTGGATGATGAAGTTCAGCTTTGCTTCTGAGAAACCTCGGGCCACCATCATTGGACTACATATTGGAAGACAGCACAATGTTTTGCGCTCGTATGCGGCCGTAAAGGCTGTTCACGATAAAGTGAGCACTTTTGAAATCAACCTGTGAAATAAGTCATTGTCCCTATCTGTGTTCATTTCAACGGGTGCACTGAGTGATATGCGCCCAGTAAAGTTGGTAACAATGGATTGGAAGTAGTTGCGTATCTTAACGTCTAATAAAAAGTGTTAGGTAACTATTTGTGATAACTTTATTTATTTCTTTCACTTTCTCTTTATTTTATTGCATCGAAGTGTAAAAATGAGCATATTTGTAACATATTTACTTTACTAATAATTTCACAGTTTCACTTGCCCGACGCATGAATAAAGTGATGAGGTTCATGACAATGTTAATCTTAGATAAGGCGGAAGAAAACACAACGTGCATATAAGTAGATCTTAAGCAGGGATTCCAAAAGTGCTCATTTTACCGTGAACAGCTTATAGTTCGCTTTACAAGCGGAAGATCCACCTCTGTATTATGACGTTGTCTGTGCCCGAGCTGTATGGTTCGAACCCAAAACCAGACGTAGTTCAATCTGGGACATGTAGGGTGCGAGACTGGCATGTCTGTGGAGTGTGAGCCATCTAAAGTGGTTGTTTTACTTCTCTAATTATTTGTATTGAGACGTTGTTATTTAACTAAGCTATTTCTTTTTTTTTCAATTAATTTATTCTGTTACACTATAGTTACCTACACTTTTCGAATCAAATTTTTGAAATATCACCCAATTTCATGACGTACTTCGTTGTTTCCTAAATATGACATACACCACTAGCGTTTTTACATCTGTTGACATAAAAGTACCTTAATTTTGGATATATTGAACTTCTACTTACTTATATCTTATCTATAAACTATACTTGATTTACAATAACACGAATAAAATCTGGGAGAAATATGTGTATTACTAATACATATTAAGAAACAGTTCTTATGTCAATATATTATTAGGGGCCTACAGTAAAAGTGCACGAATGCGGTACGATTGTCCCTTTGGTGTAACTTTCTAGATTCGGACAAGTGTTGCTTGCATGAGGTGGAGGAATATCCTGGACGTAGAATTTCAGCAGGACTTCAGAAAAGTTGGAAGTTACCGTGAATGGACTATACAGTAACTGTTTTAATGATATAGGTGAAGTTTATACCTAATTAAGAAGCAACTTAATTAAATCAATTTGAATACTTCCGATTTAACAGTCCGTATCAGTTTGTTATGGAGTGCATGATAAGTATCTCACTGACTGAAGTCACTTATTCAACTTCACACTGTGGGTGTTAAATGTTGAGTACGCAGTTATGAGTTCGATCTCGGGTAAGGCAGAACATGTGCACGCGTATGTAAAATGCTAGCTACTGTAGCAAGTAAGTATTTGTGTAGGATATAAGTATTTGTTGTGTACTTAAAATTGCTGTCGTCTGGCTTCGATAGGAAGATGCCTGTTTTATACAGTCATAGCCATTTTTGCACATTTAGTGTTTGGAATAAATAACTGTTTTTTTTTATTCCTACAATATTTTTTGACTCTCTGTAATACGCATCGCCTATGTAATGATGAATTTTTAAGCTCCCAGCACTGCTAAATATGCAGTTCAACTAATTATTCAGTGATACTCGTGGAATTTTGTGTACTAATAAATGTTTGTAGTAACCACATATACGATGATAAATTGGCTCTATGTATCAAATTGCAATATAAGTTAAGGCCATTAAATATAAAAGATTGGGAGAGCGAATATAGAACAATAAGTGTGTGTTCTGGTCGAGTGTTCATTAGAATAGTCTGAAACCATTTTTCTTTTGTTTCAGGTGAGTGCAGCGTACAATCGCGGCATTGAAATTAGTTATTTAGTAGCAGAAACGTGGTCACGTGGCACACAAGGTAAGGGACATCATATATAGGCCTAAGCAGTTTACACTTAGCTTCAAAAGTGCAGTGGTCACAATACCTCCCAATATATGGGAAGTGAGCAACGGAATTCGGACAACCTAATGATTAATTCATTGATCAATTTTCCTAGACGTATTTGTAATCTATATTTTATTACTGGGTCTTACACAATTCTGAGACTATCGGCTGCGCTGACATATATTCAGCAACAAAAAAATGAACTCGCTAGTCAGTATCACTTGCTGACAGAGGCCACTGATTCAAGTAAAGTGCACTTTCCAAGCGCGCGGTGAATATATACTTAAATAGCTAAAATTGAGAAAAAACGAATAAAATGTCAGCAGTGTCAATGACACAAAATGTTTGCTGAAAAATGAAACAGTGTCCAATTAAAACATACATAAAACTAATACCCTTTCCACTATACAAGGGAAAATAAAAGGCCTCGGTTGACAAGGGGTAATTTATAGCAGTTATCCAATTTGATCTTATTTTTACTTTTCTCTTTAATTCCACTTTGTTAATACTGTTGTGATTTATCATTATTTGTTGCATCTACAGGAGCCTTGTTCGTACTCTGTAATTTTGCCTCTTTCCCGTGCCTTCAATGACAGATTCCTTTCTGTTCATGGATTAAATACCAGGGAGACAAAGTGAATCACTCTTTGCTCGCTGGTTTCCTCACATACATTACCAGTGGTTGCTCATGCATTATCGTAGGCACTGCGCTGACGTGCCTCAAGACTATTTTAACGATGCCTTATATTCTGACAATTATCAGGTTATCATAGCCAGTTCATTGCTGCATAAACTGCGCCTCTTTAACTTTGCATCTTAGTGCTCACTGAGGTTTCCGCTCATTGGTAAGTCAGAATAGAGCTGGCAACATGGCCACTACCATATTTGTATTAGCGTTTAATAGGCACATACTTTATTTGTCAGCCAAATAACTCTCTTCCATTTTATCACGTGGAAGTTTTCTACGCTGTAAAAATGTACGCTGAATGTTTCTTAGTGGCTGTAAGTAACCATTCACGAATCTAATAAAAGGGATGTACACCTATAGCCATGAAAATTTGTCATCTTGTAAATATGACTTAGTAACCTTGAAAGTTGGTAGACAGGCACGGTGTTGGATGAAATTCAAAAGATCAGAGTTTCGTACGATTTGGCGAGCACGTAGTATGTTGTAGGAAGAAGCTGCCGTAGTCCTTCATGTAGCGTTATAAAATGTCTTTAGAACAGCACACATAACGTTACTTGCATGTACAACATTTGCCAGGTGTGATACCGGAGTTATAAGCATACCTGCAGACACAGATTTTTTTTGGGAAATAGTTTTTAATACCATTACTAGTGTAAGCTTGTGATTTTTACAAATGTCAGTATTACTTTAGTTCCACCAATCCCGTTTTTGCACAAGTAAATATGCAATATGTTTACAAACAAATACATTGTAAAGGTACAAGTATTTGTATAATTGTAAACAATTTTCAGTTCGGTTAACAACATTTTGCTGTGCACAAAACGTATGAGAAAGCTTTAGGGAAAACTGACTGAGTTGGAGAGAGGCCAAATACTAATAGTGTGAGAGAGTAGGTAGACAGAGCACAAGCTGTGAAACTGCTCGAGAGAATGAACGTGTGTGTGGATGTGTGTGTGTGTGTGTGTAGCGGACCTGGGCACCTAACATTTAACTTTACTTTTCTTGACGATATTCACTGCGAGAATATTAATTTTAACGTCAGATAAAACTACAAAAACTCATACCTGTCTTTATGTAATATTCTGTAAGGTATATCTTTATCTCGGGCTTCACGATCGCATAGATTTGACAACGCTGCGGGATCTGTTCTTAAATAAACTATCTACTTGCTGAATTTCATTTATTTCGCTCATTACAGAAATTTTTTTTTGTCACATATTACGTTAAAACAGTAAATTTTATGATTATGAATGGAATTTGTTTCTTAATACATTTCTGAATAATACTTAAAATGAATTTTACTGGTCTCTATGATGCAAGATTTGAAATGGTCCTAGCTCATTTTGAACAACACGAGATAGCACCAAATTTTTTCTTAAATTTTATTTTTTAAATTATAATATTACATTTACAATTAATATGAATGAGAACAAGGAGGAAGAATATAGGCGTGTTCGTAATTCCTAGTAAGAAATAGTTCTTTTGCAAAATTATATTACCCTGAGTGAGCACGAATGTGGTGTGTTATTCCTTCGGAGTAATTTTCTATACGTGGTTACGTTTTGCTTGCATGGATCGGAGGAATATCCTGCGAGCAGAACTCTAGCAGGGCTTCAGGGAAGTTTCGAAGTAACAGTTACTTCCAAACTTATATATATATATGACATATGCGTGTATGTATGAATACATACGTTCATATGTGATATATAGTGAGAGTAAGTTAGGCGTGTGACTGCTACGACTTGAAGAGCAGTTTGACGCGCCGACGTCTGGTGTGCTTGAAAGACGGCTTGCTACTGACTGCATGTGCGGGTCGCGTGCAGCGATGCGAACCACCCCCCCCCCCTCCACCCACACTCGCGGCCAATCAGTAGACGACGGTGACATCGCAGCCAGTGAGGAAGCCGTTTCATGGCGCCAGTCGAGTTCGAATAAAGACTGAAATTCCTGCGAGGCTATATTTGATGACGCCATACCCTGAGCGAGATTAATTTATCTATTTGACTAGGGGTTTCAGGTATGGGACAGACCAAGGATGGGGTAGCCTTGATATCCTTAATAATGTTTGTAAAAACTTTAAGTAATTTAAAGTTTAAAATGTTCTTAGCAGGGTTCAGAAGATTGCAAGGAATTTTATTGTAAACCTGGGAAAATATTTTAACGTATATTTTGCTGGTTCTCTTGGTGAATTTGCATTTCTGGGAAATAAAATGTGGGTATTCAAAACGCCATTATAATAACAAATTGGAATATCGAACATATTTATAAGCAGAGACGTGGAACATTCGGCAACGAGCTAGTCTCCACGATCCTTTGCGCACTCGATCATCAGGTAGTAGTTCATTGGCTGTTGCTCCAGTTTAACACCAGACCTGGTAGCACGTGATTCTGTTCTCATTTTCCTTGCAGGTTTGTCATTGTTTGAAAGTCGCTCGGGGCGTGTCTAACAAACTATCATACAATGCAAGCACACACGCTTGTGTACACGTAACTACAGTCCTCAGATGAACCTACGAAATTTCCGGGTCTCTATTTATAAGGTATTCATTCTTTTAAAGTAATTTGTGTGAAATACGCACATATATTTTGTCATATTTAACGCACGTTTTATGTGCTTAAATGTGCATTTTTCAAAACAAATGTTGTGGTTACATGTCTTATTGAGAGGTGGGCTACACAGAAAAATTAAGCGAGTTTATCCCCAACCCACAGGGGAAATAGTATAAAATTTTTCAGGGAATGCAAATGAGGGCTTTTCCATACTGTTGCCTGTTGTCCTCCTTTATCCTAGGAGTGATGGAGGGGAACAATGTACTTACTGACGATTAGGGACAGGTGTTTTTTGCGAAAATATTTGTGGTCGTACTGGACTTCAATTTCCTACATCCACAACCACAAATTTATGTGGTTTTGTCCAGGTGTCTACGCGAGAATACATGTTCCAATTTGATTGGGCCATTCTTATTAGCCTAAAGTACTCCGATACTAAAAGTCCGTGATTCGAAGGCAGGCACTTGAGGCACGTGACATTTGAAATCATCCAACCACGGAAGAGCATATGAACTACAGTGTTTTGGAGTACAACTGGTCCTGAAATCTTTCCGCGAAAACACCTCTCTACTGACGATACGACGAGGTAGCAGGTATTCTCTGGGTGCTGCTAGTTGAACCCAGGGGACAAGTGGCGTTTCTACGTCACGGTAACAATGTTTGTCCTCTATACCAGTATCATATTTGTCTCAGCTATTTATTTTTACACTTTTTCTGTCGCCAGTAATTGATTACTTGGCCTTGCCTTTTTACACCGTAGTTCCCAAGAATAATATAAGTAACCTTGAGTTACTTCGTCAGAATTGACTACATCACAATACTGATATATTACAACTGCATTCGCAGAGTACATTAACAACTGCGAACTGCACACGTAGCTGCTTCATGGCAAGTTGAACACATTTCAAAACCTGCACAATTTCTTAGTTTTGCTTATCGTCTGACATTTCACAAGCCACATATAATTTAACTGTCGTCGAATTTACGAACTAATAATTATGTATTGTATACGTGTCAGTGAAGTTGTTAGGAACCACAGTGTCAGAATTTCACCAACCGTGAGTTCTTACTACACTGAGTATATAAAAAAAAGGCAAATTTTAATGTATAGCTATTTAAAAACTACACATTTTATGTCATTAAGAGTACTTTCCATAATTCTAGGCCCACTTTTCTAGAAGTATGCCAACAATTTTTTCATTAAATGATATATAATTATGGACAAGGTTTTTTAAATATTTCTTTTTTCCCCCCGAATGTGTTGAACTAACCGTGACCTAACAATACGGCAAGCGAGGTGGCCTGAGGTTAAATGGCGCAGCAAACATGAATCGCCAGTATTTGCAGTGAAAATATCAATTATGTACAGAAATGAATCCTCGTTGGTATTAATACAAATATTTTTACGTATCTTCCGTGCACAATAAGAGATGTCACTGAAGCACTACCAGAACGCTGTAGCTATCTGCAATTGCATACATTTGCGACGGGAGTTAAGGATTTATGACGATATTAAGAGCACGGGCTAGCGCGAACTTTATTATTTTTTACGATCCGTCAAACACTGTTCGCATCGTAGACATATTAATGCCATTTGTGTAGAAATAAAATAAAATACGTTTTATAGTTTTGCTGAAAATGCACAAAATAAAATATCCATTTTCATAATTTGGAACACAAAATAAACAGGACAAAAAATTGGACAATATGTATCTATATTCACCAAGGAAAAAATACAAAAACATTTCTTTGTGAGTATACAAATTCATTTCTGCAGTTACGTTAGCTTTTTTTTTTTTTTTTTTTTAATTATTTGATGTGTTTCAGAAAAATCATAATCATGATTTTGCTTTGTGGCAATGAAAAAACTATGGTATTTATTATTTTATTTGATGCAAATTGCATCGCATGTGATATCTACAATTTTAAATACGGTATTTAGTACCAGAAATGTATTTATTTAATTTCATCCACCAACCTTGACAAATAAATGCCATTATCTTGTGTAGGACCCCTTACCATAATAAAACTATTTATGACTATATCACCTTTGTTATTTACTGCTGTGTAATATTCAGTGTTATTTTTATTAAACGTGCTTCACACAGGTAGGAAAAGAGAGAGCAATCCAATAATTTAGAATTCATGAGACAAAGAAGAAGCCTTTGTGTATGCCGTAATGTCGTGCCGATCCATAAAATATAGCGCAAAACATGTACTGTCAGCTTGTTTGATAGTGCGGTGCCATTACTGCCAACATATGGATGGCCGTGTCTCGTATTCCGGCCGGCTGCAGTGGACACAGTAGGCCCACGTGGTTTTCCATCTGCGAATACTGACGATGTCACTTCACACTCCTCGTCCGTTACATTAACACAAACTTGTGTACGTTACATAAACACATGCTTGTGTACGTTACATAAACACATGCTTGTGTACGTTACATAAACACATGCTTGTGTACGTTACATCAACATAAGCTTGTGTAAGTTACATCAACACATGCTTGTGTACTTTACGCTCTAAACCTGATGAATCAGAGGTACCAACCAGTAGATTTATGTTACTGAATATTCAGTTAAAGAGTAATTTTTGTAAAAATAAAATAAAATGCTACCATTGAATGAAAGCTACTAAAATGATCAGTATAATCTTACTGATTCAAGTGGAGTAAGTTTGAACCGATCTGCAGTCCAAAACAGTTTTAGTTATTTTGGTTTTAGAGTGTATAGGAAATAAATGATATTGATATATCACCACACTACCATGTATACAGCACTGAACACTCCACACTCGCTCCACCTGGAGCACGAGCACTTGAATCTTTTGTTCCGCCAACTTTCTCACCTATTTATAACGTCATGCATAATTTTACGCGCTTCCTATAATAAAATGCATTTAAATACCTGGCGAGTGCTGTCACTGGAAGTAAATTTTGTGCACACGGGGAGCAAAGAGAACGGGACTTCAGTGAGTGACAGTGTTCAAACTAGGTGTTAATATATCTCATATATACTGTAGTGATATGTGGGAGTCAGAGAGTTATTCATCACTGACACGAAAGCAGTGTCTTACGCAGGGCACTTGTAGACACAGACTTAGGACTAGGCGCTTTTGAGTTCCGTTGATGGGCGCGTTGATTATAGCCGGTTACCTTCATCTCCTATACAACGAGGTCTTGCGAGCCGATGAGGGTGATTGAGGTATGGAGCAACGCTGAAATGAAAGGGTGGGGGAAACGGGAGATCCCCGAGAAAACCCGCCGACCAGTGGCATCGTCCGGCACGATTCCCACATGAGAAGATCCGGGAGTGACCCGGCCCGGGATTGAACCCGGTTCGCCTTGGTAGGAGGCGAGCAGGCTAACCGCTCAGCCACCGCGAGCCCTTCTTCGCCAGTGTCCGCTGTCATGCCCTGCTGCCGTCCGTTTTCTTAACCACATTATGGCCATGTCTCCAATTTAAAGCGTACTATTTCGAGAGCACACTCTTTCGCACAACCTGGCGAGAGCACTGCTTCGCACTCTCGCTCTGCGAAATTGAGATATCCAATCTCTTGTTTTCTGTCCGACATCACGCAGATAGCTGATGCCTAAAGGCGCGAAATCATGTCAAGCTAAAATCAGGTCAATAGCAATTTAAAGTAATTTATATAATTTAAATAAATTCAAAATTAATTATATTACTACTGGGATAATGGCTATGGTATGAAATACTATTGTTTTATTTTATTCATTTGTGTCATGTTATTATGTTGGTACGTATGAATGTGTGACCTTGAGATTAAATAAACTCTTACAGACACACACTGAACTCAGCAAGAAGAAACGAAGATACCTTTCACAATTAGGTAAATTTGTTTCCTTGTCTATAGGAAACAGCATTTCATAATTATCTATCTGTAGTGGTGTAAAATATTTTCTTTCTTTTATTGGTCTTACAGAGTTCTGTGTGTGAGATTTAGATTTCATTAAGTATCATGGTTGGTAATGGACAGGCCAATCATACTAAAATAATAACATGAACTCACCATTGCCATTAAACTTCAAAGGTAAAATTAATAAATGTGTTTTCAGAGTAACCAAATAATGTTTGAAATTAGCAATTTTTTCCTTCACGTTGTAACTTAGTGCAACGTCTCCCACGGCTGAATATCAGACAGATACTCGTGTATTTTCATAAATAATTAAGTGGGGGACAATGACAACGAATATATGGTTCGTTATTTATTTGATAACTCTATATAGAGCCATTATGCTGTTTATGCTCTGTTCGATATGAAAATATTTAGTTTGTTACCAGATTTTGATGAAAAGTCAATTTTGCAAATGTTTTGGCTGATTTGCTTCAAAAAACGGTTTTAAACCAAGTCAGGTAACGTATATGGATATCTCCATTTCAAATTATTTCATCGTTGGAGTGACACATACCGCCAATATAGAAATTATGCACCTAATTGCTGTTTTTCTTAGTTCATAATTTTGAAAAATAAATAAAATAACAGTTTCACCTAAGCATAATCATTGCAGTCAAAATAATTTATTAAAGGCAGCGAATTCACAGATCGAATATTAAATTAGACCTTCTGTCATCCTTTATTTTGAAAATCGACTTCGTCTTATGTAGACGAGGAATGTGTAACGTGAACTGAGATACACATTGCCAAGTCACTTAGTCACGAGTCCTGCGAATCCTGTCCCCTGTCTGTATTCTTCCGCTATGGAGAACTAACCAACCCGGTCACCAATACTAGGACCCGTGTCTGCGAACTGTACACTTCTCCATGATAGAGTTCGCTAACGAGTCATGCTTGTTGGGCGAAAACGACATACATATGGTCGTTCACGCCTATCTCTTGTTATGACTTAGTCTATCCAATCCCACAATATTAGTTGTGAGCCTCATGGTGAGCGACGTAAAGCACAAACACCTCCCCCACCCAACTCCCTAACAGCTATCAGAATCTGTGCAACATTTACAATAGCCTTGAAGAAAGTTTCTCATTACTACTAAATCATCCAGGTAAATCCGGCCTTGGAATGCAGACTGTAGGTCTTTTTTCGTGCTGTTCTAATATTTCGGTACGATGAAGTTTACCCCTGTGGTGGAAGCAACTCGAAACGCGGGTAAGCCATGATTTGGTTCGAACATTTGTTAGATGTGATCTTAGATTAGTACAACACGTAACCCGTCTCCCAATTAGACTTTCGACATGAAGAGAGGACGTTAAAAAAAGGTTGAAATAAATAATTTTTGTGAATTTTATCCGTAAAGATATATTATACAACCATGAATGGCAAGACAAAGCCAGAGCCGAACAGTGAGAGAGTAGAAAAGGCTAAATTGTCGTATAATTCTTAAACCGGGGTACATGTATCAGTTTTCAAAAGTCTATAAATTTATGTACTTAAGCCAACATAAAGTACAGCGCATCCAACTTCGGCCGCTCGTTCGGGGTCCATCGTACAACTCGCAAGCTTGGAAGGCCACCTTTTTGGAAAAGAGATCCAGAGAATTTTGGTAATCACTATGTTTGGGTTTCAAACTCGAAATCGGTGCAAATCTGTTACAGATTTCTTAACATGTAAGAACGAAGCGACTTATACGTATTCCAGATAGAAACGGATGATAATGTGAAACTATGTTGTTGCGTCTAAGTATTTTAAGTAGCGATCTTCTTATTTCGGCCGCTCCAATCCGTCCTGGAAAGTGGAAATACTCGTAGACACTTTCTCCTAAGTGACTGGGTGATGTCAGCGAATCGCTGCTCACCAAATAAAATGAGTTTTTAATTCGAGTCGCTGTAACAAAGTGGCCGCCGCGAAGGTAGCAGCAGAGGGAACACCTGGGGATTAATGTCGGGCTGGCACGCCAACGGCGGCCATTACGCTGCATAAACGACGTGATTAACACCTCGCAGCTGATGGCCGCAGATTACAGACCTCAAGTCTCGCGGGTTTATTACAAGTGGCCGTCGCAGACAGCGGTCGTGCTGGACCGCACCCATCTTCTGGAGAGACACGTGTGTCTGTCCAGATATGACACTTGAGCATGTATCCTGGATCTTGCCCTGACGTGACAACGCTACGAGCAATCCGTACGGCAGGCCAAACTGCTCCAAATATGCCGTATTTGGCCACAAGTCAATGAAAGCTGCTGTGTTGTAGGTATCGAAACACTACTGAATGTTAAACTTACTAAAATTACCTTATGAAATGCGATTTTTCACAAAAAAAAATATGGATTACACGATATCGAGCACTGAGTCAGAGAAGAGATTTGGATGGCTCTTAATATTGAGGTTTTGAGAACCGATGAGGGCAATTTAGGTGACTATGGAGCAGCACCGGTATGAACGGGGGGGGTAAACGGGAGATTCCCGAGAAAACCCGCCGACCAACGGCATCATCCGGCATGATTCCCACATGCGAAAATCCGGAGTGACCCGGCAGGGGATAGAGCCCGGATTGCCTTGGTGGGAGGCGATCAAACGAACCGCTCAGCCACCGTGGCCTCCCTCGGGAACTGAGCCCCAGAGAAGTTAACTCAGTAGGTTCACAACTCTTTGGTAGATTCTTGTAGGTTACTTGAATTGTGGTTAAATGAGAACTTTTGAAATCCACATCTTTTTAAATACACGCAATTCAACTTGAACACCTCTTGGTTTACACTCGTTCACGCTAGCAGAAAAATGAGGAAAAACGCTCACGTATCTTAATTTACTATCACTAATGCAAATTTTTAAATAACTGCAAATGAAGTAGATTTATTCTTGGTCTACACAAGTTTAAGTAAGTATTTGAGCAAGTGCAGCATATAAACGTTCCCAAATTTTTCACTGCGCTTCGTGATCGATTTATGGATTTTAACGATTACATGGACGGCAGTCCTAATGCTCACATGTGGCATGTAGCACACCCAGATGATATACATGAAAACTAAGCACGGCTTTCAATAGAGTTCAATTTACTGTGAACCGTAACTATGTTTCTCAACCTAACCTGGTCCTGACCTCATCGCTATTCCTCCCAGAATGCTAGAGTCAAACCCTAAAGGGTTATCCTGGGAACAGTGCTTCATTTCACGTAATACCTTTAAACTTCTCTAGTAGCCCGCATACATTCTGGTCTTACGGCTTTCCGGAAAACATTGCCAAGCCGACCCAACCTAGATTCGCCAAACTCATCACCCCTCTACGTAACGAAATTATTTGACTGAACATTCCATAACATAGCAGAATGAACGAGCTACTGCTTAATTTACAGTGATTATCATTGCACTGAGTGTAATACGTACGAGGGTAAAACTAAGACAAGATGCAGAGCACCTGTTTGTTTTGGCACCATGCCTTTATTTTCCGACATTATCACAAAATGTATTTAAGCAATTGTCATAGCGTAAAATGAGGTTCCCCAATCTTGACGATAGAAAGTGGTGTCTCGTGCATTCATTTGTCCAGCGACGACTTAGGGCCAGTTGCACCAACATCGCCCCCAATCCGAGATCAAGTGATCTTAGTTCCGAACAATGATCCACTTTGATCTTGGTTCCAATGTAAAAGTGTTGCACGAACGAAATTTCGGATCTCCGATACTTTGATCTTGGTTCCAAAGTGAGAGATCAAGATTAAGTATGAGACAAATATTTTCCTATTGGTTCGTAATATATGACGTCATGGAAGTAGTCTTATTTTTCACAATAGATAGAACTAGATGTGCGATGTTTGATCTGTTTTAAGTGAATTATTGTTGTACGAATTTTACTGAATAATAATGAAGTGCGTATAATGTTGTTTTAATTTCCCAATAAAACAATCGACCGTAGTTCTATCTTTTGGTGTATTTTGGAACTACATTCGTCGATGATGGCTGCTGATCTCGGATCGAGTTTTGGAACCGCCAACTTCAGCGGTTTTAAATGAACTTAATCTCGAGCTCCAGTCCAGTTCTGAACTAGAATGGTGCAACAGTTTTCTGTGTCGATCTTAGATGCGAACTCGGATCGAGTTTCGAACCACGATGGTGTAACAGGCCCTATGTGAAAGAATAAGTGGTGAAATGGCTCAATGAGCAAGACGCCACTTTCTATGGTCGAGGGTGGATGACTTCATTTTACGTGATTATAAATGTGTTTGTATCTTGGTCTATAGTTTCCAGTTCACCTACAAAAATACAGGGTAAACTTACCCTCGTAGTTCAGTATTAGAGTGCGGAGAGAATGTACTCACGGAAAGCCGCTAGACAATGTCTTCCATCTACCTGGAGCCAGTGGCGCGATACCGCACGCGTCTCATGTCCAGATCGGAATATTCCCAAGTTTACCAGTAAACAACTTGTCACTACAGTTGTGCACAAGTAGTCTTGCCACGGCGAGGTAGGCCCGTCTTTATAAACCTCAGCGCCATAGCCACCAACGACATTCCAGGAGTGCTGCACGTAAATATATGTTACACGCAGACTTCCCTCCTACGTGTCGTCGCTCAGGCCGCACACGCCGCACATACAGGCGTTCTCACGTGTGGATTGTGTGCGACTGTCGACCTTAAGAGTTATTATAGTTCAGACATATCTTCTCTACATTCGATTTCCACGCAATTAACGCGTATCTCGGCAAATAAATATCCTGGGAATACGGCTATTTTTCCAGAAAATACAAATACAAATAATCTAAGCCCACACAGTTTTGTTTTTATCAAATTAAGTGTATTCCAAGAAAAAAAATGATGAAAATTGTATTTAAAAAATCGCATATTTAGAGTTTTCTCGCGTATTTTCCTTGCCAGCTTGGAGAAAAGTAAAACCATATCTAAAGTCATAGTTAAATACTGTATATGGACTTGCCCTGCGTGTAATAAATAATGGAGACCACGGTGATGTAGTGGTTGGACTACTCGCCTCCCACCTAGCCGAACCGAATTCGATTCCCGGCTAGGTCGCTCGCTTCCGGATTTTTTTCACGTGGGAGTCGCGCTGGACAATGCCGCTGGTCGGCGGGTTTTCTCGGGAATCTCCCGTTTTCCCCGCCCCTTTAATTCCGGAGCTGGTATGTTCTCAACTTGTTTCACCCTCATCAGCTCTCAAGACATCGACGATAAGAGCCGCCGGAATCTCAACACTTCGCTCCACTCTAATAAGGGGCCAACGTTACAGATCTAACGTGCAGATAAAAGCTTGACGATGCACGCTGGTTCAGCGCCTTGCGCGTATAGGCTAGGGGCCGCTGGGCGCACGTGTTATTGTCGCCCGTATCGCCATGCCTCACCTCGGGAGTGTTCATGTGAACAAGAGGCGACAGTGAGGTCGGCCTTCGTACATATGTCGAGTGTGTCACCGTTGTCCGTGAGTAGACAACATGTAACGGCGGCACATCACATGACTTGCACCGCAGCATTCCACACAAACAACTAACTGGAACAAGTCGCAACACGCATAATAAAATAGCTACAAAACTGCACGCACGAGTTGACTTTAGCTGCAATATCCCAAAGATCATAACTTTGTGTTTAAAACAATAGCGGCGGTGACATAGCACTGTGTTATAAGTTAAAGACGGTTCACCATAAAGTGAGCAATTTTGAAATCAACCTTAGAAACAAGTCACTGCTCCTAACTTCATATATTTTGACGGGTGCACTGAGGGACACGTGCCCAGTAAAGTTGGTAACGATGGATGGAAAGCAGTTCCATATCTTAAAGTCGAATAAAAAGTGCTAAGTAACCATTTGTGATAACTCAAATTATTTATTTCGCTTTCTGTTTTTTTGAATGCACCGAAGTATAAAAATTACCAGATTTGTGTAATATTTAATTTTCCAATAATTTCAAAGATTCTCCTGACTGACGCATGAATAAAGTAATGAGGCCCATGGCAATATTAATATTACATAAGGCGGAAGAATACAGAGGGTGCAAACAAGTAGATCTTGCTTACGGTTTTGCTAATTTTCCCGTGAACGGCCTATTTTATAGTCAACTCCATACATGATAGGTTTTCAGGGACGTAGTTGAATGACAAAATGAGATGGTAGAGCTTTACTGAGACTGAGGGGTTTATATAGACACGATGCACTTACAATACCATGGCACGGTACTTACTATTAAACACTCGGCGCAGTGCTATTGACTGATATTATTTTAATTCTACATTATTATGCTAACTCACGCCACTACTTGGTTAAACTAAATTAGACTGTCTCCACCTTTAACATGGTTTCCGGAGGCAGTATCTAGTAGAGAGGTTAGCGGCGATAGGACATACCCATTCTGCGTTCCCCCTTCGAGCTGTCCGGACGTGGAAAGACGACACTCCCTGCCTTGTATTGGTCTATATCGGCATGTTACTTGCTAAGAAGTCCAGGGTTGCCTGCTGGGGGAGGGAGTTAGGGCTGTCGGCCTTGTCGTGATACGTTCTTGTGATTTCTGGTGTCCTGGTTTAATGTGAAGTTTGGCGGCCGTGTTCAGGGGGGGGGGGGTGGAGGGGATGTTGAACAAAGGTCTACCATACAATCCTAACAACTGGAGCGGGACATTACCTTTTCCTTTATTTAAATAATATTCATTTCGATGCTTCACTTTTTTTTCCCGAGAATTTAATTCTGTAGCAACTTAATGAAAGCAAGTGTACAATATTTGTACTGTTATTGTGGTATATTAATCACATTAATGTAGTAGGTCCACCCGATTCTCACAACAATACTGTCAGCGTGATCTCACACAAGCAATCAGGGTATCGGTCCGCACGCCGAAATAATTCCTCTCAAATTGTGTTTCAATAAACTTAACTTCAGTGTTTTACTCTCTTAACAAAAGCCCTGACTTCATGGACTTTTAGGCCTACGTAAGTCTACCTTACAATATCAATTAAAAATTTTCCGTTACTACATTCATTTTCGTTGCTAAAATTTGTTGCTCTGTGCAAGTTCACTCCATAAAGAGACACCTTCCTGTGTTGAACACTGAGCGCGATACACATTTTCTGACAAACTAGAAGTGAGTGGCCTGTATTCTTGAATGCATGATATTCATGTTCTGTCGAACTCTGCATGCCCATTCACAACAGCAGCTATGAGGCAGGGAATGTAGGGAGGTAGTGTAAGCGAGGCCTCGTCTGTGACAAGCACCTGCCGCTGGAAGGTGAGAAACCATGTGACGCTGCTGGCTCTGTAGACACCAAACTGCTAACATCGTTCTCCACTACCGCGCGCTGTTAAATAACGCGCCGCGAGACTCACGTTTCTTTACACATGTAATATGCACACGCGGGACGAAAACCCACTCACCTGATCGCTCCCGGCCGCTGTCGGTACTCAGCTGAACAACTTGACCTCTTCGTACAGTAACAATGGACTTTCCCGTCTAGCCGTACGCGTTCTACACTTTGGCGCATTATTTCCTCATTTGCATTTCACTATACACTGTATAACCTTCACCACTGACCGGCTGCCTGTCAATATGACGTCGTGTTAAAAGTGTCCCAGTGAAATGCTTTTTCCTACGTTACAATAAAATACAATTAATTCCTGTTCATCAGAGTACTTTCACATTGAGTTTGGCTGACGTACCTAATATAACGTCGGCAATACTCAAAGTGTTAAAACTAAACAGCAGATACAGTGCTCGTCAGTTTAGTTTGTGAGCGGCAAGCGAGCAAACAAAGTGCCTTGTTACATCTGTGTGATGATAATACCCTATGTACAATGTGAATGTACGAGAATGTGCAGTGCGAGAGAATGTACAGCGAGAATATACAGCAAAAATATAAGGTGAGAATGTACAGAGATGCACTACGAGAAACAGCGAGAATGTACAGTGAAGATGTACGCGAGAGAATGTACAGCGATAGTGTACAGTGAGAACGTACAAAGAGAACTCACAGTGAGGATATACGTGTGAGAAAGCACAGAGAGAGAGTACAGCGAGAAACAGCAAGAATGTACGGCAAGAATGTACAATGTGGATGTACAGTGAGAATATATAGTGAGAATGTACAGTGAGAATGGGGGCGCGGTGGTCCAGTGATTACTCGTCTCCCATCTCGGCGAACATGGTTCCACTGCCGGCGGGGCGGCTCCCGGGTTTTCGCACATGGGAAACGTGCCCGATGATGCCACTGGTCGGCGGGTTTTCTCGGGGTCTCCCATTTTTCCCGCACTTTCATTCCGGAGCCGCTCCATACCTCACTTCACCCCCATCGGCTCTAATGCCCTCGTTGTTAAGAGCCACAAAAATCTCTCCACTTCACTACTATAGCGAGAATGAGAGTTGAACGCGGGCTGATGTTTTAATTTATGTGTATTCTAATTGCTCGTGTTGTATCTTGACGTTTTAGAATGTTGCTCTGCCCTCAACAGTCACCAAGCGGTAAATATATGCGGTTCTCGGTAAAGTGAGCACTTTTTCAAAATCCTGCTTTACATCTTCTTGTATGCGTGTTGTGTATTCATCCGTCTTATGTAAAATTAACATTACCACGGGCCTCATCACTTTATTCATGCGTTGGTTAAGCGAAGTTGTGGAATTATTATAAAAGTAGTTATTATACGAAACTGGATTTTTACACTTCCGTGCATTCAAAAAACAGAAAGCGAAAGAAATAATTAAAGACATCACGAATAGTTACCTAACACTTTTTATGCGACATTACGAATTGGAACTACTTTCTATCCATCCATCATTACCAACTTTACAGGGCACATGTCACTCGGCGCGTCCGTTAAAATATGTGCAGGCAAGGGCAATGACTTTTTTCTAAGGTTGTTTTCAATAGTACTCACTTTATCGTGAATAGCCTTTAAGCTGGTCGGGGCTGTAGATATCAACATAATTAGACCTTCAGCAGCGAAGTGTCACTAGCCACAGGAAGTGTTAACACAAGGGGGGGGGGGGAAGGTATTAAAGTGCCAGGGCAGACAGAGAGCATGCTGGAGGTTGAGGGCCACATGAGCAGTGCTATTGGCGCCAGCCCCGCCCCACGTAGCCTGTTAGCAGCTAGCCGTCGGCCGACCTGATTGAGTGTTTAGGTGCACGAAGGCCGCGAGCTACACGCACAGAACGCTCGACACAATACAGATGCCAAACAGCTGCTCTTCCCACGTACTTCAGCGGTGCAAGCCTGCAAAATGGCCTCAACGGTCAGCAACGTCCTGGAAACGACATTCGCCAATCAGCGCCCGGCAACCAATCAGAACACAAGGCCCGTTCCCACAGCCTCGCACAGCCAATCAGGGAGTGTACGTCCAAATCACAGGAACCGTCACGCCATTTTACCTGTAAGTATTGTTAACTGGCACTCCACTACAGCCTCCACGCTGCAAGCTGCCTGATGTCCAGGGACGGGAACAATTCACGACTTTGAAGACCTGTAGGATGGACTCCACTATATATTATCTAGCTTCAACCATGTGTTCATTGGGTGTTGTCTCAGAGGGTAGCAATTTTTACCTCAGATCAAGTTTCCCTGTATTGTATTGTAAAGAGCTTATTAACCCCACCCCCTCCATCAGTGATATGCCTGAGGACTTATCAAGGGACGGTTTACAAACTAAGTTATAACATAACATAAACTAACACCAACACCTTACCTGGGATTCGAACCCAGAACCTCCCGCACACTAGACTGCCGGCACACCAACCAACTGCGCCACGGGAGGTCGACTGGTGTTTCCCTGCAGATCTCTTATTGGCATAGTGTTCTCCTGGGCGTGTATGATAAACTATGGTACGATTGTATACATTGCCCTTAAAAGAATTCGCAAAATTTGACTGAGCCTAATGATGACATTTTCCACTCCTTCCCTGGGCAGGATCGGTTCTAATGGTATGAGACGAGTCTTGCTGAAAAAAAAAAAAAAAGGAAGTTACGATTCTTGTTAAGTGAACAGAAAATCTTTTCGTAGTGAAGATGAAAGTTTAGCATTGATGAATACTAAAATTAATTGCGCGTTCATAGCATAAATTTCAGTTCGAATATATATATATATATATAAAACTTATTTTTATAGCAGCCATATTATTTTAATTATTCAGTATTTGTTAAAAGTATTTTGAATTTTTACCGATGGTATAATACAATGATTAAAATTATAATGAATAATACTGAAGAGGTTATTCTTTAATTTATGTGGTAAAGGAAATGTGAAGAATATACATAATAATAGTGCCCTTTCTATATCAAAAATTAGGAAGAAATATCGCAATTGAAATGAATCTTAGAAAAAAAGTTGTTAGTGGTTAATGTTTTTGATGAAATCCATACTGAAAATGCGAGACATCTGTCAGATCTATTCCGAGAATTACAGTGACTATTTCCCGTCTTGAGGCGAAACTTAAACAGTCAGAAACAGTTGGAAATAGTAACTACTGAGTTTACTACGAGTCCAAAGTGTCTAATATATAATTTTTTAAATATATATATATTTATTTATACACTTATTGATGAGCAGATACGGCGGGGAGCTGTGTCGCATAGTGGTGCTGGCAAGGTGAATCACTATGCCGTCTGAAAGCAAGTAAGGCGCTTCTCAAAGTGTAACGTTTGCATATCGTTTAACTTTTTGCAAAAGGTTATTTTCAAGTTGACAACAACATTAGTCACGTATTTAAACTTCAGATATCAATGTTAGTTTATAATATAATTTAAAACCATTAGAACGTAACCCAATAGACTGTTGTTGCTGCACAGTTTACTAAGGTACTAAAGTACTTGACAATAATTTTTGGTGATAAAGAGGGGAGAGGTAATTACCACAGCTGTGGCAAAGAACCGAGGAGGCAGTGATCAATATCGACCTCAAGATGTTGCAATGGCAGGAACTTTATTATAGTACTGGCGGCAATGTCAGCCATGTTGTTTATCAAGAGTGGAAATATTTAGCACCTTTAAGGAAGGACAACGGGTTGTTGAGATTCTCTTTTTATTTACATGCTATCTTATGCAGAGCTTTTCGTGGGTTACTGTACAAGGTAGTTAGGAAATGTTGACAGGTCTATAGCGAAGGTGTGGAACGAAGTATGCAGTAGCTGTAGGAGGCATGGAAGCTAATGGTCTGTAAGGAAGTGGAGGAATAACAACGTTATAAGGCTTGCTGGAGAGACATGAGGAGACGCTGGCAGGTTGACAGGTGATGGGACAAGACGCAGCTACGCGTGGAGGTTGTGAACAGTGTCTGTGTCACATCAGCTGTGAGAACCTGTAGCGCCATCCTGTCACACAGCGCACTGCAGGGATGTGAAGTGTCGCGCCGAGCCTGCATGCAGACGACTGTAGCCAGAGCTGCTTCTCAGTTAACTCATCACTTCTGGACAGAACCAATGCATGTACGTACCTACACAGTTAACATTTTCCGTGTATTTACGGAAGTTTTTACAATGCACAGTAAATATACGGAAACGCAATCCGTAATGACGAAAAACCGAGTTAAGGACGTAAATACGAAATACGGAAAAATCTCCGTATTTTCTATAACTTCGGGTTTCGGGCACGAACAATGGCGAGTCTACATGAAGCTTTCTTCGCCACTATAACCAGAAAATTATCGTTTTTGCGGCAGTTAAGATTATCCATGTCACTAAGACCTGTTCTTTCAAACATTATAAAGTAGCAAAATGGGTATGTAACGCTCAACAACACTTAAAATGTACTAACTTTAATAGAAACTAAAAAAGTTGCTTATGTGACTAATATAAAAATTCAAAAGTTATACCAGATTCATCATGTGAGCATTGTAAGTTGGTGGTTAGGGTCATGAGTTTGTTACTTATTGACTCTGGTTCAAATCTTGCGAAAGTATAAAATATTTTAACTTTTTTAAATATATAATTTATGGACAGTAGAACACCCACATAAAGAAAATCAAAATAAAATAGATATTAAAAATGGTCTAAACTAGAAGTACAGAAAACTAACTAGGGAATTAACGGAGAGGTTCCGTGAATTTAACGTAAAGTCCGTTTTTGAAAATCAATGTGTCCGTAATTTTACGGAGAGTTTATGGACACCTCTGGATAAAATCTTACCAGCACTTTTCCGTAAAATGAATGATTTTTTTTTAAACAGTGTAACTGCACTTGTTTTCATATCAAACCACTGGCTTGCGTCCTTACAGCAATCATGGCAGAGAACCGAATATGTCGTTATGTTTTAACTGCTTATCAAAAGTAACGCGTTGTTCACATAATTGGCTTGATGTTTCTTACCATTCCAAAGGGTCGTTCTATGGAGTCATAGATGGAGCTAGTGATTTTTCGCGAAAAAAATTTTGATTACAGGGTAGACTTCAATACTATAGGCACTCAACAGCAGTTTATCTATTGTTATTGGTCGCTGTCTGTTTGAGAAGCAGTTTTCATATCTGACAGGGCCACTCAGAATTCGGCAACATCGGCACGGCCCCTACGTGGTTCGTATGCAGACAGTTATCAAGTGCGAAAAAGTAATTCAGCCAATCAAGATAAGTAAACGACCCTACAGTGTTTTGAAATATAACTTGTCTTGAAATATTTTCGCGAAATTTCACTACACCTAATCATAGATATTATTTATTACTGTCTACACTGAACTTCTTGGCTACTCACTGCCAGTTTTTTTTTTTTTTTTTTTTTTAGAGAGGAGTGCAGTAGATTAGTTGATTTTGAGCGGTCAAGAAGATCTATGCGTGCTAAAAGTCCCTGGGAACGTTGATTTCTATACGTTACGGGATACATACTGGACAGAATGAAGAAACAAAGAAATATTTCAAAATCGCCTTATTATCAGTGAACATAAGCCAATAAATGCCTATCATGAAACCTGGCACGAGAGGACAAATGCTCAGCACAGCGATGTTGCTTAGCTTAGCTGCTAGTCAGCATCAGTGGGAGAGTATCATGCGAAACAATTTTTGATAGTCAGTAAATCGATTGTTTCTGAAGAGTTTGCAGATAAATTAAAAACTAAAATAAAGTGAATTGTATTTATAAAATGATTACAATAAATAATACAAAATAAGCTTAATTATGCAGATCAGCAGATATTTCCATTTTAATATTAAGTCGATTTGAAGGTTGCAGTTGTAATTTATATTTCTTGTCTGCTACCTTATGCTTTTCTGTAGGCCTGAATACTTGTAAAAACACGTCACGTGAATCAACCTCTAATAAACTACCTAGTTTTGATATTACTACACTGCCTCCTCTGCGTTCAGTAACTTCGGTGTTCTCTAAACCGTTCTAACATCACACATGAATCGACCGCCAACGATCATCAGTGCCCGTTAAGAATACCAGACAACTCTATGACGTTACTGAAATATTCAAGTATCGGAAGGCGGTGCCAGTGTCCTACACTCTCAACGAGAGTATGCATGTTATGTTAGAAATACAAATACGGAATGTCACACTATCATTGCGACAAAATTCGACGGGTTATAGGTAATACAATGAGGAACAACTTTTGTCAGAGAACGGATGTCCTGAAACACTCCGTATAGGCGCTAGGCGTTTTAACGCCTGGCAGGTTGGCAGTTATCAATGCACTCAACAGGCGTTACCTGCCTACCTCCGAGGAGATTGTGTAGCACTATAGGTGGGGTAGTAATAACAAGTAGGAAGACGTTTGTAGGCTGCAGTACTTTACTCACTTCCTGTTACATATTCACACACGTTAATGTAAAGACACGATGCATCGCCTCTCCAAGTGGACAGGAGTGGTTCGGACCGCTTTGCGTGAACAGTCAGGTGTACGAAGCGCAGTCACAGTGAACATATGATGTCACGTGTATCTGGCTGTGCATTGCTTGTTGTGTTCTGCTCGGCCTTGAATATTGTGTTATACATTTGGCGACGTTGGGTCCCAAATTTATTATGTTGCCTAGTGTAACGTTAAAACTTTTACTAAGTGTTTGGCTGTGTAATAATATGTGTATACACTTGTTTAACTGTTCCAAATCATTGGTATATATTAATTCCTTTGGTATTATTTAAAATTGTTTTGCTCGATGGCCACTGACAGCGCTGAGTTCACTCGGTGCGCCATGCCGTGCCATGCCATGCCGTGCCATGCCGTGCCATGCCGTGCCATGCTATGCCGTGCCATGCCGTGCTTTGCCGTGCCATGTCGTGTCGTGTCGTGTCGTTTCTCTAGAGAGTTTCTGACTGACCTTGACTAAGAAGGGTGTCGTTCCTGTCCAACTACGCTCCGAGGTGGACTTGTCCGTTGGACTCTCCAGTCCTCGACGCTGATGGGCCGACATGCAGTCGGGCTCTTGCTTACCTGTTTCTACCACTCACCTGGTTTCCCGTCCACAGCTTGCCTTTTTGCAAGTCGTGGTGCGGCTTAAACCGAAGATCGCGACGTGTCCTGTGCTGACGACTTCGTCAGCTTTAAGGTAGCATACCAGAGCTTGTTCCTGAGGTGGTGCACTTGGGGGTCGAGTGTGCTCTTCCAAATACTTCAATTTCCTAAGACTCCAAGCGAGGTTGCTGTTCTTCGCACTGACGTCGTGTGGACATTCACCGCTACCTGGGTTGAGAGTAACACAAGTTGCATGAAACTGCTGATTAAAATATTCTCTGTCTTCAATTTAATTTTACGTCTTGTGCGACGTCACCATTACGAGTTGGTGAGCAAGTTACATTTTACTCAACATTTTACTTGAATGCTGCTTAAGGTTTGGCAAGCGTTGTATATGCGCGGTTATACACCCAATTGTGGTATTCTACCCAGCTTGTTAAAATTTCTTTCTCTGTTTATGTGAAATATATGTAAATTTAAGTTATTATTTGGTATCAACAAGTAAAAGAAATCATACTATTCACTGTTTCTATTAACTGCACAATGGCACATATCACTGCTCCTAGTCTTAGACATGTATGAACCGACATGTATGAACCGTAAATAATGTATTTACCTAATAATATAATATCTGAGAAATGTTTTGTAGAGCTAATTAGTAATGATTCCTACATATCATTAAGGGCGGGTGGAAGGGTGCTGTGCTAGGGCCCCTACCTTAGTTACACCTGTGAATCTACATCATGAGAGCCAATCGTGTCGACAGCCTGTGTCAGAATTACAAAGGAAAAGGTGTTTTATTAGAGACGAAAATAAGCACGCCTCAGATGTAGAGGCGGTCGCTGGTGAGGTTGCCACTTGGACGTCAGGCCGCGACCTTGGGGGAATGTTCCCACGTGACATAATGGCGGACACTGTCGTCGTATCGTCGTGTGGCGGCGGCTGGCGGTGTTCTCGAACTCCTACCGTTGACACACACTACATATGCCGATTTCAAATCGAGATTTTGAAAATTGATTGTATCTAATTCATATATCGATTATTGAAATATATATTAAGGCTGCCAATATTTTCAATATCAATTTATAATTTTACGTTATGTGTTTTCCACTGTCGTATTTATGGATTGTTTGTTTTTTTATGGAATTTCATTATTTCGTCGTTGATATTATTACGACTTATGGAAAATAGTATTTATGGATGTATAAGTTTGTTCCCAAGGCCATGGCACATCTTAGCACCTAGAATTGGCGCTGTGTTCGTGCAACTGGCCCAAAAAGATCGAAAATCGATTTAATTTAATCGATTTTTTCCATGCGATATTATATGCACATAGATATTCTGTGCCTCGATTTAGATCGAGCCAAGAAATCGATTACGTAGGTCAAGATAGGCTCGCGTATCCAAGCCCCACGTCCCAGGGCCCAAGGCAGTATCTCCAAAGCAGGGCTGGTGAGCAATTTGCAACATGCTGACCCTGCCTGGGGCGGGCAACACGTGCGGGCTTTTCTTCCTGCCCTTCCCCTCCGTCGTTCTCCATACAAGCGTGGGTCAACCCGCCAGCAGGTTTGTGAACTCTCAGCCTGGCCAGCTTGCAGCATATTATCATCGCCGCCTGTAAGAGCTATCAGCAGTCAGCAGTCAAGACCCGGGGCATAGGAAATCTCCCCAGCCAACATCTCGTCACAACAACAACAATGTAACACATATTACAATTAAAAAAATACAATGAAAACGAAATAATAACACAAGCGGATTCTTTACAGCGAATTTTATACTCCATTCACTGTCACTTCCAACTTTTCTGAAGCCCTACGAAACTTCTACTTCCACGATATTCCTACCCCTCATGCAAACAAAGCTTAGACAGAGAGTACACGCGCTGCATTCGTGCGCACTCTGTCTAGTAATATTTTGCAGGAGAACTGTTTTTACTAGGCATTATCAATACACCTATTTCTTCTCTGTATTTATTCATATTCGTTACAAATTAAACATTATAATTTACAGAAAAAAATAAAAGTAAAAGCTCAGTTTGACCAAAAATAAGACACGCCACGTCAATAAAAGTATAAACCGCTTGTGATAAATGGAGTGTTTAGGAAACAACCAAACACGTCATACATGGTTTGTTTTTTCAAAGGTTTACTTGACAACCTGTCATAAAAGAATAAAAATGGATCGCAAGTCCCATACCCCTCATGTTTAAACACTACAATCCTCTGAATATTCGAAGGTTAGAAAATTATGCATCGGCTGCTGCCCCATTGAGCAGCCAATGAACCCAAAGTTGTCAAAAATTCCTCCTCAAAACTGAAACCCGTAGAAAGTGCTGAAGGGAACAGAGAAGTAGCTTACTGATTATTTCTGCAGCTGAATATTATGGATTTAATAATGATTTCTGCTGAATTACAGCGAATTCCAAAACTCAGAGACACATTTCTAGTTCGTGCATTGGTTCTACATTGTATAGTAGTTCATTAACTTACACACCACAGTTATTGGTGGGTATTTAAACTATCCGTTGTTCAGGTTTATTGTGTCTGTGAACTGCCCTACATGCAAAACATGATTCCGTCCTTGTTGCCTTGCTATATATAGTTCCGGATGTAGAAACTCGTTGGAGTAACTCGAGTGCTGGTGCATTGAAGACGTGGTTCTAGAACGAGCATGATATAATTGGCATACTGCGTTTATAAATATGTACTGATAAATTAACCAACGTAAATTGCAAAATGTATGTATCATTTTCCCAAATTCTTTTATTAAAAAAATTATTATTATATACATAAATGGTTTTTCATGCCATATTGTAATCATTAAATTACGCCTTAAAATGAATCTGTTAAGCCAGTTAACTTATTCATAAATAAAAATGAATTTTATTACTTGTCGTTTGGGATTCAACCGTGTGTCTGTAAACAGAATGCCCCCATTTCCTTCCAGTTTGTTTTACCAAATTTACTTATTTTCAGTTTACCTTTCGTTAGTTGCTGAAAAAATGTGTGTAAAAGTTTTAGTCTGTCATGATACTCAGAGTGATTACTCGGCAGTTTTGGGACACTGCTGAGAGAAAATAAAACTACTATTCTAAGTGTTTTGGGACAGTCAAAGAGGAAATTTTACTCGCAGAGTAACGTTTTGGAACGCCGCCCTGCGTCCCAACCACAAATCATCCCGGAAATTACTATTTAAAATACAGTTTTCCTTTTGTTTTATGAATGTGTGTCATGTAGCCAGCCGGACGCAGATTTGTCGTGCGTGGCGAGGAGCAGTGCCGTAGTTGTCGCACACCGAGGTAACTACGGTACAGAGCTCGGTTCAGAGCGGGGGCGGGACGCAGGCTAGCCATGCCGCACGACTCGCCAATAAGTTACCTGTCATTATTGTCGGTGGTAAGTAATTACAGCGGCGGGCAGGCGTGTTCGCGGACGTTACACGCAGACCCCTGACCCCGACTGCAGAGGGCGCAGCGGTCAGTCCCGCCCATACAACACCTCACCCCCCGCCGACCCTCTGACAGAGAGAGAGAGTTCGCGCGCCGAGCATCGTACAGCCCGCACTACGACACTTCTGGTATTGCAGTCTCCAGGGGCGCTATTCCAAGATGGCTAACCTCGCGTTGTCGTGACTCACTCCTACAGACTACTTGCCTCCAGGAGACCACGACAGGTAGGCGAGAGGCGAGGTGTAAAAGTGGGTCGTTTTAGACGTTTGAGCATGCGGATTTCGTCCGGAGGCGAGTAGTCTGTAGGTGTGAGTCACGACAACGCTAGGTTAACCATCTTGGAATAGCATCCCAGGCAACTTCCGTGTCCTACTGTGAGAGCACTTCTGGCTTACACCAATACTATATATATATATATATATATATATATATATATATATATATATATATATATATATATATACTAATCCGCCCTGCTCCATCACCATCATTCTCCCCACGCGATGCAGCCAATCTCTTCATTTTTCCAGAGCTATCTTTTTTTTCAAATTAAATGGGGTGCTCGACCTCTATTTCAAAGTGTACAAGGGGAGGCCACGCCTATAAGTAGAATAGTTTGGCCAGTTCGAGGACAGTGGTTCATCGAGGAGGAATGAGGATTGTTGTGACGTCACACTACGCGGTGGCCGTATTTGTTTACATTAATAACCCCGAACGCTATCTTAAAAATGCATTACCTTTCTTGACCCTGGCCCGGGATGACTCTTTCAAGTTGAAAAATCGATGAAAATAACAAAAAGACGTAACCATTTTTTTTTTTAGTTTAAAACTTCTCAAAATTATGAAAAATTAAAAATTAAAAAAAGCTTGATAAAAATTGGAGCCGTAAAATTTGTTAGGAAAAATACAGACTTAATAGTCTATGCATGAGGTCAAAGGCGAAATTCTCGTAAAGATTTCGGAACACACATCTATGTGCATAGCGACCAGCAGACCACTGACTCCGACAATGTTTTTCATTAGTTATTAAGTCGGCTCTCCTTCAGCCCCAATATCAAATTTCTCCTCACCCACAAACTAATCAATAGCTTTACATCACACTGCACTCCCTCCCTTTTCCCAATTATAACTATCCTCTCCTTGCTCCACAACTAGTGTACATTGTATTTCAGCATTGGTCCATTAGAGTACACTGTAACTTATGTTTTCTGTATTGCCCACTAGTGTGCGTTGATAATTCGTGTTTCTAGCATCGATCACTACAGCGCATCCAACCTGTCGGCTGGTGTGTGCTAATACCAACTTGTGCTGTATGGCGACTAGGACCTAACTACTCCATGTTTGTAACTTGCAACTTGACATATTTAATTATTTTCTTTAGTTTTTTCAACTTATTGTGTATGCCATTATTTTAATGGAAATCTATTTAAATATAATCATTTTATGTAACAAATGTCATATAAAGTAGGTAATGTTTTCGACAAAGCGTTAAACAAATAAATAAAACATGCCATATTTATTTTTTATCGCAGCGAAATTTACGTGCCATGGCTGACATGTTGCTGCAATGACGAAGTAGTGTTTCCACGGCAGCGATCAAGAGAACCACAAACTACTTCAATGTAACAATATACTCATGACGATCTTATTTATGATACCGCCCAAATCTCTTCACTCCCTCCTAACCTGACTAGAATAAACCTTAACTGTAGTAAGGAACAATCCCAGAATTCGCCTGGAGTGATTTCGGGAAACAATGTAAAATCGAAATCAGGGTTACCGGACCGGGATTCGAACCCAGGTCCTCCAGAATGGGAATGGGGCCGCAGTCGTGTGGTGGCCAGAGTACTCGCCTCTTACCGCGCGAATCGGGTTCGAATCCCAGCGGAGTTTCTCGTGAATTTTCACACGTGGGAATCATGTTGGACGATGCTTCTGGTCGGGAGGTTTTCTCAGGGGTCTCCCGTTACCCGTCCCCCTTAGCGTTCCAGCACTGCTCCGCACTCACCTCGCTTCACCCTCATGGGTTCTCAAGACCCCGATGCGAGTCACTTGATCAGAGGAATGCAGATTGTAGCCTATGCGAGTGAAGAGAGGCGGGTATATCCGGGAGCGAACCCCGCCGGGAATCGAACCCGATTCGCTGTGGTGGGAGGCGAGTAGTCTTACCACTACACCACCGCGGCCCCTAATGCAGATAGTATATTAATTGTTTTAGTGGGTAACATGTTTGCAACCAGGGAAGTTGTATCGTCCATCCCACGAACGAGTGCAATTTTCCGACACCTATGAACGTGGTCTTGAGTAGGTACAGTAATTCCGATATCACAATATTTTCTGCTGAGCTGGTGAGCAGATTGACAGCCAGCTGAGCTTAAGGTTGAAGTAAAGCAACTACCTATGGAGCACTGCATCCGACTATACAATGTGAAGAACTTATAAATAAGTAGTACAGACCTCATAAAAATTTGCCAGAAAAGTATGATTTATGCTTTATATGAAAGAAGAATGTATATATTTTGTAACAATATCAAATATTTTATTAAAATATACTTTCTAAAAGTAAAAAAAAATAAATGATTAAAATAGTTTGGATTTTTTACAAAAAATGAAGCGCATTTCCATTCTGGATATTTTAGAAAGCAGAATTTGCAAGAAAACCTTTGTCATGGCATATCGTCATAGTGTTTACTATGTTTGTGTGTAAGAAAATTGTAATAATAATCTACGAAATATTTTTTATAATTATTTTTATGTACGTCCATTTGTCACAAACATTTATGGCTGAAACAGACGGAAATAAAATTATTTATATAATTGATATGACACATTATTATGACTTTATTACACATGATCCCAGTAAATATTATGGCGATCTTTCTTAAAGAAAATTTTCTTGCAAATTCTGCTTTCCGAAGCACCCATAAAGGAAATATGATTGAATTTTGTTAAAAATACAGACTCTTTTAAATTACTATTTTTTTACATTTAGAAAGTATATTTTAGTAAAATGTGTTATAATGTTGGAAAATATAAAGATTCTCCTTTCATATACAACATAAATAGCAGTTTTCTGACAATTTCTATGGTGTCTGTACTACTTTGTTCTGAGTTCTACACGTTGTACAGTCGGGTGCAGTGCTCCATAGGCAGTGGGGACACACTGCTGTATCCATAGACACAGGTTATGAAGAGAACTGCCTCCAGGGCAGGGGAGTGAAGGAAGTGTACTCGGTCGTGGGGCAGACCTGTACACATGGCTTCTAGAGACAAACTTCCCTGTGGAACCGGCGCTGGCCTCTCCAAACCTCCCCTCCAGGTGGCCGATACCTATTAAAAGGTCATACCTGGAGCGCTACTTTCTATCCAAGCTACTTTAGCCCCCACAAACAAAAGTTAAAATCGGCTCTTTTGATCTCAGGTACCACCGGAACTTTGCAATTTTGACACCGTCATGCTGTCCGAAATTGAAAATGAATACTACACTAAACTACTCACACAAACTAACTACATTCCGCGAACTGCGCATATCCTTACTCGATTGAATTTAAGCATGATGGTATTCCTATAACTGCCATCTCGGCTCAGTGCGCCCGGGTTGTGCAGGACTTTGTTTTGGGGGATGTCCGGTAACCAGTAACATCCCCCTCCACCCCGCCCCCGGACGCAAAGAGCTTGCGTCTATACTTAAGACTGGTCCACGTTACGGCACTTATGCACACATACAAACATCCATGTCCATTGCTGCGCTCTTTCGGTTTGCATTTTATCCATCAATAAAACTTCAAACAGGTACTAACAACTTTGTCAATATTGGTTAAAAAAAATGCCAGAGCCTAGCTCTATAGCATCAAGTCTCATCAGGGATTGTCTAGTCCGGTATTATGTTGACTGGCCAGGTGGTTGGAGGTTCAATGGGGAAGAGTTCTTGTTTCCTATGCCATTATTGCTCCTTCCAAGATTGTAAGTTTCTTAACTCACCGATATTTTCCTCCCCAGATCCTCCCTCCACCCGGCCAGGTCCCTCCCAGGGGAGGGGCGTGTCACATTTCATGTGGCGTATCCAAAACTGTTGGTAGGATGCCCTCTGAAGTTGTAGGACTAGTACCTGACCACAGTGCACCCATTGAAGGGCTTGCTGTAGTCAAAAGTACTCCTCCCGTATGTACTTATGGCATCCTGAAGGACGTCAGAATCATCGAATCTTTTGCCTCTACGCCAATAGCATTCTTTTAGCAGAGTGAGCAGCTCTGCAGTTTTGGTCCTCAGGCCTGCCTGGGCGACGACAAGCCTGTCTATGGTCTCCATTTTTGGGAGAAGGACCATGTCTCCCCCCCTCAATGTTCCATATTACAAGAGCTAGAGCAGATGTCAACGTTGTTAGATCTTCCAATTACGTAATCATCGCTCCCTGATTAGCTCGTTGTACAGCCACTGTGGGTCGCTCGGGTACGCCTGTGCAGGCCATGCCTGTACTGCGACATCTACCATGTTCTTTTCATCCGGTCAATCAATTTCAATAATTTTCATTTCCTCTGGTGTTGCCACTGATTTCCTAGTGAGGACCTTATGGAGGGAGACCTCCCTCTCAACCTCGGAGTTCCGTGGATGATCGGTCCGTACCTCCTCCATTGGTACTCCCGTTGACCATACCTCTTCGGCTCGGGACATAGTACAGACTGTTCGTCGTCTGTTGTCGCGATTGAGCCTGCTCATGTTACAAGTAACACGAGCAAAGCCCTCCCTCACGAACACCACAGGGCTCCAAGTACACGGCCATCCAGAAGGTTCCTGTTCTTGAGAACCTTGGCCCCTTGTTCCGTGAGGTTCTAGGTCTATAACTCTCGTTATAGACGTAGACCTGGGTAGCTTTTCAGTTTTGCTTCTATCCTGGAGGGGGGGTGCACAGGGAGTACTCCCATGTACCATTACTGGAGATTGTCTCATTAGGAGAGGGGGTAGGTGGGCCACCCCCTTTATCCAAGATTACAACTGGGAAGATGTGGTCAGCTATTTAGGTTAACAGCATCTATCTCAGTTTCATCCTCACCGTTGTCCACCTCCGTCGTGTCCAGGTCCCTACTCAGCCGAGGGCTGGACCACCAGACGTCAAACTCTTCACTCCTTTTGCCTATTCTCGTTAGGTGTTGCAACAATATCTTGCTAGTATTCCTGTCCCGGAGCATGTCCCCAAGACGGAGAGATCCATGGATCCCTTCAAATTCCGTTCTTTTTGGGACATCCAAGTGCGTGGGTAGAGGTGTCCTCCACTCCACACACCACGCACATGGGGTCTTCTACTCCTTCTTCTTCTAGAGACAGCTGCGTGGGGGCAGTGAAGGCGATAGCGTAGTGCTTATTGTTCGTATGCGCAGGGCGAAACTGTGCGTCATAGCCTCTGTCACGGCCTGGCTGGCTGCTGTCCAGAGCGCGGTCGGTGTCGATGTACCACACGAGCCTGTCTCCGGAAGAATGGCGAATATATTAATGAAAAGTCGCACCGACAGTGGCAAGTAATGGAAATGGAATTCCATTTCGAGTTGGAGACATAACGGTGAATATATGCGAAAGGTCACTGCTACATAAAGACTTCCCACATCAAACATTCTAGTAAAATTTTGCACGTATCTGCATATATTTTGACGTGAATGTTGAATGACGTATCTGCAGTTATACTGGACAAAAATTAAAAGTAGTAAGCTATATTTCATTACAAGTGTATTGTTTCAAATGGTGGCATATACAACTTGTTAGTGGCTGTATTATAAATATTTTAACACATTTATCTAACAAACTCACTGTATCATGTGAT
Source organism: Dryococelus australis (assembly GCA_029891345.1). Lineage (NCBI taxonomy): Eukaryota > Metazoa > Arthropoda > Insecta > Phasmatodea > Phasmatidae > Dryococelus > Dryococelus australis. The sequence goes on along the minus strand of CM056996.1, from coordinate 131,468,848 downwards.
TGACACATCGATGTTAAATTTGACAATGTCAGTGTGTACTGGTGGTGTAAGGATACACTACCCTAAGGAAGAAGAAGACAACCACAACAGAAAATTAGTTACACGTAGAGGCATACACCGGCGAAGTCAGTCGTAGACTAACTGGAGACGTGTAGCTGCGTGCTATGGACGACAATCTTGCAGTCTACTTCACATTCACAGTTTCGTGGTCGAGTACCCAGAGTTACGACCGACACGTAGAATGCATACACTGGAGAAACTGTTTTTGGTGACCAATATAGGATATGATAAAAGATTTTGTGGTGCAAACAAACTTTTTTTATATAATTCTAGTATGTAGTGGAAACAACAAAATTACTTTTGTAAGTCATTAATAAATTCCGTACGATGGTAGGAAATAATGAGTTCGTTAGTCGCAGTGAAAAATGTTACGATGATAGCAGCAATATTTGTTAGTGGGGTTCACAAAGGTGTTTTGTGTGTTGTGGACATTTGTAGTTGGTATGGTCGAACAACAATTAAACACTATATTCAAAGTCGTCGTGAGTGGAATTCGAACCTCGGACTTCTCAACTGCGAGCTCGGTGTGTTACCATGGCCCTACCTTGCTGGAAGTCAAAGCGTTGTCTACAGCATGTATATAACATAAATGTAATAAGTGGCGCACACGACAAGGCCTGCACACTTAACCTCATTCGAAGTTAATTTTATGGAATTATTTAAGTGTAATATTTACGTACTTGGAATAAATGAATTATAATTATCCGTTCGCAAGCACTTATGAATATCTCATGGATTATTTCGTAACCTGATAGGAAGAACCGAACACAGACAAATATGGAGGAATGGCCAAAGAGAAGGTGGCCGGCTAGTTGGATTATGCCAGAGCGCATGCACAGGATACACAGTATGTAGTGTTGCAGTCGCAGCAAAACGTTTTACTGAGGATATAAGGAACGCTTTTGCTGCCAAATTAATATTTCGTGGCACACAATAAACGTTTTTTCAATAAAAATATTTACGATAATGAGCATTAACTAGCTTTAGTAATATTGATTCTACGTTTTTCTAGGCACCACTATCAGTTTTTTACCAACAACAAAACTGCGCCTTGGAAAGCATCAACCAATCTCTTTTTGTAACCACTAACAAATCTTTTCTTTCAGTGTATGCATACAGAAGTAGTACTCTTAGTGTATCGACAGCCCTAACCTCAAACCTCGGTGAAGTGATACTCTTCAGTTTATATGTATAGATCCTCGTTGCACGTCACGCAGGCATATGTAGACGTACACTCGCGAATGGCTGATGTGAGGATGGAGCCACGCTAGAAAGGAAGCGGGAGCACCAGAAGAAAAGCGTCACATCCGTCTAGGATGTTCTCCTGCGGCCTGGCATCGATCCACAGAGCGAACTGTCGACCTGTGAAGGGCCATATTGGCCTGGCCGAGAGCCATTACGCAGTATAACTTACTTGACGTCCGCAATACCAAGACCACACTCAACCTCATGTAGCTTAATTTAACCCCCAGTATTACAGCTTTGTTCTCATTTCTGTTTACGAATTCTCTCAGGATGTTTCCATTTCTCGAGCATAGTTTTTATCAATTGCAGCCATATTTGAAATACACGTATAAAAATAGACAGATGAGGCCCGAATTATTTTCCCATTGCCACATTCTATTATCAACTCGTTACGCATTTTTTGTCTCTTTTCTTGTATTTTAATTTTTGACTTGTGAACCTTTCACTTATTATTTTTTTTTTTTCGAAAATTAAATTTTACCAAACGTAAAACAAGATAAAATACATGAAATTATAATTATTTCAAATAAGGATATACAGTTATTGCCGATTAAAGACCGAGGACAACTAATCAAATTTTTGAATAGAACGCGTAGGCTGCGTACATATACTGAATTAGAGTATCCGGCACTAATATTTTTTTTTTTCAAAATGCGCTAGTAGCCCAAAAAAATTTTCGGACAAGAAAACCATGTTGCTAAGCCAGTGGTTCATCAATGGAGGTGACTGTCGCAAACTTTGGAAATGGGAATGTCAAGAGGAGAATGAGAATACGTTATGAGAATTCGGACGACGAGAAAAATTGGCGGCGTCCATTACGATGAAGTTGTAAGAGCTTCCCAACAGAAATGATCGGACCGTTAAAAAAATGTTTGAAGGCAGCTCACATGTTCTGATGTCATTGGCAGTGAAAAGAATGCACCTACATTCATATAAAAGTACAGATTTATTAATATTCTCAAGTAACATCCAGGGGCGGATCCAGAAGTAAGTCTTCGGTAAAAGGGGGAAGGGGGTAGTTGTAGTAAATATTAACAGCTGGAACTTTTTTGATATTTTGATAAGTTTACTCCATTTCACGGTATCAATAATACATAGCTGCCACTACTAACTGCTGTTCACAATAATGTGAGCACTTTTGAAATCAACCTGAGAAAAATAAGACACTGCCCCTGCATGCGTATATTTTTAACGGGCGCACTGAATAAAATGCTCCCAGTAAAGTTGGTATTGATGGATAGAAAGTAGTTGAATGACAAAAAATGAGCATGTTTTAAAAATATTTACTATTCTAATAATTTCATAGTTTCACTTGACCGACGCATGAACAAAGTGATGATGTCCTTGCAAATGTTAATTTTACTCTAGGAGGAAGAATACACAACGTGTATGCAAGTAGATCTTAAACAGGGCTTTCAAAAGTGCTCATTTTACCGTGAATAGCCTATGCCTTCATTCACATACATACTTTAATGTGAATAATTTTTTTAACATAGGCCTAAAATAATGGTTTTCGTTCAGTATTAAAATACAAAAGGTGTATATAATTTCTGGAGCAAATTTCGCATGACACTCCTGGATATGATCATAGGTAACCTGGCCCACACCCCGGAAACGTTCACATTAACATGAAAATTTTGTAAAACTACAATTATTCAAATTGAATAACATCAATATTTTGATTTGATTTTATTAATTTAACACTTTCTCGTAGAATCATGATGAGAGAGTTTCCACCTCCCATGCCAGGAGTCTAAAGTCTAGACCTGCAACTTAAAAATGGGTATCTTACCCCCCACCCCCTTCTGACCATCAAAAACAAGTTTAGATCCGCACCTGCATAGAAATGGGTCGTTACAGTTATGTTATGTACCTGTTTCAAACATACTGATAGTGAATTTTACCCCACACTTTCGGTATCAGATACAGGAATTCTCGAGTATGTTGCTACTTCACCAGTCACGTGTGACCTTGTCTGTGCATGTTGTCAAGTACTCATGGTATCAGGTACGTGTTTTGTTCTATGTGGTATCTGTTGCTGTGAAATAAAGGTAGGTAGGTAGGTAGTTAGGCGGGCTTAACATCTCATGGACAGTGAGGACATTAGAGACGGTGCAAGTCGCCCAGGGAAGAGGAATTGGGGAAGGATTGGGAAGGAATTGGCAATGGCCTTTGTTTGGGACCCATCATAGCATTCGCCTGGAGTGATTTCGGAAAACCATGGAAAGCCAAAATCAGGATGGCCGGACCGGGAATCGAACCCGGGTCCTCCCTAACGCGAGTCCAGTCAGTTACTACTGCGTCACCTCGCTCGGTGCCGTGAAATGAAGTGCGGAGAAGTACAGAAGCAGAAAGATGATTTAATTTGTGCGAAAAATTTTTAGAGGACAATGAACTTGCTATATGTAAATTGTTTTAATGAAAAATAAGTATAAATTATCCTGCCGCGTATTTAAAAAATAGACACTTAAAATTGTATCAGTGTTACATGCAACATTGGCCAGTGTCAAAAGGACAATAAATGTATTTGATATTTCGGCAGTATACTCGTTTACAGTACATGTAACAAGTGAATATCAGGTAGAAACTCACACGCCGATACTCTGTAACCCAACTCTACTCATGCCTATAGCAGTTTCTCGACTGTGGAGATGGTGAACAAGCAAGACTAAGGCCGTGTCTCAATGGGCCCAGAGAGCGCTCTCTCGTGGACGACGTCACAGAGAGAGAGAGAGGAGAGAGAGAAAGCTCTTTGGTCGTTTCAATTAATCGGGGAGACCGCGAAAGAGTGAGAGTACAGAGAGAGCACGAAGATGTGTACTCCCTGGCGCTCTCTCCCACTCTCTGACCACGCATCATATTTGTTTACATTATTTCTATGTTTTTATAAGGTTATAGAAGCTTTCTGGGATAAAAAAACGTCGCATTTTAACTGTAAGTCAATAATTTAAACTGTTTTAAACATCAAAATAACTACGTAACAGGTTTTTATAAAAATAAAAATGCGGATTTGTGACAAAGTTTCTTTGTTTTTGTCAATTTGCTGCAACATGACGGTAAAATATAAAATGTAAATAAAATAATAGTTTTTTTTTGCGCTAATAGTTATTATGGTAGTGGTATAATTATTTGTGAATTAATCTGAACACACATAAATTACTTACAATAGTTACGACCACAATTTTAGTTTAACATAATTTCCCGCATTTTGTAATTAGCTGTTTGCTTGACTGCTCTATAGGTTGGACTTGTGAAGATAAATATTCGAAGTTTGGCAACGGGAACATTGTCGTCTCTAGGTGAGCACTAGTGTCGGCAAGGTACCAAGTTGTCTACATTGTACGTTAAAAACCGGGTAATTACTATAATGATAAATACAAAATAACTTCGTAACTAAAGATAATCTTTCTGTTTTGTTATTCATGTAGATTCAAATTTGAACTAACAGTTACCTTCTGTAAGGCTGCGCACCTAGCGGCGGGAGTGTTTCCTATGCCATACGAAATGACGTTCAGTTGGTCAGCTGTAGCAGAAAGACGCGGGTGGTCGGTGTAGATTACCAGAGTGTACTGGCCGGGTCAGAGGTCATGTCAGTCAGTGGCGAGCCAGGCTGACGACGTAACTGCTTGCTGACCTCTGACCCACGTACTATCTGGTGCGCTTGGCCTCCACAGCTCACCTATGCCTGGTTGCACCAACTACTTCCCCAATCTGAGATCGAATGATCCTAATTCCGAACCAGGATCCAGTTTGATCCTGGTTCCAATGTAAAAGTGTTGCACTGTCGAAATTTTCATTATTCTGGATCTCAGATTTGTCGGTCTTGGTTACGAAGTGAGAGATCGAGATTAAGTATGAGATAAATTTTGCTTTTGGTTCGTAATATATGACGTTGGGGAAGTAGACGTATTTTTTACTATATATAGAACTAGATGTGCGATGTTTTATCTGTTTTAAGTTGGTGTACGAATTCTACTGAACAATATTAAAGTACATATACTGTTGTTTTAATTTCCCACGAAAACAATCGAATGTAATTCTATCTGTTAGCGTATTTTCAAACTACATTCGTCGACGATGGCTACTGATATCGGATCGAGATTTCAAACCGCCAATTTCGGCGGTTCGAAATGGACTTGAACTCGATCTCCAGTCCATCTCTGAACTCCGATGGTGCAACAGTTTTCTGTGTTGATATTAGATCTGATCTTGGACCTAGTTTCGAACTACAATGGTGCAACCGGGCGTTAGCCAGTAATTGCACCTGCTGCCTGCGCCAGAGGACGTTGCACGACAAAAACACGGAGCGCAGCTCTTATTTTTTATTTGTCCAACCAGAGGCGGGTGAGCGAAGTGAGTTAAGGGCTTTAGTGCGGCTCTTTACATCGATGTCTTGAGAGCCGATGAGGGTGAAGCTAGGCGAGTATGGAGCAGCGCCGGAATGCAAGGGCGGGGGAAACGTGGCTACCCTGAGAAAACCCGCCAACCAGCGACATCGTCCGGCACAATTCCCACTTGCGGAAATCCGGGGGCGACCCTGCCGGGAATCGAACCCGGTTATCCTAGGTGGGTGGCGAGTAGTCTAACCACAACTCCCTCGTGGCCACTCCTCTTGTGGAGGATTCATTAATAACCAAACATCAAATTACTAGAGCTAACGATATTTCGCGAAAAATATGAGTATACGGTAGACTTCAATACTGTAAGCACCCAACAGCAGTTTATCCATTGCTATTGGTTGTTGTCTGCTAGAGAAAGGGTTTTCATATTTGACCGGGCCACTCAGAATTCGACAACATTAGCACGGCTCCTACGTGATTCGTGTGCAGACAGTTAACACGTGTTAAAATGTATTTCAGCGAAACAAGATAGGTAAATGACCCTACAGTGTTTTTAAATATAACTTGTTTTGAAATCTTTTCGCGAAATTTCACTACTCCTACTAATTACTCTAACCTCTGGATGACTTCCTTTGCAAATATTCCTAATATATCGCTGTCTCTTCATGAGATAAAATACTTCTTAAAATTCTTCTTCTATTTGCAGTTTTTTTCGTAACTCTCTTCTAATGCCTTCAATATTTGGGCATTTCATAGTGACATTGCTGACAGAGCCTTCAACTCTACAGATCGGAGCGTACAGAAAGTACACAACGTACAGAATATACAGGGCGTACAGAACGTATAGAGCGTACAGGACACACGGAGCGTACAGATAATACAGAGATTACAGGGCGTACAGAGTGTACATAGTGTACCGAATGAACAGAGACGAAATGGCGTGGCGGTTGCTGTCATGTGTGTGTGCCCATTCTCTGATTGGCTGTTCGAGGCTCTGCGAACGGGCCTTCTGTCTGATTGTATACTGCTTACTGCGAAAAGTTTCCTATTGGCTGGGCTGCTGGTTGGTGAGCAGGTTATCAGGCGCTGATTAGCAAACGACGTTACAACATGTTGGTGTCTTGTGCGGCTGGAACTGCGAACGGCAGGCACACACGCAACCAGCAAGATTGCGGCATGTCATTCTCTAATCACTTTCTGGAGTCTAACTTGCAAGACGGTAACTCGACTAACAGACAATATTCCATGACATGTAACAGTTGATTAGACCCATGGCCCATTTTCAGACCTTCGCTCAGCTAACGAGTACCGAGTTTGCTCCATTCAAAGAGAATCGACACATATCCTTCCTTATACTTACTTATGGCCCCAATATTTTTATTTATTTATCTTTGTCGCTTTCGACTGAAAGCTATACGGGCCATAATAGCACGCGCGACCATCGGCCCGTCGCACCTACGCGCAAGGTGATGTAAACAACGAATCTACAGAAAGTATGTCTGGACTAATAACTCTTAAATACTGTATTATCATCCAATAAAGTAAGTCCCTGGCGTGCGGGAGACGTTATTGCCAGTAAGATCAATACGAAGCACGGCGTAAGTCGTGAAAGGAACAACTCCACAACTTCTCATTTTCTTTCTCAACCCTTGTTGTGTGTAACTCATTGTAAGCCGGTGTGAGTGGTTGTACGTCCTTCTCCCCGGAGAATAGCTTGACGGGGACTTCTTCGCCGATCTGTGCTGCTGTCTGGTAGCACTGGCCTTGTAAGTTTACCGCATATTTCACTTTTCAACGTAAACTAATGGGATAGTTGCGATTTCCATAAAATAAATATACTTGTGGACAATCTTATCTGTAATTTATTTTAACCTCCATAAAGAGGGGCCCTCGGTGGTCCAGTGGTTAGACTACTCGCCTTCCGCCAAGGCGAACCGGGTTCGATTCCCGGAGTGGCCGCTCTCGTATTTCCGCATCTGGGAGTCGGGCTGGACTATTTCTCTGGCGGGTTTTCTCGGAGATCTCCCGTTTCCCCCACCCTTACATTCCGACGGTTTTCCTTATCACTTCGCTTCATCGTCATCGGCTTTCAAGACCACGATTTTAAGAAGCGCCCAATTACTTCCCCCCCCCCCCCTTCCACTCATCAAGCGCCACAAATAAGTATACCTTGGTCATACGGTGCACATTTGACGTCAATACTTATCTAATAAGGCGACCGCTATCAACGTGTTACTTCTGAGCTACCTAGGTAGTGGTAACCGTAGAGGAAAGGAGAACTAATTCACCGGCTAGAAGAGAAGTTTGGTTATCCCTACCAGAGGTTTTCTCCGATGACTGGTCACTTTGGGCTAGACTCAGGTGAGGGTGGTTGAAACTATACATGCTGTAGGACATCAGGAAGAATAATAACGTACTGACGGACGGATTGGAGAACGACACAGCTGCTGTACTGACGAGGACAGATATTAGTGTTGCGGCTGCGCTGTGGCACTAACTAAGAGCTGAAGGGAATGAGAAGTGTTGGGAAGTATCTGGTCGCTGTAGAGAGCCAGCCATCAGCTCAGCTAGCCACAGTAACAGTACAACTTATGAGGGCACTTCAGTCTGTAGCGCGTTGTTACAAGGTGTGATCAGGCCTTAGCTGAGCAGCTTACCTGATCACACCTTCACGTATTTATCCATAACGCCGGCAGTGATTGCTGAAATTAGTCATGAAATCGCAAACGACAGAAACCCCTACCCCAGCCAGTAAACGGGGACAATGCAGCCAATATAGGGCAGTGTCTTTTGTCGTCGGGCCGTTGGAACAAGAAGATCACTGAAGATGGGTATTTCCGGCCGTCGACTTCCGCCATCTTAACCCTTTCATTCACACTTTAACTCGTGGTTTCAGGAGTTGCGAACAAAATATGTTATGAATCGTACTGTACTTAAGTTGACACGACACTTGTTTCGTTTGTCACAGCCAATGATATGTAGGTTGTAAGTCCGGCTACAGCAATATGAACCAATTATGACATATACCGGTGAGACAGTTTGTAAATCATTTACTCACATGTAACTTTATTGCTAATTGAGCTTCGCAGTGTGCAGTCCAAACCAAAAACTACCTACAGTGCGTAATGTGCACAATTGTGTACACTGAGTCTGAGTGAGTTAATCAGACTCCGGAATCATAAACGAGGTGGGACTCTCCAATTAGACTTTACTCAGAATATGGCTGGTTAAATCTTTATTATTTAATATATAGATTAATATTTCAGTATATTTGTATAGCTCCCCCCCTCGCATATTCAATCATGTTTAAAGGCTGTTCACGATAAAGTGAGCAATTTTGTAATGAACCTTTGAAAAAATTCACCGCCTATGTACGCATATATTTTAATGCGCGCACTGAGTGACTTTTGCTCAATTACGTTGGTAACAATGCGTGGAAAATAGTTCCATATCTTAATGCCAAATGAAAAGTGTAAGGTGACCATTTGTGATAACTTAAGTTATTTCTTTCGCTCTGTTTTTTTATGCATCGAAGTGTGAAAATGAGCAGATTTATATATTATTTACTTTCCTAAAAATGTCGCAGTTTTACTTGACCGACGCATGAATTAAGTGATGAGGCTCAAGGCAATGTTAATTTTACATAAGGTGGAAGAATACATTACGTGCATACAAGTAGAAGCAGGACGTTCAAAATTGTTCTTTTTACCGTGAACAGCCTACATATTGAAATAATATTGTATAACCTTAATTTTATATAAACCCCTTATATATAGTGTTCACTACATAACATTAATCAATAACTTGCTACGCCCATACAGCCCCATTAAAGTATGATGGTGAACCATAAATTAACAGCTTGAAGGTGGCATGTGTCGTACCCAGAAGGAAATCCCGAGTGTCTGTCAAGTCGGTAAGTATACCACACATGACCAGCAACTCAGTGCTAGCAGTCCCACCTCGGGCAGTTGTAACTGGACCACGATTACAAAATCAACTTTCATAGGACATCCACAGTTCCACTTGCTCCTGGTCAGGACGTATTAACTGCCTGATTCACGCTTCGCTGGACAGTGACCTGGTTTCGTCTTTTAGTTTGTCTGCCAAGCCCACATTTCCACTGCAAAGTTCGCTGCACGGAAGTATACCTGGCCGCTGACGTCAGATGAACAGGATTCATTGCACGTTGCGTGGTACATTGACAGCTGGGGGACTTCTGTATGGCCAGCTGATGCTTGGTGGCAGCTGGCCATGCACCATCTAGTCAGTTGCATAGCGCTGTAGTGAGACTGTCCACCCCTGACATCAGTAATTCAGCAAATTATGAAAACTGACACCAGTAAGCATTCCCCATATTTCGTGACACTTTATCAATGTTAGACTTGTACGCCAGTACGTACTGCAGAGTACACGATAAAAAATTAATCATATTTCAACTACAATTAATTTAACTACTGCAGTTTCTATAAAACATCAAGACAAAACCTATGACGTGAGTGAGTGAAGAGAGTTGGGCGACTATTAACAGCGAGGTCTTGAGAACCGACGAGGGTGTTTGAGGTGACTATGGATCAGCGCCGGAATGAAAGGGCGGGGGAAACTGCAGATCCCCGAGAAAACCCGCCGACCAGAGGCATCGTACGGCACGATTCCCACTTGTGAAAATCCGGAGTAACCTGGCTGGGGATTGAAACCGCATGACTGTCTTTGCCGAAGTTACTGCAAGTAATCCCAACTTGTATTTACATTAAATACAAGCAGTCACGGACAAAACATTTTTTTCAGTTGTTTTTTTTTTTTTCAGCTTTGAAACATTTTGTTAAACAAACATAATGTGATTATCAATCAATTATCTATATTAAACAGCTCCCTTAATTTGGTTGCATGGGTGCATCAGTCGCCAGCAGAGCTGAGTAACACGAGACTGTCTATATAGTCCATTCACGTTTATATCACACTTTCCTGAAGCCCTGCTAAAGATCTACCTTCAGGATATTCCTCCACTTCGTGCAAACTCAGCGTAATTAAGTCTAGTAACTTACACCTAAAGACAACGCACCGAATTCATGCGCACTCACTTGTAATTATAATTTTTTTGAGAACTATTTCTTATTAGGCGCTACCAAACACGTGTTTTATCACTGTTTGCATTCATATTTATCATAAATTAAATATTACAATTTATAAATGAAACAGAGGTAAAACTTCATTTCAACGAAAAATTAGATAGTTTAATATTGAGACAGGTATAAAATGCATGTCGTACACGACATATTTAGGAAATAACTAAACATATTATACATAGGGTGACTTTCAAAGTTTTTATTCTAAAAGTGTGAAGAACTCGTGAAGGGACTATAGCCCCGACTGCTGTGTCTTCGCCATCATATGCAGGTGCGACAAGCACAAAGCAGAGCCGAACTGTTTATGTTCGAAAGCAGCGAAATGGCAATGGAACAGCCAGGACGGCACTGACAGCCTGACCTAGACACACACACGATAGCGCCTTGTGTGTGACAATACACGAGAAAAATGGTGTGCCCGTAATGTGCAGGCCGAAGTCAACCCACGTGTACTGCAACACAGGGCGTGGCAGGGCGACAGCTGACATACGTTGAATATGTCGAGCAGTTGGTCATCATTAGGCACCGCTGTCTGGTCACGGTGAAGTACGTACTATTACTGGTGCATTGGTCATCTGCTCGCGAGTGTCACAGTTGGTCATCATTAGGCACCGCTGTCGTGGTCACGGTGAAGTACGCGCTGTTACTGGAGCACGGGGCATGTGTTCGCGAGTATCACAGTTGGTCATCATTAGGCACCTCTGGCGTGGTCACGGTGATGTACGCGCTGTTAATGGACACGGCACATGTGCTCGCGAGTGTCACAGCTGGTCATCATTAGGCACCGCAGGCGTAGTCATGGTGTAATACGCGCTGTTACTGAGGCATGGGACATCTGCTCGCGAGTGTCACACTTGGTTATCATTAGGCACCGCTGGCGTGGTCACGGTGTAATACGAGGTGTTACTGGAGCACGGGACATTTTATCGCGAGTGTCACAGTTGGTCATCATTAGCCTCCGCTGTCTGGTCACGGTGAAGTACGTACTATTATTGGTGCATTGGTCATCTGCTCGCGAGTGTCACAGATGGTCATCATTAGGCACCGCTGGCTTGGTCACGGTGTAATACGCGCTGCAACTGGAGCACGAGACATTTAATCGCGAGTGTCACAGTTGGTCATCATTAGGCACCGATGGCGTGGTCACGGTGAAGTACGCGCTGTTACCGGAGCACGGGACATGTGCTCGCGAGTGTCACAGTTGGTCATCATTAGGCACCGATGGCGTGGTCACGGCGAAGTTCGCGCTGTTACTGGAGCACGGGTCATGTGCTCGCGAGTGTCACAATGTAGCCGATCTGTGCCGAGGTGTTGGTCGCTTCGCAGCTCTAGCCCGCTACACTAATGTACCGAGTTCTTTTTCGACCACGCCCGTACACAGGTCAGAGCACGCTCTTGCACTCTGGTAAACAATTACCTCGTTGCCAAATTACACTTTTGTCTGTCCTTTAGTATGTATCTTAGAGCTTGACAAGGAAACATACATTATGTTATGAACATACCCTAACTTAACCCAGCAGCACAACTTCATTAAACAAGGAGGCCAGAAATCACATCAGCGTACGCCAAAAGAATGGCCGACAGCAATATCCCCCTTCACCAGCCGGCAATCGGGGACAGCTATGTCTAAGAACGCGCTGATGTAGGCCAGCACGAACCAGGGTGTTGCGCCATTCCACGTCCGGCCAGCTACAGAGGAAGACCGCAGAATGGGGTGTCCGGTCACCGCTAATAGCTCCACAAGATGATACAGCCTCTGGCTTCAAGTTTAAGGTGGGGACTGTCCATAGCAGATAATAATTTAATTGGCAGTGTTAACATAATTTTATTTAGATTAATATCAGTTCCAGCGGCTCCCCCGACATTTAATATTACATTGACTTGTATTGTCTGTGTCTCATACCACGTACCATAATTAAACTATCTCATTAACGGTTACGCTCTACCATCTCATTCATGAGTCAGCTACCCCCTAGCCCTATCTTGTGTGAATATGACCATAAGTCATTATTCATAACACTGAGCGTCACAAAATAACTACGTTACAGGAATAATTAACGAAAAATATTTAAAGACTGGAACCACTCGCGAATTAATTTCATGTCGCGGTGACCTCAAAATAATATTATAGTATTATTCCTTGTAAGTTTGGGAAACATTTATTTGGTACTTCCGCAACAAAGTAATATACAAGCAGTTTCGAATAGGTGAATTTACCTGTAGGAACAGGCAATGAACAATTAACAGTGGCCCGAATATACACAGAAGTTTGGAGTATAGCAAACATATATCTGAATCCGCGAATTTTTTTTGTACCTAAAAATAAGTTAAATTTATTCTGTTGTAGTATGGATTGGAGAAAGCATTAACAAATGTGTTACCTAAGAGCGTTTGTTATCGCCAAATTTATGAATGAACTCACGATCAACACTTGCTTTAGAAATGCAGGCGAGATCCAGTGCTGCAAGATTATGTTTCGTAACACATTTTTACATATACGATCACTAATCAACAAAAGGAAAACCACCTACAATACGTGAAACATAATTGTGTATCAATTCATTTTTATCCCTCCCACATAACAGTATTGTTTACACAGTTCCTTAGAAGCTTACCCAAACAATAACGGTGTTCAAAACACTTGCATAACTTAACATTCCTAAAATATTTGACAGTGGTTATGTATAATCATAATATTTTGTAAAGGTTTTTGAACATCATGACATTGACTGTCAAATGAGGGAATAGCTTGAACGCATACGATAGCCAGTTAAGATATAATAAAACGTGACGTGCACATAGTACATTGAAAAATTTACAGTATTTATAGAGACCCGAAGAATTCGCGGATTCATTTTGGGAGAAGCTAGGAGGATTCAATACACATGCGTTTATATAACTTTAGCCATTGGTCCACACTGTGTTTGACACCTCCTGGAGAAGGCTGGCCCAATCTTCGCATTATTCACTAACAGCAAACAACCAATGTACAGGTGGAATCGGCAAATTTTGTACATACATAATACTATAGACTGTAGCGTACAGGTAATTGAACTCGCGAATTTTTCAGGTCTCTAAGTATTTATAACATTAGCACTAACTACTGGGATCCTTAGCGGTAGTGATATATTTTCATTGAACTACTTAAAGTAGTCATACCTAAATAATACTTGAGAATACAGATATAATCTATCCGCTAGACAGTAACACGTCTCTACTCCAGTTGCCAATCAGCGTGTGGTAATTTATATGCCGGCTGGTAGGTAGCCAATGGGGAAGCCTTCGTAGCACGCAATAACTAGAGACCTGAAAAATTTGCGAGTTCAATGACCTGCAGGCTAGACTCTACAGACTTATGTGCAAACATGCCGATATCGACTGCACATTGGTTGTCTGCTGTTACAGTGGAAGGCGACGATTGTGCCACCGTTCTCCACGAGATGTCAAACACAGTATGCTCCAATAGGCAAAGTTATATAAACACGCGTCTTTTGAATTCTAGCTTGTCCCAAAATGAACCCGTGAATTCCTCCGGTCTCTAGAAATAACAAGTGAGACGAAACCAGAGCCTCGCTAGACCAATCAGCGAACGGTTACGCGCAAGTCAAAGGGCCTGCACGCCACCTCACTACTTCTTACGTCGTCATCCTGTGTCATGACAAAGCAGAGCAAACCATATCTGAGGCACTGGTAGCCGCACATGCAGCCACGTGCGGTAACGTTGACAAAGTGACTAATCTTGTAAATTATACAAACAAATTGGCCAATAATGTGTTGACAGCGAATATTTTCAGTTTGAGTTTATACATTTATTTCAGCCGATTACTAGAACTAGTGGGTTTTTTGCAAAAAACAATGAATGCTAGGTAAAATTTAATACTATCAGCATCCAACAGCAGTTTGTTTATTGCCATTGGTCGTTGTTTGCTTTAGAAGGCGATTTCATATTTAACCGGGCCACTCAGAATCCGGCAACATCAGCATGGCTCCTACGTGATTCGTGTGCAGACAATTAACATATGTCAAAAAGTAATTCAGCGTATGAAGGTAGGTAAACGTCCATACCGTGTTTTGAAATATAACATGTCTGAAAATATTTTCGCAAAATTTCACTACCTCTACCTATTACATAACCACCGTAGATACGTTATCAAAAACAGCCAACAATTAAGCAGAATTTTGTATGAAACGTTACGTAAGATGCATTTAATGTGAGTTGAAGCACTGGTCTATCGTTACGTGCTCTTCTCTATAGTCTGCAGTATGATAGCACATGGGAAAGGCGAGGGCTGTTCCAGCTATGTATGCCCGTCCTTTCACACTCTCCTATTCCGCTGAGAGGCCGTTTTCATCTACCGCCAGCATTTTTTTATGTTAGTAGTATTGTAGCTACGGCCCTCTGGTGAAAGCTAGTGGTGTGAATTTATTTTTCATAGGTCGTTCAGACCTAGAACAATTTTATGCATAGCTTTAGTGTCTGTTTTGGTCAAAAACCAACAGCGAGAAAAAAATCTTTGTGTTTGAATAGTAGATGTAATACCGGTTATCCCAAATTAATGTTTGCACTATTTGCACAAGAAAAACCAGAAAAGCTTTTAATGCTTATCTAATGGGACTGCGCGTATCTGTTCGAAGTGTGGGAGCGTATTTAGCCAGTATGCTGTTGTCTTTCGAGCAATGTAGGGACTGTGGGGGCTGAGCGGTTAGCCCGTTCGCCTCCCACCAAGGCAAACAGGGTTCAACTACGGCCGGGTCACTTCCAGATTCTCGCATGTGGGAATCGTGTCGGACGATGCCGCAGGTCGGCGGGTTTTCCTGGGGATCTCCTGTTTCCCCAAGCCCTTTCATTCCGGCGCTGCTCCATACCCACCTCGCTGCACTCTCATCGGCTCTCACGACCTCGGTGTTAAAGAGCCGCCCAAATCTCTTCACTCACTCACTCGAGCACTGTAAGTGGATTTCAAAATGTTATTGGAGAAGTGAGAAATTAACAGAGGCGCAGAGACGATTGAGGGCAGAATACGATACTGTGCCGCTGTCACGCATAACAGTGATACGATGACGTGGCAAGTTCGAGAGGGACGGAACTGTGTGTGATGTGAAGAAAGGACAGCGCGGCAGGAAGGAACGGAAACGAAGGAAGGGTGGAAAGGGGGTGGGGAGGGTTATGTTCCCTGGGAACTCTCGAGTCCGTATGACAAGCCGCGCCCGAGGCAGGTGACAGTAAATTAAGTTTACATCGCATTTGAAAGCAACTAAAGTGGGGGCCTTACATTGGCACGTTACTTCACGCCATCAATTAGAACGACCCACATAGGCATGTCGAAGTTTGTGAGTGGGTTTTGAACATGTGCAACGACAACTAACATTTTGACTAACGCTATTGTTTGATCCGACGAGACAAATTTTCAACTTAATAGAACTGTCAGCCAGAACAAGTGCGTGTACTGGGCCGATGGAAATCCCCTCATTGTGGCAGAGCAAGCAGTTAATCTTCCTGGGGAAGAAGTGAGGTGCGGTATGTCTGACAGAGGACATGTAGGTCATTGTTCTTTGACGGAACATTGACAGGTGAAAGTTGCCGTGCCATGTTGCAGGGAAACATTGTGCCAACTGTTGAGCAACTCTCCCAGATGATGACTGCAGGATGGTGCACCGCTACATTACCATCGAGATCGAAACGTTCGATTGCTCCTGGGTGAAACATTTTTTGTAGGAAGGTTTGTAGGCCTGCGAGAGTGTGTCAAAGATCCACCCAGATCTCCACATTTAATACCGCTAGATTCCTACATGTGGGAGAACTCCGAATAACACTATTCATATGCGGAAACAGTGGCTTTGTGACGTACACACACTTCTATGGTAACTGTCTCTAACATGCGCACACACCCGACCTCAAAAAAAGCAGTATCGTCACATTCACGTTACTTGTCTCTCTGTTATTCCCACACAAAGAGTGTAAACAGTAATGTAGAACAATCGGCGTGCATGTTTTTATGTATGTGTACGCATGTACGTCTACATATATACACACATGTATAATTCTACTTACATATAGACGTACGCACTTGAGTGAACAAGGTATAATGAAAAATCATAAAAGGTTTTCGCAACGAAGTGACTAAACCATTTTTATAGGAACAAATCAAAATTCAAATAACAGCGGCTTTGTTGCCTATACTGGATAATACAGTTTTATATCTTATTACACCTAAAATACAGTTACTTTGTGGAAGCAATTTTAGAGCTTCTAATAATAACGCTTGTCAACCATTTTCGAATTTAATTTGTTATACTAATTTGTATGTAATGGCCGGGCGATAGAAACAATTAACTTCAATATTCACTTGAAGATATGTTAGAAAGTGGATAAGTTCTTCTCAATTACGATAGGTACGTGGGTCTTTGTAAATGTAACTCTTAACTATATATCGAGGAAAATCTACGTAGCTAAGACGCTGAGAGAATATTTATTTATGTGCTACTATAACTGCTGATACGTGTAGTAATATCTCTGAGCGTGATGATAGGTTTTACTACTGTCGTTATTACCTTCACTACTGCGGGTTCATGCACTGTTTACTCTCGCATCGTACATATTGTTACGTGCGCGGACTTCTGCAGTAGGTTACCTGCTCCTGCGCTGTAGAGGATCGACCCTGCCTCCCTCCCTGGCAGACCCGCATCTGACATGACTAGCGCCACAGCCCCTGCCGGAGTAGCGGACGACTAGGGAGGATGCGCAAGAGTATTCTGGGAACCAAGACCTCGGCACAACGCGGCATTTGGAGGAATTGCTCGGCCATGGCCGACGACATTATAAATACCGCCGCAGCTGGAGCGTCGGCAGTTTTTTTTGTGGAAGCCATTTGGCAGGACTGCGGCTATCGGGAAAAGTCTGGCGCAGTGAGCAGCACCGGGGAAGAGGGGGTGGGCAACGACGGGAGATCGCTAGACGACGGCGGACGAGGTGTTCGTGGCGCGAACGGTCGAAAGGGCGTGAAACCAGCTAGTGAAGGCTACTGTGCATGAGGGAGCTCGGAGAACTCTAGGACACTGTGGACTTGTGGGATTAGGACCTTTGGACTGAACTGAGGTGGGGTTGTATGAATATGTGATAAGGAATTCAAATATTGGAACTAGTCAAATATGGACATATAATTCATAAAATATTTCAATATATTTTGATTCATTGGGACTGATTTGAGTTATTTGGTTGCATTAATTTACTCGAGGTTATTGCAAAATATATTGATAGAAGTTATTCATCGTAAATAGGCCGTGATAGCAATTTATTGTGATGCATTGAGTCAAGAGTATTTTGCTTGTACTTATTGTAAAAACATTTTGTAATTATAATTGACTATTATTTAATTAAAACCTCCATCTGTTACAGAAACTGGTTAAGCCCACGGACTTTAAGAAATTTAACAATAATATAGCAAACAAACAATCAACGACAACAGTTTTTATATTATAACCTGATTATTTTTGGTGTTTAATCCAACAGTTCACCACATTTAAAATAAACTGTGAAGTATGTTATTAACGATAGGCCTACATGTGTTATGTATAGTGGAGATATTTGGGCGGCTCTTAACATCGACGTCCTAAGAGCCGGAATGAAGGGGCGGGGAAACGGGAGATCCCCGAGAAAACCTACCCACCAGCGGCATCTTCCGGCACAATTCCCACGTGCAATGATCCGGGCGTGAACCCAGTTCGCGTTGGTGTCAGGCCAGTAACCTAGGCTCTACACCATCGCGGCTCTTATTGTGTACAGTTTTAGAAACGAAAAGACTTTTACAGTGCCGATATCATGGCTATTTTCAATTAGCTTGTAGTAAAAATATTTTACTTGTAATTCCTGTGTTTCGTGTAAAAAAAAAGTAAGTGGTGTCCCTGTGTGGATTTAGAAATAGTTCCATTAGTTTCTTTTACGCCGATACCATCTTAATTGAAGCTCATTTCGAGCAGCAGTTGCCGGCGAGCAACTGACTGGCCTTCAGCTGAACAACTTCTGTAGACGCAGTAACTTTCACTAGGGCCTTCCTCCGAGCTCAATTATAAAGCAGTTACATCATGACAAGTTTTCGCGATGTTTTCTTCACGTCGCTAGAACTCACGTCCATGAACTCGTTTCGAATTTCGCTCGCTCGCAGGTGTGTGGCGCGCAAACGTCGTGAACTATTCCCGCCACAACTAATTAAAAATGAACGCCGAGAGCTGCGAAGCCGTTTATCCTCAGCAGTCAGATGAGGGTACAGTCGCACGCACAAGTCCCAACACTCTGCCTCTACTCTCGCGCTCAAAATTCTGCACGCCGCACCACTCTGCTCAGCAAGCTGTCAACCGGCCAAGTGGCATGTATAACATCATCGAGAACTCCATTTAAGAGTGTTGGATAACCAAAAAATTATTATTTTTTCATAATGTTACCAAACATTGTTCAAGTTGCCATACATACTGTAATTGATGATAATTTCATCGAATTAAAAAATTGCACTTAATGTTTTTTTTATTTTGATGTAAAACACAACATTTTCTAATTTCCGCATCCATAGTAAATAATTTCAACGAATAATACTAATTAAAGAATATACAACGTAAACTAATAGCGTGTGTTACTTCTTGACATTATACAGCGTGTCTAGGAAACATTCATGACCGGAAAAGACGAAGATTGATATACGGCACCCATGGTCCATCTCAAACAATAAGAGCTGTAAAAGCTCCTAAAGCCGGAGGTTGACAAGCATATTACGTTAGATATTAAGCAAAGTACTTGCGTTAGAGGAACACACATTGTTATAGGGATTAACTAAACGAATATCTTGGATAAACAAAATATATGGTCCGTTGTACACACCCCCAGCATGTAAATAATACGGGTTCGCAACCTTTGATTGAATGTAAAATTTACACCCCGTGAGGTTAAAGTGATCGTGGATACCATTGGATGAAGCAGGGCGTCGTAATTAGCAAATAAGCATCCCCAGTTGCAACTCTCTAGGACCCACTGTTTCCATGTAGATTGGAAACGAAGGGTACAGTGGTAGCAAGGCCATGGCCTGGTGAGTAAGCCACACGTACTGCACCAGGCGTAAAAACATGTTGGAGGTATGATGCGCGATGTTACACATCGTGCCAGACGATGCCGCTGGTCGGCGGGTTTTCTCGGGGATCTCCCGTTCGACCCGCCCTTTTATTCCGGCACTGCACCGTACTCACCTCAATCACCCTCATCGGCTCTCAAGAACTCGCTGTTATGAGCCGCCACACACTCTTCACTTATTCGGCGGGGAATCCCCGCTAAATTCTTCTGGGTGCGAGAAGGGTTGCCTACTCACCAGGCCATGGCCTAGCTACCACTCCACCCTTCGTTTGCATTTTACATGGAAACAGTGGGTCCTAGAGAGTTGCAACTGGGGATGCTTATTTGCTCATTACGACGTCCTGCTTCATCCAATGGTATCCACGATCACTTCAACCTCACGGGGTGTAAATTTTACATTCAATCAAAGGTTGCGAACCCCTATTATTTACATGCTGGGTGTGTATGATGGACCATGACCTTCCTTTTATCCAAGATATTGGTTTGATTAATCCGTATGCCAATTTGTGTTCCTCTAACGCAAGTAATTTGCTTAATACCTAACGTAATATGCTTGTAAACCTCCGGTTTTAGGAGTTTCTACAGCTCTTATTGTTTGAGATGGACCATGGGTGTCGTATATCAATCTTCGTCTTTTCCGGTCATGAATCACGTGCCCGAGTTTGTACACTTGTTTCCTAAACATACTGTATGTACACACTAAATTCGTATCAGTACATAACCACTGATTCTAATTGAGATTAAATTACTCGAATGAGAATATGGCTCCACTTAGAATCAATGGAAAACAACTGATTGTTTCAGTGAAAGAAGTTCCACTTATTGAATTAGTGACGTGAAAAAATTTCACTGATTGAATAAATGATGGCCAACTGCAGCGGCGAATCAAATATTATTGTTATTTAATTTAGCTAAATAATTATGATAAATAAACATTTTTACCATAGTTATCTATTTATATTGCACAATGCACCATAATTTAAAAAAGTAAAAAGTTGCCCGCAGGTGCCGGGATGGAGTCCCATTCTCGTAGTCAATTCGCACTTTTTGAATCAAACCTCAGAAATGTTACCCCATGTATGAATTGTTTAGTTATTTACTATGTATGCCATGCATCGCAAGCGGTTTATACCTCTGTTAACGGGAAAGTATCTTATTTCTCGTTAGATTAAAGTTTTATGTGCATTTTGTTTTATAAATTATAAAATTTCGTTTGTCATAAGTATGAATTTAAAAAAAGTGAGAAAACATGTGTGTTGGCATGGTAGTGCTTAGTAAGAAATAGTTCTCATGCTAAACATAATTAATACTGAGTGCGTACGAATCCAGTGCATTTCCCTCTGGTATAATGTTCCAGACTTCGTCAAGTGTAGTTTGCACGAGGCGGAGGGATATCCTTGTATATGCTTCTCACGCTAGTGTGAGCACTTTTGAGGCCCTGCTTACTTCTTCCTTTCACCCATTTCTTATCTTTCAACCACCTTTTTAAACAAATATTGCCAAATTAGTAATAAACACTGTGTGTATATTCCACGGTACTTGGAAGTTAACGTCTATTCTTGAAATAAAATATATTTATTAAATATTATTCCAAATGAGAGGGCTTTCCAAAGTGCTCCCTTTACTGTGAATAACCTATAGTAGAACATCAGCAGGGCTTCAGAAAGGTGTAAAGTTACCGTGAATGGCTTATAGACCGTTACCTTGCCATCTGAGCTACCAAGTCAAAACGAGAAATATATATATATACACACACACACACACACACACACACACGGGGAAAATATATGTTATATTTCCTAATCGAAAGAGTGTGGTTTTAAATTGTTATGCCTTTACTTTTCGTGTTTGGTTTGATTGGTACCGTTAGGATTGTTAAAACGAATAGTATATATGAATGCACTCTCCTCACCACATTATATGCAGTTTAA
The DNA here is from genome assembly GCA_029891345.1 of Dryococelus australis. Classification (NCBI taxonomy): domain Eukaryota; kingdom Metazoa; phylum Arthropoda; class Insecta; order Phasmatodea; family Phasmatidae; genus Dryococelus; species Dryococelus australis. The sequence goes on along the minus strand of CM056996.1, from coordinate 131,447,034 downwards.
ACCTTCAACAGACGTTGTGATGTTTACATGTCATCAACGAAATGAAAGATGTGAAAATGGCATGAAAGGCTGAATGTTCATGTTACCTCAAAAAATGGTGTTTAAAAATGAGAAACACATTTTATAAAGTATTTTGTACTGGTTTTATTAGTTCATGCATTGTTATTTCACTTGGTACAAGGTTGTTTAACAGTCATTTTTCACGCTGTTTGGCTGATCCGTTAGTCAAAAACAAATCGTTGAAAAACAGTGAAAATAATGATTGATGAATCAGTGGAGAATGTCACTGAATCAATAAGTGAAGGAAAAGTGGTATTTTTTTCCACTGATTCATCAGTTAAACTCACTGAAGTGACTGTTGAATCAGTCAAATAGTCACATTCTGACTTATTTAAATTTAGAGTGTAGTTAAAAATAACAGTTCATGTATTTAAATTACAAAATATCCAAAAAATGTCTTTATAGTCAACGTTTTTTCCCACATATATCGCATGATATTTGGTGGTTACGTACGTGTCACGTGGTAGGCCACAGTATTAGTTTACTTCATAAATATTTTCACGTAGACATCTTAGGCTATTCACGGTAAAGTGAGAACTTTGAAAGCCCTCTTATTTGGAATAACAGTCAACGCCTGAGGTTACAATAAAATATTCTTACTGACTTCTGAGTGCGTTAGAATATATACACTACGTTCATTACTTGCATGGCAATATTTATTTTAAAATAAATAATGAAAGGAAAAAACGGCTGACAGAAAACAGTTATTAGGGCCTCAAAAGTGCTCACTTTACCATGAACAGCCTATAGATAGAGCCACGAGTATTTGTCGAATTCATTCGGAGACGAGGTAGACTCCAAACACTTGTTCTTTTCTCCTACTGTTGTAATTGCACGACAGTTCTTTAGACACGCCCCGTTTATCTGCGAGCCAGTGATAAGCAGGAAGCAGTAATGTGAGTGAGTGTTTAACAACTAGTCCTGTACAGAGGCCTCGGTTGATCATAGCAACCAATAAGCAGACGATAATGTCTCGAGTGTATAGAGGACTGTCCAGTCTAGCTTGCTGCCAACTCAATCCGCGAAATATTCGGGGCTCTACCTATAGTGTTTGTCACTATGTATGCAGCAATACAGAAACATTTAGGATTTTACATCAAGTTATTCAAAAAAATATGAAGTATAATATTTTCGTTTGGTTAAAATAGCGTCAAATACAATGTGTATAAATTGGTAAAAATATAAAATAATCTATTTCTTTATATCCGGTGCCCTTAAGAGTGGAATGGACTGAAAAATTTTCTGTGAAATAATTGTTTGCGCAAATACGAGTATCTCAGTAAATAAAAGTTCTGAAAATACGAATTTTTGTCAGAAAAGATAAAAAACGATTATCTATGCTCATATGTTTTTATTTTTTATCATATTAAGTGTAGTCTTGGAGAAAAAATTGTGAAAATGGTTAAATATCGCATATTTAAAGCTTGTGAATGCAGTTTTCATAAGCGGCAAGAGAGAAGTACAAACATACGGACTTTCATCGTGTGTATTAAAACCCCACTCTTACAGATGTAGTTTGCACAGTACAGGACCACGACGCAAACATTGCACGCCTTGCGTGTAGGAGCGATAATGTACTAGGCTTGCCTGTTAGTGTCGCCCGTATCGCTCCCACGCTCTTGACCTTGGAAACGCAGCTCCATCTCACTCTTAAGGCTCCTCTGGCGATGGAAAGTAGCATAGACAAGCTTCGCGACTGTTCTGTTTCCTCGGAAACGTGAGCGATAACTGTAGGGTTATCTTCGCAAACAATTCAGCATAGTCTTTTTCTTTAATACTGTTGCACAGAAGATCATATATCGTAAACACAGAGCTATATACAGTGATTTTCGCTTACTTGAACATTTTTATACGACCACGTTTATTTTTTCAGTAAACAAATTTAGAAATTGGCAACAAAGTATTGACTTTCATTTCTGCCCTGAAGAAAAGTTTTTATTGAAATATTCCATTGATTTTTTTTTTTACCCACTCAGACCCAGTGTACACAATTGCGTCCATTAATCACGTGTAGGTAATTTTGGGTCTTGACTGCACACTGCGAAGCTCAATTACCAATGATCTTACATGTGGGTAAATGATTTGCAAACCGTCTTACTGGTATATGTCATAATTGGTTCATATTACTGCAGCCGAACTGACAACTTGCATCTCATTGGCTGCGATAAACGAAGCAAATGTTGTGTCGACTGAAGTACAGTACGATTTATATTTTTTTTTTGTTTTCAGCTCCTGAAATGGTGACTGAAAAGTATGTATGAAAGGGTTAAACTAGAACAGACACAACTGATTACAGCGAGAACAATACGGTAACTAAGAAGGCCACCTCATGTGGACTGTGAAGGTGTCGAGTTAGTAGAACGTCGAGTTTTACTGAATTAAGAGCGGAAATGTAATTAAGCACTCATTATTTGTAGCAGGGCATAGACAAACAAATGTTGTTATAAGCTATTAAAACAAAGTACGAAGTTATATACCAAAAATATTACGTAACAGTAAGTTTAAAATTTCAACTAGAAAATGTATGGTAATTTAACATAATATTATTTTTGATAATAACGTGGACATTTATACGTATACCAGCAGTATTTTATTGTCCATAAATGTATCCGTAATTGTAAAAATAGCACTTTATAGTATTTTAATTTTGTGGGAAAAAAATGTATAACGTTTGATTGTTTCTCACACTGAATTAGAAGATGCATAGCACTGCTCCTTCGTATTAACTAAGAAGACAAAATGTCCACTTATGATCTGTGTAGTCTGAAGAGCTGTCGAGTTTTACGGAAAGCGAGTTTCTGAGTGTCAAGTTACCAAACTTTAATAGTAATTTATTTTAAGACATTTTAAAGGAGTAATACTGGCGACTAGAAAGTCTGATCAATACATAGAAAATTGCGGAGTCTGTGTCCAGCCATAGTACACATTGCGGGTTTAATGTGACTGAATTTTACATTACGAGCTTTAAGATAGAATAAAACACGGCTTTCAAGAACTTGGTACAGTACTGATGACTTGTAAACATGTACCTATTTAGTGAAGGATGATTTAGATTGTAGTTTACTTCATAAGTATTTATTAATAATAGAAGAGTGCGTTTCACGTGAATACGTGCATGTTTAGGATTAGGTTTTCATGTATTTAATATTGTATTGTCATAGGTACGTCGATACCCGCAGTTTCATCAGGTTACATGTTAGTCAGATGTCTCGGGTAGCACTCTAATAATCGGACGTTTGTTTTGCATCATGCCTTTGGCGACTGCTTAGCTGGAAACGAACAAGACGACATACTGTGACTTATCACGTGCAACAAGGGACTGTGGTAGCTGAGCGGTTAGACTGCTCGTACATCTCACCAAGGCGAACCGGGTTCAATCCCCGGCCGGTTTCTGCCGGATTTTCGGAATGGGTCATCGTGCTGGATGATGCCGGTGTTTTCCCTGGGATCTCCCGTTTCCCCCGCCCTTGCATTCCGACGCAGCTCCATACTAACTTCTCTTCACTCTCATCAGCTCTGAAGACCTCGCTGTTAAGAGCTGCCCACATCTCGTCACTCACCTCACGGTAGTCGGGTAACAACATGCGTGGTCCTGTACATACATGGAAGAGTGCACGAGGAGGAGGAGGAGGCACTAACCTTTTTTTAAATGGCATCAGAGCGGTATATGCCTCTCCCCGGGGGGGGGGGGGCTGGAGGCCGGTAGAGGCCGCGTGCGTGCTCTACATCAGTCGTTAGTGTGCGCCTCTCACCACTAACGCCCCGCTAGCAACATGTAAACACAGCTCTGATTGGGTGATTTGTTGGCGCGATAATGTAAGCACACGAAGACGCATGCAAGACATGCGCGGGAAATATTGATCTAGTTCGGGGTCGATCCGTGGGTGATGTTTGTGTACGACTATTCTTTTTGGACAGCGAGTAATTTATAGACATATGCAGCCGACTGTAAAATATGGCGCCGAAAATAAGTGCTCTATTTTACTCTCACGTAAAATTAACTCATGTATGTGGCCATAATTAAGTGCACAGAATCCTTGCGAACCGTTCATTAAATTGCGTTGTCCATACTTTGAAGTTCAGTGACGTTATTAGTGCCTGAGTATTTATTTTATTTACGTGTTTTTGTTTAGTCGTAGAACGTAACCAACCCCTTTAATTGGTAAAGATTTTCATTATTTTGATAGATTTTATTGAAACATTAGGCGTATGTGAACATTTTAAATTTATATTATTACTATATTTTGTGTTTACTAGTAATCAACTCACGCAACTATGTAACATTCGGTTGGACGTGGTTAAGTGAAAAAGAAAATTAAAGTTTTAATTTCTAAGCATGTAAAGGAGGATGTAATTATAATGATGGTGATATTAATAACGGACGGACAAAGTTTGCAAATGCACCAGAGAGCGTGCTAGATTTCGAATTACTTTAGACGTTTTACAACTTTACTGCAGTTTCTTGTACTCGTCCTTCAGGACTGAGTTAATTACAGATTTGTGCATAAATATAGACCCGAGAATTTTGCGGGTTCATTTCTATGTAATTTCATTTCATGTAATTGGTTGACGTGTCGTTTGACAACTCTTCTGGACATAAATCAGCCAATAGCAAACATGCAATAAATTGTGCGCCCAACCACCGCCTTTTACCACCACTACAATCAACCAATAAAGGGTTTATACCTATATGAGAGTATATAAGGCTGTGAAATCTAGCCTATAGGCCTCTACGCATAAATAAGGTCCGAATCCACTGAAAGAAAAATATTGTTGCAAGAACCATAATTCTGTAGCAGTTACCATCCAAGACACTTAATATGGGGACACCAGTCTGTTTGGTTGTGGCTACCTTACGAATATTATTAAAGGCATATTGTAACGCCAACAGAACATAATGTAAACTTTCAGTGCATCGAAAATATGTGACGTCATTACTTTCTACAGAATAGGAAGTTGCGCTTACAAACCAGCAGAGTTCTGACCACAACCCAGAATGGTATTCCCTACAATGCTGCTGTGATGCCGCTACAGACGCCCAACACTGTAGTGGTAACAATCTGTTCTCTTGCCTTTACTCAGCGTCATGGTAGCCCGAACCAACTCGTGTAGTCTATTGTAATTCCCTCGTCGGTTCATAGGATGCGCTGCTATCTGCACTTATTTTTTAGAACATGAAAAATTGCTTGTGTAAGCAGGCAGCCTCGAACTGCCGGACCTTGTGTTAATAGACGGGCGCGGTATACCGCTCTGCTATTACATCAGTAATCAGATTCCGGTTTCTAAATGTATTTGTTTTAAATTGTTTGATTATCTTAAAACATGTAATGTAACATATCTGCAGACGAATCTTGGACAAGTCATCACTAAACCAGTTGGCCTGCGTTTCAAATTTTCCGGAGGGCTTTGCTAATTTAATTTTCATCACTTTCAAAACTTCCAATTATTTAGACTTTTTCATGCATTCATTACTGGAACTCACAACACAAGAACTAAAAAATGCTGTGCTTTGAGGAATATACCGTAATAATACTGTTATAGCATCACATCTGCCTGGTGGTTCTCATAATTCGCATGTATTTCAGTATATATATATATATATATATATATATATATATATATATATATAGTGAATGTATGTACAGTACAACTTAAAACTGATCTCTTAAACTGTCTTTGAAGAAACCACTCTTTTCACATACACTAGATAAATATCACAGAAAAAGACACATTTTTAGTGTTAGTTTTAAAATTGTGGCCTTTAAAGTGTGAATAAGCTATTATTCAAATATCCCATATTACACGTATTTAAAATATATATTTAAAAAAAAATCCCTTGTCCTGTTTCTCCTTTTTTCCATCAGTAAAATTTAAAAATGAGCCAAATCGCACGATCTGGCAACATTGCTTCATCTCAGAGTCTCAATCCCTGGAACACGTATCTTCAAGCCTGCGTCGACCCGACCAATCATTACCGAAACCCGATTCTCACTAAGAACGGTTCCTGTCTAGTTGTATTTCATAACATTTAAACTCGGATCCACTTTCGCGATTGTGCAGCTTGCCTGCCAGTCCCAGACGTCTAGTCGCATGTGGGATTTGTGCTGGACGATACCGCTGGTCGACGGGTTTTCTTGGGGATATCCCGTTTCCCCTGCTCTTGCATTCCGGCGTTGCTCCATTCTCACCTTGCTTTACCCTTCATCGGCTCTTAAGACCTCGAGGCTAAGAGCCGCCCAAATCTCTTCACTCGCAAACATTCAGTACCAGATTAGCCTAATCCTATTTGGTCCAGTTAAATACCAAAAGATCTTGTCGCAAAGTCACGACGCCGACAGTCAAAGTTAACCTGCAAATGTACTTACAAGTAGGAAATTAAAGCCTATCCAAAGTGGAATTATCTTCGTTAAAATCAGGTGTCTCTATAGGAAACCACTTTACATTTTTTTTTCACTGTCTGAAAACATGAGTGAAATGCCATCGTAAAATTTTAAATTGAAAATCCATACAAAACTAGCTGCTACAACGAAAGTGTATTCCAAAGTGCGCAGTTCTACCTCTTAACGCTCACTATGTGTGCTTAAGTGTGGAAACTTCGGCAGTATATCGCTACAGGATAGGCATAACTACTCGAGCATGCCGAATTATTTAAACGTTAGGAATGTGCAGTGCTACCGACTTTTGACTTTGACACAGAACCAAAGTTCAAAACATGTTTTTGATTCTCAGTCAACTGTGCGTGTGTCATTTCTAATAAACTTTAAAATTACTAACACTATATCATATTAGAATTTTAGGAAATTTATGTACTATAATGATTTCAACAACAAAGATATCCACATACACACTGAGAGAAGGGTTTTGTTGAATCAAACAAATTAGTCTGGCACAACCAAATTAATTGTTAGTGTAGTGCCAATAAAATATTTTGTTGTTGAAAACAAAAAATTTTGTTGTTTCGGCTCTCAAGACCTCGCTGTTAAGACCCGCCCAAATCTATTCACTCACCCATTTTGTTGTTCTCATTTGATAGCCCTAGGCAAAGAGTTTTTTGGTTAATATTATTGCTGAACATTTGCAAATTTCGTAACTGCATTGAAGTGGCCCGCTCGGCTCTTTACTATGACGGCCCTAGGTTCAGTTCCCGTATGAGTTAAACTTGCAGCATAACTGGTTATTATGATCTACACAGATCTTGAGTTGGTGTACGGCGACATCTCGTTGGCTTGTAAAAACTAAGAGCCTACACTAGCGAGCGCCTGTACTTGTGAAACGAGCGTTTATGCGCTTGTGCATATGCGAACAATATTCCGGGAGGTCGGGAGGAATCACAAACGCGACACTCATGTAATCCACTCATTTTTACTTTCAACTTTCCTGAAGACCTGATAAAGTTCTACTTTCAGCGTATTACTCCGCCTCGTGCAAAAAAAAAAAACTTAACCGAGTCTAGAAAACTACGCCAAAGGGACAACGCACCCCATTCGTGTTCACTATTTTTAATACTATTCTGCATGAGAACTATTTCCAACTAGGCGCTACCAACACATTTAATTTCTCCCTGTTTTATTCCTATCAATTATGGATGAAATAAAATTATTTTCCAACAAAATATGTGTAAAAGTTCAATTTAACCAACGCTTGCGTCAAATGACAAATTTACGAAACATCCAAACATTTCATACTTGGTATGCCTTTTCACAGGTTTGATCCAAAAATTGTGTAATTTATGCTTGTAACTGTTATACCTGTTGTTACATGAATGCTTAGAATTTGTCATCCCTTTAATAGTAAGTGAAGTTTTATGTTGACAGTCTTATACTTACTTCTATTTAACTAATTATCGAAGTGAAGGTAGTATATTAGATCCGAAAATTATTCTTCCTCCACCGTAGTTTGCGTGAACTTAAGCAACACAATAAATTTTTAAAATTCAGAAGTGTTCAAAAACAGTGTCAGTCTGTGTGAAGTGATTTTCCGTATATCTCGCGTTTAACTGAACTTGTTGCAAAAGTTTGCAGCGTCACAATGTTGTAATGTTCTTCGCAGCTCTTGAAAAGTTCTTTTTAGCTTCGTATTTAGACAACTGCTGCACTCGTGTCGTCTTAATGTAGTTGGTTTGCTGTTAATTAAGCGCTTTGGAAAGCTACTTTTTAAACAATCATTGTAGGTAACTGCAAATTTTTAAACGTAAAAAAAACTGGATGCGGGTTATTTTCAGTAATATTGACAGCGAATAATGAGAAGTATTTCCGCTTGTAGTGGTTCAACTGGTGACCCTGAAGTAGAAATGTTTTCGTTGTAAACAAAGTAGTGTAAGTGTTGACATCAATACAGTATGTTGGTAACAGTGCCGCCATGTCACCTGATGGACGCATGGAGTTGCGTTGCAGTATGTTTGAAATCCACGTATTTTTTTAATGATTTTATGAAACTACTTAACATTTTCGTATCATACGGCTGTACTGAAACAAAACACACTTCAGGTTAGGGAAGAATAACACTCTAAAAATATCACGTATTTTAAAGTACTTACTATTCCCGGGCCTTCCAGCATTGTTAAAGACGACATTTTCACACCGCTGTATTTCAAAATAACTGGTCTTAAAAATGCAAAACTATTGTAGGGACATACAATGAACTTTCTTTCATACGTTCCACCAATATAAAGATGGGTTCACTGCTTCAAGTCCCATAAGAACGGCCACGTGTTTTTCGCGTAAAGATTTAAGCTGAGGTTAGACTTCAATACCCTATGTGCACATTTCCTGTCTTCATTTGTTAGAAAGAATGACACGCGCGAGGCAAAAAAGAGGAAAAATGTTTTTTTTTTTTTTTGTAATTTATTTTGACGTGAATACGTCTTTAAATTTGCAACCATAGTGGGAGGCAATCCAGAAAATCCGATGATAACAAAATCAGGGGATACAGTTTGGCATTGCAGCTTCAAATCTTTCGTCTACATTCAGAATTCAATTACACCACTCGATTGCGAAAGAATCAAAAAATATCTTACGTTGAGTGAGGACTGCGAAGCATCGCTCGCGAGGAGAGTAGGAGGGCGGCGGGGGGGGGGGGGGGGGGCGCAATTTTGAGTTCGTTTCACCGCGTCTCATAACTTCAGTGCTTCAGTGTAATATAACTTTTGACTAGGAGAAGCTAAGACGCTCGTTAAGTTTCAGTTGACAACTGTCGTCAATATAAATCGATTGCGTGTATAAAAACATTTGTGTGGCGTGGTTATGGTGAAATTGTATGCGCTTTATGAAAAAAAAATTAAGAAAACTTAACACAATGTCGACCTATACTTGTCAAAAAGCCAAGTCGAAATTCAGAAATCGTATACGGTTGGAAAGAGCATATGAAAAGCAATCCAGCGATACATATAAAAGCCCGTATGATCGAGTGAAGCGGTGCCGGGAACGTAAAATGAACATCACGGCGTCCGAGCGCGTCAACGTAGCCGTATTCACGCTAAACAAACGGCCGTGTCGCCAACACAGCCACGCCCCATTGCTAGCCGTGACGTAGGTGTAGAGTGGGAGGAACATCTTCTGCTGGGTCATGAGGGAGGGAGTTGATGTGAAGGCGGCTGGGCGAGGTCCATGTGAGGCGACTACACAATGACGAGGTAAGTGGGCTTATGTCACCGCGAGTCGCGACAGCAGAGTCCTCACTGTCTGCTAGAGATGAGCTAAACCAGTATTTCTCAGGAACACCACGTTTCTGTTCTTGTTCCCAGTCGATTCCATAGACTAAAGATGAGGTAGACCGATCTCGCTGGCTGCGCACAACCAATCTCCGTGTCCCAACATTCATTGAACTGCTTTTCTGCCAACACGTCTAGCGAAAGTGGCGTGGATTGGGTTTGAGGTTAGCTACACCGTTTAGTAAACAAGTGCTTTAGAGATGCTTTTATACTTCTTCTAACAAATTTGTAATGCGTTTTGATTAAATCTAAACTGGTAAAAGTATTTTATTACTATTATAGTGCTTCTCATTTAAAAATTGAAATATAAACACGTTCATCAATGTTGACCATGTGACTTTGATAGTTGTGTTCCTTTGGGGTAGGTCAATGTTGGGTACATACGCAGAAGACGAATAAGCGGTCTACCTTATATTTAGTCTATGGTCGATTCCTGTTGCTAATATATGTTATTTAGAATACCTGTCATGGGTAAGCAATGTGCTAGGCCGCGTTGTTCCACTACCTCTCTTGTTCTCGAATACCTGTTACTAGCCATGTACTGGTCTGATCTTTTTCGCTACCTCTATGTGGCGCATACCCTCCTGGTAGTTGTCTTCTTTCAACTACCTTCTGAATATATTAAATAAAAACTATTTTAAAGTGTTCACAATAATAAAATTATATACATATAAAACACGACTGCAGTGTTTCAATAAGAGGAATAAGGTGTGCGGTATTTCCTGCAGAGAAAGTCAGGGCTGCAGTCTTGGATACTAATATTAGACGATAGGAACAGGTACGACGAAATAATATCGTAGGGTGCCGAGTAACAAGCGAGTACGTGTGATTATTCCTGCTTGAGTAACAGGCAGGGATGACAACATATATCTCCAGAAACTAGGAATAGGTATATACTGTTCCCGCCCAATACCTGTTACTGATAACAGGCATTGAAAATACTCCGCATCTCTACTGTCTGCTGGCTGGCGTAAGTAGTTTCTCTCAAGTCCTCTGCTTGTCAGCTCCAAGAACTGTCAACTGAATGCCTTTTCATGGCAATGAACGTTTACACAAATTAGTTTACATGCAGGGCGCCTAGTTCCAGCTACCGTTTATTTTTTCAAACAAACATTGGTTGTTGATGACGATAGTTTGGAATACAATACTGAAACATTTATTCGCCAGAGAACTGTTACTCTTAATGTGATTACCTCATAATTAACACTTGCCATTTTGAGAGCGTTCGCGTGCACTTGGTAACTGGAATAATATTTAATTATTTGTTGAAACAATGCACACATTTACTTCGTAATGTGTATTTACCTCAGAAATGTATACACCGAATTATGCCAAACCTCGAACCAGTGAGCCCTACAAAAAAAAAAACAGGACATAACATAGTGCATATCTGAAGGCTATATTTAAGGGGTACAATCCCATTCTGCTCACGAAGTCATCTAGTAGGGAAATAATTTATAATTTCTACCTATAAAAGGGATTCAACTAAAATTATTTTGTTGTGGCTTTTAAAGTTCTCGGAACTATCTCGGAAATGTGACATTAGGAAAACTTACATACTAACGATGTTAATCTTCGGCATGCACCAATCTTAGTGGTCACCAGGCTGAATCCTGTGACTTATGTTTGATTGTCCACTGTGTTCTGTGTGTTTGCGTACCACGAGTGTAGACAGTTTGCTTGAGGTCGGCAAAGTATATACCAGTCGTCAGGCAGGCCATTAGTAATACCAACGACTTGCTTGGGCGTGGGATGGAGACGAGTCCGATAGTCACGAGTCATATGTGGCCAACATGACGCAGTTGGCGTCATGTTGGCCACACACGAGAACATGTGTGGCATTCTCGCGCCTCCCACGTGGCTCCGAGACCTACGCACTCACGAGCACGTAGTGAGGGAAGTACTCGGAGCTCATGTGATGCCGCAGGTAGGACGTGACCTGCTAGCTGTCTGTGTGTGTTGTGTGTCTGTGCCCTGCGTCTCTCACGAGGGTCGCCGGGACAGGACGTCTGGTCGACACGACGAGATGTTCTGCACGCATGGCGACTGCCGTGCCCGACGTCTTCATAGCGGTTAGCGGCGACACGTGTCCAGGTCGTGGTGCGCGCTGTAAGACAGCTCGAGGGTCGTCTTCTCCGCGCTCTTCCTGCGCTCTTCCTGCGCTCTCCCCATGTGCTCTTCCAGTCCTCCTGCGTTCTCCCAGGCTTCCTGTACTCTTCCGTGCGTCATTCGCTCTTCCGGTGTTTCCGTGTTCTTCTGGACCTCCAATGCTCGTTTATTGATCCGATGGTCTTCCAGGCCTACTGCACTCGTGCAGGGCTCTCGCGCACTTCTGGACTTCCCGCACTCTTCCATGGCTCCCTCACTCTTCCAGGTCTTCAGTGCTCTTCCAGGTTTCCAGCACTCTTCCAGGTTTCCAGCGCTCTTCCAGGTTACCAGCGCTATTCCAGGTTACCAGCGCTCTTCCAGGTTTCCAGCGCTCTTCCAGGTCTCCAGCACTTTTCCAGGGCTCCACTGCACCTGACACCAGCGTGTGACGTGCTATGAGCATACAGTAGGCAATTAAATGAAAAACTTCTTCCGGCTATGCCATTGCAGAGTTATGTTGCTAAGGGAAACGCACAGGACGACATTAAGTGCGCTGGTCACCAAAAAATGCACAATTTTTTTATTTGTACGACGTACTGTCCAACTTGTAGACATTTATTGTAAATAATATTTATTCGCATAAAAAATTATATTGCATAGTTTTTGCATTATGGCATGTCAAAATCACAATTTTTTACAATGTACAAATAAAAGGAACGAAAATATTTTGAGAAAATTCTTCAAGGGTGACTGAAATGTCTTCTCTGATTTCGAGGTATTCTTAGTCAAATATATTTTACAAATACGTATAGACAGTTACAAGTCAGAAATATGGAAAATAAATCTTATTTTAAGCAGTTTTTAAAAAATTACTAAAACATATCATCTTGTGATTTTAAAAATTTCTTAAATTAACTATTTACTTACTTCAATGTGAATCATTTCATTTGAACAAGTGAGCTGAATTGTAAGATTTGTGATTCCCAAAAGCACTTGAAAGGGGCGGTCAGATGACCCCGAGACTGACACGTGGTCCCGGGAGAAGTTTGTACCGCCACCTCCATCAAGCCAGTCTCATGCAACCTTGATATGGGGGAACACACACAATCATCCTGTATAACGTTAACTATAGGTTTTTAGACAAAAAAATTATATCTTAGATGCGGAGTGGTATATTTAATTAATAGATTTTTTATCGTTAAATAAGTACAACATAAATTAAATTATTCCTCTTACAATGTTGCGATTACAATACACAAATATTTTCATCACAAAACTTCAGGTACATCAAATTATTTTAATATAAATACATTTATCAAACAGTTTATCTTTAATAATTATTATTTTATGGAAGAAATTGACAAAATTGTACTAAAGAAAACTCTGTTATGCGTTTCCAAAGATATAAGTCGCCACGGATGATTTCGCGTTATGGTTATACCTCACTGCAAACATTATGTTTGTAACAATTGTAACCAAAAACGTCATATATATATATATATAGACACACACACGCACTACAAATGATGACATTCTTGTTAGCAAGATATCATACTTTTACTTTTCTCGCTAGAAGAAAACCTTATAACTTTTACTCAGGCCTTCACTACCACTAATTAAAAATCCTCAATTTTATCGATAAACCTTTGGCATTTTAAAAAGCCACAGGGGGCACAAAACTGCTCAAATTAAATTACGTACGATTAAAAACTCACAAAAGAAAAATAAGTCTGTCGCCATGAAAACGACCCAACTACAAGGTGCGTGAATTTAACTTATCATAACTGCGTTACCTTCTCTGCCCGCCAACACGGAACGGAGATGCTAATATAGTACCTTTACCACCACCTCCTCTGCCACCTTTGCATGATCATAAATCTCGGCAACACACGACACCGAAGTATCCAGAAGGATAACAAACAAAATGCAACTCCAGTCAATGATAGTTTATCAAACAAATGAAAGTGAGAACCGCACATGCGCAGAACGCAGTTCCGAGCGGGACACACGCCGCCGCTCTCCCCTCGAGGCTCTATGTTTGTCGAATGTGACAACCAAGTGTGACGTTAGGGGATATGATATGATATGGTAGCTAGTGAGGTGTTAAGTGAGTGAAGGAGGTGTAAGCTTGTGTCGGCCACAGTACAGGACCTTGCAGCGCCGCTATCGTGTTCCTGTAGCCGTCCACGCTACTAGTATATCCGGCGCTGGTATTGGAACCTCAGCGGCACGCTAGGCCATCAGCAACAAGTAGCAAGGCTAAGGCTGTTTCACTTCGCTTCTCCTTCACCCATTGGCAAATTTCCGGACAATTATGTGACTACCGCCACACAATAGTATGTTGATTTTTACATGCCATTATGCAAAAACTAAGTTGTAAATTGTTTTTATGTGAGGAATATTAGTTAGAAGTAACGTCTACGAATTGTATAGTGTTTCCTACGTATATAAAAATAATGAATTTATTTTTGGTCAACGTCTTTCAACACATACAGTATTTCGGTCCACTACCCATCTCTACGAGACTTGAGATGACACTGCGGTATCATTGTATGGCGTGATGTTAGAGGATTAAGTTGATGTGCACTTCTTGAACTGCTTTAGGAGCTGCGGTGGTATAGTGGTTAGACTACTCGCCTCCCACCAGGGCGTATCGGGTTGGATTCTCGTCGGGCACTTCCCGCATTTTCGCGAGTGGTAATCGCATTTTTGGCATCGTGCCAAACGATGTCTCTGGTGGTGGGTTTTCTCGGGAATCTCTCGTTTCCCCCAGTCCTTGCACTCCAGCGCTTCTCCATACTTACCTCGACATCGGCTCTCAACACAACGTAAGAGCTGCCCAAAGTTCTCCTTTCCAATGATTACTGTAATTGCTTTAAATATCATGTACGAGTGTTTCTGTATCTGGAAATAATAGTGAAAATCCACGTTTTAACAATTTTCTTTTTAAAAAATACAATGAAAGAGAAATAAAAACACAAATTGGTCTTTAGACATGAAAGTTTTCTTAAATGCTAATCGTATGCCCATGCCACTCAGGCGAGTTCAGTTATTTCAAAATCAAACTTTTTATTTTCACTGAAATTGCTCAGTTTTTGGTTGCGCAGGGAGGGGGCACCCGAGGTGGTCTAGAAAGGACAGCAATGCACAGCATGGGACAGTAGTGTACAGCATGGGACAGAAGTGCAGAACATGGGGCAATAGTGTAAAGCATGGGACAGTAGTGTACCGCATGGGGCAGTAGTTTACTGCATGGGACGGTAGTCTAAATCATGGGACAGCAGTGTACATTATGGGACAGTGGTGTACATTATGGGACAGCAGTGTACAGTATGAGGCAGCAGTGTACGGTATGGGACAGTAGTGTACAGCATGGTACAATAGTGTACAGCATGGGCCAGTAGTGAACAGTATGGGACAGCAGTGTACAGTAGGAGACTAGTGAATAGCATGGGACAGCGGTGTAATAATAATGATATAATAATAATAAAACGTCTTTCTTTGTGGTGACATTCAGGTATAATAACCTTCTCTTACACTTAACCACCTTCCACAATAAAACATAATACTTATTTTTTTTTTTAAGAAACAGAAATAAAACAATGACACAAATCTTTATGTCTATTATAAACTTAGAAAGAGTCTTACATGAAATATATAAAAGCAACTTACATAAAATTAAAATAACTTTAATCGTGAACTTACACGATTAACACATAAATGCATTCATAAACCATATGCACACATTCCATATATCCATTAACATATAATTGTACAATTTATAAAGTTAAACTACCAGATAACAATACCTAGCAAAAGTTCTAAAACTGAAATTTATTTTAAGGATTAATGAAGGACAAAAAATCACAGCATATAACTAATGAAAAACGGGAAAAAACAAAAAAATAGTTAATGTAAGACATTAAAAATTATCATATAAGGCATCTAAAATTATCAGCTACCTAGAAATAGACATAAAATAAGACATTAATGCGTCCACTCGTACACGCTCACTCACACATCTGCATATATTAATAATAATTTTAATTAATTAAACAGTAACATAAGCATCAGAAACATCACTACAGTCGAAGTTTACAGTATGGGAAAGCAGCGTACAGAACGGGACAGCAGTGAACAGCATGGGACAGTAGTGTACAGCGTGGGACAGTGGTGTACAGCACGAGACAATAGGGTATAAACCGGGACTGTGCTGTACAACATGGGACAGTAGTGTACAGCACGGGACAGTAGTGCACGGCATGGGATAGTAGTGTACTGCACGGAACACTAGTTTACTGCATGGGATATTAGTGTACATCACAGGCCAGCAGTGTACAGCTTGGAACAGTAGTGTACAGCATGGGACAGCAGTGTACAGCATGGGACAGTAGTGTATAGCATGGGATAGTAATGTACAGCGGAACAGTATGGTACAGCACGGGACAGTAGTGTACAGCATGGGGCAACAGTGTAAAGCACGGGACAGTAGTTTACAGCATGGGACAGCAGTGTACCGCACGGGACAGCAGTGTACAGCATGGGACAGCAGTGTTCAGCATAGGGCAGCAGTGCACAGCTTGGGACAGTAATGCACAGCATGGAACAGTAATGTACAGCATGGGACAGCAGTGAACAGCATGGGACAGCAGTGTACAGCATATGACAGATAGTGTACATCACGGGACAGTGGTGTATAACATGAGACAGTAGTGTGCAGCACGGGGAAGTAGTTTACAACATGGGACAGTAGTGTACAGCACGGGACAGTAGTGTACTGCATGGGACAGCAGTGTTCAGCACGGGACAGCAGTGTACAGCTTGGGACAGTAGTGTACTGCATGGGACAGCAGTGTTCAGCATGGCAAAGCAGTGTAGAGCATGGGACAGTAATGTACAGCATGGGGCAGTAATGTACAGCATGGGACAGTAATGTACAGCATGGATCAGCAGTGAACAGCATGGGACAGTGGTGTACAGCATGAGACAGCCAGTGTACAAACCGGGACAGCAGTGTACAGAATGGGACAGTAGTGTGCAGTATGGGACTACTCTAGATCGTGTCTGGTCGTGCGATAGCGTGTTCGCAACTCACTGGCGAGGTTGTGGCTTCCACCTTTGCTAGGTCCACTGCCGGTGGTCTATCCCTGGCGCTCTTACTTAGCCCACACCTTAGGTAGTTCTTTTGCTGTTGTTGCATACGTAACCTACGGATTCCTCACTCGTTACCGTGACATCCTGTTTTGCCTCTGGGCGTCAAAAATTGTTATTTATTTATTCACACTCTGTGAAGTTATTCGGAAAAGACTTACATCCATGGGTGATTCATTACTCCCTTATAATTGAGAGGTGGGTATTTGAGCTTAACGTTTCGTCAACAGCGAAGTGATTAGAGACAGTGCAAGTTGCACAGGGAAGAGGGACTGGGGAAGGAATCGGCCATGGCCTTTGTAAAGGACAGATCCCAGCATTTCCCTGGAGTGATTTCGGAAAACCATGGAAAACCGAAATCAGTATGGCCGGACCGGGAATCAAACAGTGTCCTCCCGAATAAGAGTCCGGTGAATTACCTCTGCGTCACCTTGTTTCGTTTGTAACTGAGAGTATGTCATATGAGGCTAACGACTCTGATAGCCAGCAGTACACAGACATGGAAGATTGGAGTACAGGCATTTCAGAAATGAGTGTGTTTAATGAAGAGAGCTGTAGCGCTTGTATTGTAGGCAACCAGGTATGTTGGAACCTGATGTATTACAATTATAACCTTCTTTCTATGATAGATGTCGTGTTGCCAACAATGTGACCCATGAACTGTCTTACACTGATGCCTGGGAAATTTACACACGTTCAGTAAAACTTATTCTCACTCAAGTATACATGCATGATTATATGTTTACACGCTATTTGAAACATTTGTGGATATTCGCCATTATGTTTTAATGATTCACGCTTGATCATTATAGATTACGATAATGATAGCCTCCGAGTAGAAATAAGTTTTACGTGAAATGCTCAACACTAAAGATTTGATAGAGCATCATCATTCTACAGCCAGTTACGCAAATAAAATCATGTGTTTCGTACATTTTCTGGTAAATATTAGCACAGTTCCTTAAAATTAACTTTCCTATGTGTCGCCCAAAGAATCAGATATCGATTACCCTCGAGTCATTGAAATAAACAAAAGAAATTTTTCTAGAGCAGCAAAGTGAGGAGGTCACATCCAACAAGTGTTGATCCCTGCTACGTGAAGCTGACGAATAAACACGGAAACAGCTGACTCCAAACAGGCTCAGAGGTATCTGTAAACACATCGTAAAAGAACATACGTGTTTCAAAAACCAACAAAGCTTCTTTTCTTTTCGCGAGTGTTCATTTTTATCATAGTCATCTAGTAAGCCTATCAAACATACGTTCTCTGAACAGTGGTGTACATGCTATTACTTACTCGCCTCGCAGGCGTGAGATCATAATTGACCAGTTCGCACGTACGTAATAAAAGGAGCTTTAAAGTAACATATACTACACACGGAGTTCTTGCCACTAGTTATTAATGACACCGCTGGTTTTTTTTAACGTCCACCGTTTGCAAAACGCCCATGCTAATTACAAAGAAACACTATACTTTAAAACCCATAAAACTTGAGTTATGTCTCGTGACTGCACATTATACTGCGTGTAATAACGGCGTAAAACAACTCAATGGAATTATTAAATTTCGTTAAACGGTGAGACTCAAAGTAATAATTCTTTACTCTCCTACAAGATCTGAAGTCGCAGATCCTAAGTACTGTGTGTACAAACAAGTATTGTTCGTAGTGTGCTTGTGCTACAACATTTCAAAAGATGCTGTTTGCCTTTATTCAGGTGGCACGAAGGGCTGTGATGTTGGATGATAAACCTCAGATTGCTGGGACATTACTATGGTGTGCCCACGTGCGATCAAAATATAGGAGACAAATAAAATATTGTATCGACTTCCAACTAACAAAGAAATGTCCCGAGTCCTTGGCACAAACAACGAACAAAAATGCCACAAAACCATAGCTTACAAAGTGAAATTATGAAGAAATAATTACCCAAAAAGAACCCGCCACAACCAAATATAAAAGGGAGCGATATACACAATAGGAAGCGGCAATAAATAATCATGCTAGGTGACCATACATGGCACAAAAGAAAAAGAAGCAATAAAAATATAAATGCAAAACTTACGTGTATGATTAAACAAGCTCAGAGGAAAAAACCTAATAAACTGTAAATAATAATAAGACGTGACTTGTGGTTTTGTGTTACTAAATTATATTTTTTGCTAATTTCTTTTATTTTCTCTCTCAAAAACAAAGAGGTAACTAAATGACTGTCATCAGAGCTAATATTTATTTTCCCTTGTTGCAAAATATATTAATTACAATTTAAATAAACATGAAAGAGAGAACGTAATGCAACATTAAATATCAGTCTTCAAATATGAAAGCCATGAAACGTGACCATAAATCTGTTTTTAATCACATTATGATTCAGTGATTAATATCTATAACAATAAAACAATATGAGAATAACTAAAAGTGTATTTCACGATACAAAATTGACGCCGTTTTTCAAAATAGAAATTATTCCAATTAATGTGGCTTATAAGTATTAACATGAGGCCTCCGAGATAAATCCCTAACAATTAATAATGACAATTTGTATTAAATTAAAAAAATAGTTTTAACCTTAAATTTAATGCAGGTAGTATATTAATACCAAACAAACTGGTCACATATATGATATTATGACTTAACAACAAATAAGTACTTTGCGATTATAGTTTGAAACCAAAATATACAATATCAAACTGTCCAAGTCATATGTACTGATCAAAAAAATATATTTAATTTTAGGTAAGTTTCGTTGTAAGTTAGCTGTATGACGACCGTCAAATTTACGGGAACAATGAAGTTATAGCCCAGTCAAGAAGATTACGTGGTTCACTGTCGAACAACCAGGCTGTAGGAAATTAATTTGACCACGTCGCCACTAAGACAGGGGTTGCGACGTACAGAAGGGTTACCACGATGAAAAAAATATTTAGCCAGCACGTGCAGAAATGTTAGGTCAAAGTGTATAGTAAATCCTAGGCTGGCTGGTGCGGTAAACGCAAGCCTGCCACTTGCACCCTCACTAAAACCAAATATAACCTAAATTTTAGTGAGCGAAAATAGTTGGTGCACGCACAAAAAGAGAACGACTATAAAACTGAAGTGTTATTCACCAAGGAGGGAAAATAAAAAATATCCAACCGGTGCACAACTCACAAATAAAATAACCAGGTCTAAGACCGATACCTGATGGCCCCTAATAAAATGACTACGACATTTTAGTAAGCACTAGGTGCCACAAAATATCATCATGCCCGCAGCACAACACAAACGAAACATGTTGGCATGACGGCGGAAATAAAAGTGAGTTAACGACGCTGTGCGAAGAATGGAAGAGTGCTAAACAAAAGACAAAAGAAATGTTTAGATTTACGTAGGCAGTCCATAAGAGGAAAAATGTTCTGAAGTGCACAGAGATGGGTGAACATAGAACGTGAACAAATGATCCTTTTTTTAAAATGTGAAATAACGCGCCAAGCGGCAGGGATATACCAAGAAAATGTGCAAGAACTGCAGCTTTAGGAAGTGAGTGGAAGGGGATGAAAGAATTCGCAACACAGCGTTGCACATCCGGTTAGCAGAGAAACAATCTGGAACACGGGCCTGCAGGCGAGACGGGATTATAAACGTAACTTTCAAAGTACAGATCAAAAATTAATCGAAATGAAAGTTACGAGAAAAATACGTAAAGGATAATTTGATAAGCAGTGATTAAATAAATTTGAAACACATTAATAACATTACACATGCGTCGATAAATAAAAAAAATAAAATATTTGTCATGAAGTTACATCATAACACCGGACAAATATACATTATTAAATAAACAAATAAATCGCAGATACTCAAATGGACAAGAAAAACATTAATTATCACATGAATTAAATATCTAAGGTAATAAGAAAATTAAATATTACTCGCCATAATTTTTATTAAATTAAAATCTGAAATTAGACTTCAAAAATAATTAGAAATAGTACACTAGTAGTGATACATCACTAAAATAGTCATGGCGTATTTTAAAACGGCATAATGGCCTTGCTTATCATCCTGTTTACAGCGAGATAAGTAGGCTATACGTAACGCCACGTCAACATGGCCACGGCTTCTGTGGTAGCGAAATAAGAGAGATCTTATCTGCAAGCTAAAGAAAGTGTAAGGAGGTGTTGGAAGTGGACTCCTCTTGTTATTCCTGAGACCTACCACGCATGTGGCGAACGTTTTATATTGCCACCTGAAAACAGAAACAGATCGCAGTTCCAGAAACTTCATAACGGTGGGTATGTAACTATCGCCTGGATAGCCGAACAAGGATTCGAACCCAGGTCCTTCCGAAAGCGATTCCTTAGTGTACCGCTGCGCCATCGATGACATGACGGACTTTTCAAATTTTGTTCTATTTTGTCCATATTCGTAGTTATCATTTTTATCTTCGTGTAGTCTTCTTGATTTATCATACTGTTACAATACGCTTGAGGGGCGCATCAAAGTTCGTGAGGTATGGAAGTTTTAATGAAAATAAAATAACTGAATTTTATTTTTAATTTAATCACACGGGTATTATTTACAGCATTAATCTATCTACAATAGTACTCTTTTTTACATCTAAGTGAGCGCAATATTTAATGTCTATTTTAACTCTGATTAACGTCCTTCTTAATATCTATAATTGGTTATAGTCAGTTAACACAGACTCATCATTAACACACTTTCTGCCTGTCTGTTGCCATCATCTGTAATGCCTCCCACTCACGCAGCCAGTCCAATGGTCCAGCCTGCCAGTCGCGCTATTCGTTGCGCCGATGTTAGCAGTTGCAGATTTCTCTCCCGCTTGCTACTTCTCTCGCCACTCGCTCGTCGTCTATCGCTAAAACTCCAGCCACTCATTCACTACAACTCCTGGCTCGGGCGCCCGTCGCCCTTATATACTCGCTGGCATCGCTCTTATCTCCCAAGGCATTATATCCTATGCATTGATTTTAAACACGGCAACTCATAGTAATATTAGTGAGTAATGGTACCTCGTCCGAGTCGTGTGCCTAGGTATTATCCTAAGAAGGCATACTGAAATATTGTGTCTTTTACTAAGGATGTCAATAACGACGATGGGTCCAGGACTGTTAAGGTTGTTGATATAGAGGAGAGTTATTTTTGTTGTCGTTTTTGTACCTGTTTGGTTTGCAAAGAATAACCGCGAAAGCAGGTAGTAGTTTGTTGGAAATGCGTTTCTTCAGAAAGTCGCATACTCAAAAGTATCTTGCGCCTAAGGAAATTAGTAACATTGACCCTCCTGATATAATATGTTGGAAGACTTTTCCAGTTCATGAAGGGAAGGCCGATAATACTGCTGTTATTAGCGTATTCGGCAATGCGTCAATGTTCTCGCGTAAGAAGATGAAGTTGGGAATTGGTGATCAGATTTGGTTGTATCGGAAGTTGGTTGGTACGACTGGTGACATGCGTATTCACGGTCATGGTGAGTTGTATTTCAATCCATAATAAATATTTTTTGCTGTAGTAATCGGTTTTGGTTTCGTAATTTCTTGTTTCCCTTATTATTAACATAATTGTAGTTATAATGGTAAACCACTAGAACATTCTTCAGATAAACGCGGGAATTCAATCAGCCGAATATCAGGAGCGCGCGCCGCACAAGATTATCGTGGCGGCAGGCTTTCTGAAACAAAATATGCGCTTCTTGGATTATCGCACGCCTGACCTTTATTCCTCTCTTTTCACCGCCCGATGCCATGTCACTACTCTGTACTCTACACACTCTGTACTCCACACACTCTGTACCCTACACACTCCTCACGCGCTTGCGCGATGAAAAGGAGCGCCACGTAACAATACGTTGCCTTTGTTTCATGCACATACTCTCATATTTTATTTTTATAAAATATGAACCGGGTTTCATTCAGCCACTGTTCTGTTTCAGTCCATATTTCATGTGTGTTGGAGCATGTATTTCGCGCAATAAAAGACGTTTCAAATTTTTTTCTTGGTAATTTTTTTATTTATTACCAACTGCAGTCTACACTTTCCATTCCTGTCCAACTTCGTGTACTGCGTTACTCACAAATTTGCTAACTTGTGTTTCCATTACTTTGAGCCGTTTTGTAATTGTTTTAGGGCTTCACAATAGATGGAAATAGCCGATTAACCTACAGGGGCTGGAGGCTAGGGATCGGGGATACGCGTCGGCTATATTGGATGACGTGATGCTGAAACCTCCTGCTCTGTCATTCCTCGCCAATGGCGGCCGTCTTGGATTTCCCTTTTTCCCTCGGAATGTCCCTAATTTCTCTCCTGCTTTATCATACCACTTAACCTCTTCATGCTCTCTCATTCCTTCTTCTCTCTCTCGCCCATTCTATCACTTGGAGTTTTCTCATAGTTCTTCCGGTCTCCTTTACTGTCTCATACTCTCTAATTCCTTCATGTCTCTCTCTCATCCTTTATTTTTTCTCTTGTCTCCCACCCCTCTCTTGCTTTTCGCGTCCTCCATCACCATCGACGTCGTCTGCTGTAGGCGGCCATCTTTTATTCCCACGCCCACCCCCAGAGTGTGCTAAGTTCCTGCTTTTTACGTCCTCCATCTTTACTTGCCGAGCCTGCCGCCTGTCGTCTACTGCACTCTCTGAGAAACAGAAAGGGTAATCGTGGAGATAGGCAGATTGATGCTGCAAATAATAACTGTGTGAATAAATTAAAACCAAATTTATTTTTTATTTTTATTAAGACCTCCATCCCTCATGATGACAATTACAAAACTTTTTTGTTCTGCTGCTGCTACAATAACAAACACTAGCTAAGTTCTACAAGTAAAAAAATTGAAACTTAAACTAATGCCTTGGGCTACTGCTTGACATATATGTAATCACTAAAGAACAGTTCATGCGTTAAATAAAAAGTTTAAAATATCCAACAAAATTTTTAATTTTTAATTTTTTCTACATAGATAGCTTGTTATTTGGTGATATATGTCACGTGGTAGTCCATGATATATTTTGACACTGTAACTTTTTTAATTTGTGCAACTTAGTATTTGTTGTAATGGCTGCAGCAAAACTGAAAAATTTCCTACTTGAGATAAAATTGTTGTAAAAATATTAAATGTAAATTTTTTTATTAATTTCAGGGAAATGTCATCACATACAATGTGCAGAAGTTGAACGATATTTTGTACAATTATAAAATAATAATAATAATTTTTTTTTTTTGTTTCCAACACTCTTTTTCCACCATCTTGGGTTTATATGTTCTTTCTTCGTCAAAAGGTACATTTAAGAAATTGTAACGAAATTTCTCGCATGATACAGCGTAAATAATAGTTTCCCAAGCGTCATCAAATCATTACATCTTCATTGTTGTTATTAATTTATGACTTGTCACTGCCGGCAAGAAATAATTAATTTTCTCGCGTTCTATTACGAGAATGATACTAGCAACAGCAGACAAGCAACAGCGATTTTATGAAATGTGCAAAGCAATGCCCAATGCCCAGTCACTTGCTAAAATAAAATAAAAAACTCGTGACGAAGGTTGTGGCGAAAATTCCGTAAATCCAAAATGGCGGGAATGGATTCCTTTAAACTAAACTACACCTCTGTAGCGAATATTAGGTACCTTTCTCATAAAAGAAGGTCGTTGAAATATTCGGTGCAGCCACCTCACTGTTGTTGCTTGAACGTTTCGCTATACAAAATAATCTAATATTCATTGCAGATAAAATCAAGTATGTTAAAGCTGACAACAATAATGGTTATCTTGAGTTATTACGCTAGACTACACAGTTTTCGAGAGATCAGTGCATGATTCTTATACCCAGATAGAAGACGGTGCAGATTAGTGTAATAACATCACTTTTCCGGTTGATTATAGTATAATTATTTAGTATCTGTCGTGACTATTCGATTGTCATTTAGCACAGCAAAATTTCAACCATCAACCTAGTGGCAAATATTATTTTCTTGACCTACTTTATGACAAACACATTATTCGCTGTATACGTATAGCTTTGTTTAAGGACATACTTACTAACCATACAGCGTTACAAGCAAATTATTTCGTGTGCTATTTGCAAAAAAAACCAGACCATCATCTCCACCTTTAAGGGCGTGTATCATTCTTAGGAAATGCGGAGCGATATTTATTAATTTTCATATTTCACCTACATTTTTTTTTAGGAATCATTTGCCCGAGTTTAATTGTTTTATTTGTGAAAATATTTTATACATAGACGCATACTAGAACCTAACTCTTCAACTCCAAAGACTTCAAAATATGCAATAACAATTTGTTATCAAACATGTATGGAACATACAATGCAATCATGCATTTGCGAAAATTTGATTTTAAAATGGATATTTCTGCCGAAATTTATTTCTTCGTTAGCTCACCGACGTGTTTTTATTGCGGTATACAGATTTCAGAATAAATGAGTATAGGAAGAGGAACGGTAGATATCCACACACTCTGGCACGAGTTGCGCATCGCCCCTGGATTCGAATTTATACCAAATATCTCAGCAGTTAGATGTTAATAACGGTACTTGCCAAGACAATTGTGGAACTTATTACTAAAATGTCAAATGTAAAGTTTAAGTCAATGCATTTTTTAAAGGTTATGTTGTTAAAAAAGTTATCGATTTGTGCACATTTGATTTTTGAAAATAATATGTAACCAAGCTCACGTAAATAAAGACTGAGTTATCGAGAGACAAGTTTCGTATGTGAACGACAAGTCGTAAGTTACGTGTTTTACGCCAAGGCACCACTTTTGCTCAGACACTTCATGTCTATCGAAGGCTCGTCTGAAGTTTAATGCCCGCCGTGAAGAAGATATCTACAGCTATGTGGAACTTACGACCACACGTATGATTACATACGCAAAATAACCTTGTATTTTACATATTTTACCATGGGAAGCCGGGGGGGGGGGGGGACAATTAAGCATGGACAGCGAACACGGATTTATGCGGCTTATGAATCACACGTGACAGGGGATCATAAATGAGTTAGCAGGCGAGTGTGGTGGGACTACAAGAGCTGTGTTCACATTACACACGTAGCTCAGGCTAAGCCGCCTTCACACAGCACTGCACGGACCCCGGGGTCTGGTCCAGAGGACATGCCTCGCTCCACACTACTGGCATCACGCCACTGCGCCACGCTGTTCTCTGTCAGTCAAATGTTTTACCTGGCTCATGTATAAAATATAAATTTTCCTGCCTCTGAAAGTGACTGCTCTCCACGAAGAGAGATAACGCAAGACAATAAAAATAAATAATGAGCTTTCTTTTAAATTTTTCTCCATTCTGGGTAAGTTTATGTGGCTGTATTAATTTGCAACACCTACGATAATTTGTACTGCTAAAACAATATTGTTAAAAGTAACTTATGCCAACTGGATATGAATTGGTGTTGCATATTTTAATATCATATATCCCCAGTATTATTAATTAGGTACGATATAATACTTACAGGAAATTTGAGTCCTTACAAATTATATGCAGGTTATTTTAGCTTTCAGTAGTTTGTCATATGATATCGTTCACACCAAATCTCCAAAAGTATTGAGTTAATTAAAATTCTATCGCTCCCTTTTTTATCCTCCTTCAGAAAAAAGTAATTCGCACCTCGCATGAAACCATACTGCGAATGTTAAATTAGCCTCCCCCCTTTTTTTTTTGCCATTCTCTAAAAAAAAAAACCAAGTCTAGGACCGGTTTTGCACGGATCTCCGTACAGCCGACATTCCACACCTACTGTCTTCGAGCTGTGCACGTGTCCCTCTTCAGGCCGACCTAGTGTCCAGCATTCGTGAGAGACGATTCAAGTGCCGCTGTGTACTAGTGATGTAACAACTACTGCAGGCAGGGTACAACCGACTTTCCCTACATGCAGCAAATGACGCCAGAATGAGAGTAAAGGAGCATACAAACTGGTTTTTGTTAACCGAGCTGCGTTGAAATACAGTATATATAAATTTTTACAATATATTTCTGCTACTTATGTACATACATCTTCAGTTCTGTGTTATAGACTTTTCGATCTTTTATGCAGCGTATACTTAAGGTTTCCATCGCAGCAAAACCAAATTTATGAGAAAATCCAAATTTTCTTAAGAGGGATGCACAAATGTTTCCCCTCCCCACCCCCTCAATGAGGGGGTGGGGAGGGGAATGAAGTGACGGGGAAAACGGGAGATCCCCCAAAAACCCCGCCGATTAGTGGCATCGTCTGGTACGATTCCCACATGCGAAAATCCGGGAGTGACCCGGCTCGGGATTGAACACGATTCGCCTTGGTGGAAGGTGAGCAGGCTAACCGCTCAGCCACCGTGGCTCCAGTATTAATTGCGATACATACAGTTATAAAGCACAAAGTATAAAAAAAGACTTTGACAACAAACTACTTCTATAAAAACACAAACTTAAGGACATGTTAAATTTGCGAGGTAGAGTAATGTGGAGCAATAGTCCGCGCCTAAGAAAACAGCAGTCGATTGTGTCTGTTGCAATGATGTGTTTCTCATAAAACCACGTCAACTACATACTACGACAATGCATTGTGTATGGTTATATACAACTGAAATTTGAATATTATTTGTGAGAACTTACAATACAATTAGAACACATGACTGCATATTAGGAAACTGGCCCCACGTGTGGGGCAAGAATCTTGTTACAGTAGGGCAAGAGTCCTAATGGTATCTATTACATCTGATAGCCATTTCCCATACAATCAGTACATGGTTCCTCTCCCCATTATCTGCATTCGTTGTACATAATCCAGTCCACAGATGGAGGCTCTTCGCGCATTGCAACACGTCCACCACATAAATATTCCGTCTTATTACAGCTTGCAATGCTTCTTTTTTTTTGTTTTTTTTTGCCATTTAAAGTCAATTTGCGTTTTTCTCTGACGACTTTAGTCTTCAAGCGTACTGATTTTGATGTTACGCTCGTTTTATTTAAATTAGGCCTATATTTACTACACTTTGTAATTACATAATTTTAGCATATGGCGACTGTGCGAGTATTTGAGAGACAGTTTTGGACTTTTTGCCCCTCTTTTACGGATGACTAGCTTTTGGGAAGGGCCTTGTTATTTCTGGCAAGACAAGCATTATAAGAGTCGTCAGTAGAGCTTCTTGTAGCAAACTCTTCACAAACATTTTCAGGGCGACTTTCAGAAACCTAATCGAAACATTTGTGACAGTGGTATCCTTAAACTTTGAAATGTGCTGTGAAGTAGAGGCAAACTGTACTTCAGCACTCGTGTGATTAGTACGGTTGCCAATGATACGATTGTCATTATTATTTGGGAGAAGGCTGTGGCAGTAAATTCAGATAGAAGAAAGTCAACTTTAGAAAAAATACCGCTATACATTGGCAGTATGCCACATGCATAAAAGCCTTTGGCTGTAATTCCAATCGTAGCTGCCTTTTCATAAGCCAGTCGAAACAAATCAGCAATCTGAAATTTAGTTTTGTATCTACCAGGAAGTGCTGACATCCAGTTTCTACATTCAATCGCATTGTACTTTCAGTTTGCTGTACTATTTTACTAACATTTGTTAGAATTAAATTATTGTTTCATTACTTTTGTGCTAGGAAACTTTTGTCAACAGACTACTTCTAAGTTAATAAATTTTGATTTCACCAGCTTTCTTCTGTGAACCACGCTATTTGATTTTACTTATACAGTTTGATTGTTTGACATAAGTTAAAGTTAGATACATGTCGTATTATAACTTCTGCGCATACTAAAAATAAGGTTTAAAATGGTGTAATAATGTTTGGTATTGTGGAAGAAGAGTCCGCATAATCGTTTGTGCGGACTTTTTCCCAACAGACCGGAATAACGTAATTCGCCAGCTACATTTTACAGCTGCATGACTAAAATTACACCCTCATATGAATACAAGCAAAAAATCATACATGTTACGTAAATGTACATATTCTTCGAGAACATTGCAGTTCTGTAGGCACTTCTTTAACACAAAAAAATTTCACCAAACGTCATTCCAAACAGATAGTTGAGATCGCACTCCCATTAATGCAGGTAGCGAGAAATCAGCCATGTTCGGTGGGTGAGAAGCATTAAAAAAATTCTCTATATGAACGTTGGTGCTATCTAACGGCGACTGCGAGAACTACGACATCGTAGGACTCTTGCCCAATGCTGACTCTTACCCCACATTACCTTATTTTTTGAGACACAGCGCTTTGAAAAAGCCATTTTTAACCATTCTGGAGTACTTTGAAATGATGTTTCTAATTAACGTGTCGTTCTGAAGGCAGTATACAGCCCTCGTATCAAGTGTATCAGCTGATTGGACGCTAATTAAGAGTTTAGTCTTGAAATAACAGTGTAAAAACTTTATGGAAGAAATTCTCTGTCTTATACACAGGTTACTTGTACACCGGCACAACACGCTTTCACATATTTGTAAGCTCGGCTGGTTTTCTCAGAAGTCCAAATCGGCTAACTTAACCAACGATTACTGTTAAGATGACGTATTAATATAAAAAGACACTTCGAGTCCCTAGCTAACCACGTGGACTGACTAACGGACGCAGTTTCTTAGAATGAGAGTGTAAGTCCCGCTGTACTATGTTAACCTACTTGCAGCAAAAAGCAGATGTCTTCCTCGCACATCGATATCGAAGGTTATTACATAAGTTTGAGAGAGAACGCCTGCAGCTAGGATCGCCTGCGGAGTCGGGCTTGGCATTCTCTAAGGTGACTGAGGAGAGCAGGAGGCAGCACAGCTGCGTATCATGAAACACACGCTGGCATCAGAAGCGGCTCCAACCTCGCCAGATAGCACTGCTACCTGCTCTCACCTTGCAAGTGTCATAAGCAGGCCTCTCTTCAAACTAACTTCTCGCGTTTACGATCACAAATGCCCTGGGTGCCCTACACCATGACTATAGTTATTAGTTTGTGTTTAATATAACTGCATTTCACTGATATCACTGCATCATGTTTATTTTGGAATGCCCCTAGAAGACTCGTGTACCAACCGCTAACATGTAACACTCGCATGCACACAAATCCCGTTTCGCCAGTTCTGCTATGGAAACAGCCTATTATAAAGCAACAGCCAATGAACAGTTGATAATTTTTCGATGCATGTACAGATAGGTGGAGTCTATCCTGACGGTCATATATACAGCAGTATGTTAGCGACTACAGTTAGGAAAATGAATGTTCACGAGTTCACGGTTTGGCAAAACGTCTTGTTACGCAGAGGTAAATTATTTTGCTGGCAAGTGCTGACGCTGAGGACTTCCGCGGTAACTTACTTGCCACCCAGCCACAATCCTTCATTGTTTTACTTCCCTTCCACGTCTGCTAGCTCCCCCACCCACAGGCGGCCGCGGTGGCTGAGCGGTTAGCCTGCTCACCTTCCACCATGGCGATCCGGGTTCAATTTCCGGCCGGATCACTCCGGATTTTCGCATGTGGGAATCATGCCGGACGATGCTGTTGGTCGGCAGGTTTTCTCTGGAATCTCCCGTTTCTCCGCCCCTTCATTCCGGCGTCGCTCAATATTTACTTCAATCACCCTCATCGGCTCTCAAGACCTCACTGTTAAGAGCCACCCAAATCTCTTCACTTACCCCTTCCCCCGGTATCGTTAGTATTTCCAGCTCTAGAAGTTTTAATCACTGTCAGTAAATGTGTCTGCCCAACAGCGCTATGTATTTAAAACACGAAAAATTAAGGCGTCTGCTACTAGGCGGACAATCTGCCCCTCGCAGTATGTCAATTTAACGTTTCGGAAACAAATCATTGAACGCGGTTGCAATCTGCTCACACATGTAAACAGCTAACACTTCAAACCAATACGAAATACAAATTTTGGCACAGGCATTATTTGAGCCCTTCATCACGGCTAAACGGAATTTCCCACTGCTGCATCTTCAAAATCCCAACGTTATTGTCTGCATGCGAAACGTCTATAGAGTCCTGTTCTGAATTTCGCTGGAAACTCTTCCCCGTTAAAATTACAGGATGGCCACTTAAAGTTCCTTGATTACAAACATCACGACGAAGAGCCTATATACCACTTCATGGCAGTGTGTTAAACCCTTACACTTATACTTAAAATTCAGAAAAACCGCAGGTAGAAGTGTGCCATGTAGACAGGGCGACTTATTTCAGTGACTCAGTTACATATGCGAATTCATTATTAGACACAGCTACTGTTTGCAGAAATGACGCCGTGGTCGCCCCGTCGAACGGAATAATGCCCTATCACGCATCACCGGAAGAAATCATTCGTCAGTGCATTTGATCGTAGCCCAATCGTTCTGGCCAGAGGTGGGTTCTCCATCCCCGTCGTCATGTAGGAACTGGGATTCCCACGGGCCACCATGTCAAGAATGCACTGCGAGTTCATGTAGTTCACCACCGCCAGGGACAACTGTCATGGTGTACGACGTATCTATGACAGGGTCGCCGACGGCTAGCTCTGTTGGTGATAGACAGGCCACAGTGCGGCAGATCACTCTCCATAACGGCATGTGAACAGCTGTACCGTCCAGAACCATCATCATTATGGTAGTCGCTGCTCCACTAGAGTGCTCTGCTCACCGCTCAACACGGAAACACCGCCATTGGACCCTCCGCGTATGGGAAAAGGTCGCCTGGACGGATGAGTCAAGGTACATTTTGGTACACGCCAACGGCAAGGTACGAGTGTGTCGCCAAGCACACAGGGCGATGGATCTCTCCTGTCAGTAGAGTACAGTTTCGGCTGAAGGTATGGGCCATGAGGACTGTTAGCGTGGGATGGAATGGGCCTCCTGGTACACATGCCATCGTCCCTCACCAGCGAACGATACAGGGACCTACTGATAGATCATGTTCACCCATTTATGCCCCTACAGCATCCTGCACAAAACCTGTACACACCACAAGACAGTGCTCCTGAATTGTAGCTGAGTGGTTTTATAAACACTCTACGGTCTTCAGTCTGCTTGCGTGTCCGCCGAGGTTACCAGACCTCAATTCTATCGAACACATCTGGGTTACTGTCGATACGTATGTGGGCGCCGTGCATACAGCTCTGGTCGATCTCCGCACACCGTGGGAGGCTGTACAGTGGTCATGGACCAGTCTGGCTGCCGATTACTTCTGGTGCCTTGTGGAGTCCATGTGACGCCACATCACTCCCGCACGCCGTTATCTCATTCTGCTACTCATAGGTGTATACTTTACCAATCTACAGCGAATATGACGTCTACAGTTTGAAAAACGTCACAAAATTGATGTTATCGTAATGCCTTTGAAGGATTAGGCAGATTTTTATTTTCTTTACGCTTAACATTTTATCCCCACAGTGATTAGGGATTTCTGGTGTCGCAAATAAGACCTTCTTTCTAATGCTCTCTGTACTTAACTGACCATGAATGTATTTCTTTATCACAGCCAAACAGCTGTAGTCATTGTGCTAGGGGATAAGTGATATGGACCAATCATAATGCAGAGAAGTAGTGCTGTTACCCTATGGAAGATTAATTTTCATTGATGTTCACAGTGTACAGAGATGGTCAAATGTAACCTTTGCGTGCAACATGTAGCCAAATGTCTACACTGGTTATGAAAAGTTTGAATCACATTACTCGAAGCTAACAACCGTTTCAGAATATATTCAGACTGCTGTATAAATATCTGTGGACTCTTGAACATAATTACTGACCTGCAGTCGTGGTCATGTAATACCGTTCAAAGTTAGAGTGCAGTGGGAGTATAGCAGTCACACAACGCTTCCAGGTTATTATTACAAATACAGTGTGCAACGTATTGCCATACCATAACAAGTATACTTATCTCGAGCCGTATGAAGAGGGATCGTAAAATCTTCGAGCATAGTCCTTTCTCATTCAAGAACTGCCTTTTAGAGCAGTTACCAGAATTTTAATAGCCTTTTTTGAACTGCAGTGGCAAACGTTTACAGTCAGAAACGAGTAGCGTGCTTTGTGATGCCTGGAAACATCCGAAGAGGAATCACGCTTCGTTTCTTTGTGAGGGACGACATTTTCGGTGTGAGTTGAAAGGGAGACAGGTTTGCAAGTTCGCAAGTCACGTAGGGTGCTCAATCATCTGAGAGGTGGCGTGTAGATAATTGCTCCTATCGCCATTGCTGGGAGACGTATTCAACGTTTCCACTTTTTTTTATAATAAAAATTTGAAAGTAAAGAATTTCTGAATACTGGTCGCGTGTTCTGGTGACTGTATAATTACGTGTACTCGAAAAAACTTATATGACTACGGCCAAACACATTCTGCAAGAAAAGTAAACATAATGACCTGCCATTTTGTTTTAGTTCTGTAAGAAAATAGTCATCTCCTTCCCTCAGCCACGTCTTTATCTTCTTTACAATAAGTTCCGGTGCTCAGTAACGGTGTAGGAATCCTGGCTTTCTGGTCTGACGCAGGACTGGTTAGGCAAGAAGTGGCAATCACGTTACGAAAGTGAAGTCAGCTTATGTGAAAGTAAGTATGTAAGTATTAAGGTTGTATATACATTTATATAGTGAACGTATGCATGTTTATATGTGCGTATGTATACATATGAAAAATATAATACTTACGTATGTTCTCATGCATGTATGAATACGTGTAGGTACGTATGAGTTTATGTTTGTATATAAGTATGCGTACCCTAATACGTACACAATGACGAGACTCCAGCAAGGTTACTTTATAGGTTCCAAGTATAATGGGCAAGACGCACATTTTGTTGCGCAGCTTTGAAACAATGACCGTGTGTTTATGTACAGAGTGTATCTAAATTCGACCGACAAACTGCGGATGCAGGTTAAAAAAATTTGAAAACATATTTACGACCTATGGTCTAAAGTCAATTATAAGGGCGGTGTACATTTTTGGAGTTGGCCTGGAGCACTAAGTTGATTAAAATGTCGTAATGTGACTATCCCTGGAATCGTCTCCTCCCATTGGTAGCCGGAGCAGTGTGTGTTATTGGGTGTTTGCGTGTTGCCCACCTGCCAGGTATTGGTAAGTATTATTTTGAAATTAAAACACGAATTACTAGAAAATAGCGAGGATTAGGTATTGACAAAGAACCTTCTCTCTTTGATTATTACTTGAGGATTAGTAATCCACAGAGATGATGGCTTACCGCGGAGTCGACGTACTGTACATATGTCCGACAGTTTTATATCCTTGTTGGTGATTATCCATAGAGATGATGGCTTACAGCGGAGTCAACTTACTGTACACATGTCCGACAGTTTTATCTCCTTGTTGGTGGTAATTCATAGAGATGATAGCTTACTGTGGAGTCAACGTACAGTACACATGTCCGACAATTTTATCCCCTTGTTGGTGTAAATCCAGAGAGATGATGGCTTACCGTGGAGTCAAAGTACTGTACACATGTCCGACAGTTTTATCTCCTTATTGGTGGTAATCCATAGAGATGATGGCTTACCGCGGAGTCAACCTACTGTACACATGTCCGACAGTTTTATCTCCTTGTTGGTGGTTTATCCATAGAGATGATGGCTTACCGTGTAGTCAACGTGCTGTACACATGCTCGGCAGTTTTATCTCCTTGTTGGTGGTAATTCACAGAGATGATGGCTTACCGTGGAGTCAAAGTACTGTACACATGGTCGACAGTTTTATCTCCTTGTTGGTGGTAACGCGCGTATGAAGCTACTGCTTCATTTCATTGGGCCAATGAGGAATCTTATAGTCTGAAGTAGAATGTTTATGATTGGTCCGCAAACAACTAGCCAAAGCAAAATCTTGTTCAGCCAACCATAAAACAATTAACTAGCTACAATGTTATTGAAAATATGTTGGCTCAAACATTTTTCATGATTTTCTATTGTCGCTAGTGATCCATCATTTAAATCCCAGATATGCTGTCGCATCATGGCTGTAAGTTATAAATAAGGGTGATGACCGTACCTGTTTACAACAGGTATTGTGGTTTGCACATCTTTTTTTCAGTTGCCTATTATCCAGACACTTACTGTTCCATCTTAAATATTTTATGTAATATTTACAATATGCCGTGAACGTACAAACGCTGTAACATTCTTTTTGTATAACTAACGAGCCAGTTTTGCATGATCCTCAATTCAAAAATGTAATTTTTGTTCTGATATTCCGCCACGGATTGCTGGAGGAGGTATAAGAAATATTGCTGCTGGTTATGTAGTTTGACGGATGAAAATATTTCCGCCAAGTACGCGATTTTGGTTTTTATTTATTTGTGTCGGAAGAATACATAATAGGTAACCAATATTTGCAATTAAAAATAAGAGCTAAATATAAGTAGAAGTGATGAAAATATATAGGGCCGTATTTTACCCGCCAAATGCATTCGCGTTCTTG
This sequence comes from Dryococelus australis, assembly GCA_029891345.1. NCBI lineage: Eukaryota > Metazoa > Arthropoda > Insecta > Phasmatodea > Phasmatidae > Dryococelus > Dryococelus australis. The sequence goes on along the minus strand of CM056996.1, from coordinate 131,411,641 downwards.
TGCTGTGAAAGTGCCCTCACCTTAAGTAGCTCTACAGTTATGTTTAAAATGCACCGCTGATGTGCACAGGACCATAGGAGAAGAAACACAGCACGTAGGAAACAAGCCTGCCAACAAAAAACACACCACTGGTACTGGTACTCAGTCAAACTGGCCATAATCATTACATGGCATAAGCCAACAGGATCATGGTAACTGTACACATGTCAGAAAACGAAGTTAAGTTCTTGTGCAGAAATGTTCACTTGGGTGAGGCACGTGACTTATCTTGAACTTTCCGTTACCAGAGGGAATATTTTTATCGCTTTTCAAATCAATAAAATTCAGTAGTTGAAATTTTAGAATTGTCACTCCAGTCTTGCACCGGATAAAAAGTGCTGAGTGGTATTTGGTATAAAATCGGCAGCAACAATTTTGGAAGCCAACAGATTGTGTAAAACGTTGAACATGATATCAAGCACGTATCCACACGGCATACTTCTGTTGTATTTCGTGATAATTGCTTGGTATGTACAGTTGTCACCATAAAAGTTGCTGATGTTGCCAAAATGCTGTGCAAGAGTTGAATGTAGATAATTAAGAATGTGCCCTACATAATTGGTTGTAACCAGGGAGACAGCCAGTGTTCCACATATAGGTCATAAGGTCGACAATAGATAGGACCTACTGTGTTCTCATTGTACACTAAATATCGTGTCTACACCAACATTCGAGTAACTTATGGCCTACACACTGGCGTCATTTATAACCCATTCAGACCCAGTGAACACCATTGTGTACATTACGCACATATAGGCAATTTTTGGTCTGCATTGCACACTGCGAAAGTCAATGACCAATGATACAACCTGTGGGTAAGTGATTCGCAAACCGTCTTACTTGTCTATGGCACTATTGGCTCATATAATTGTAGCTGAACATACTGCCTACACCTCATCAGCAGTGATAACGAAACAACTGTTGGGCCGACTTAAGTATAGCATGGAACATATAACTATTTGTTTACAACACCCGAAACCGTAGAATTAAGTGGGTCTTATATGGATAATTGAAATTAAATTTTATAGAAATTAATTTCCTTTATTATTATTGGAATAACTCTGGCTTCACTCACGACTAAGTTCGAAAATTTTCACCGTCCCTGGAATTAGTTTTCTTAATTGTTTACTTCCATTCATTTGACAGACATTACAGTTGGTTGTTACTCTTTACAATACATCACTAATTTACCTTTTCTTATCGCCCTATAGCATAAGTATGTAGCTTACGACGCGATGTTGCAAAATACAAAAACCATTTATTGTTGAAAATTAAAAAAAAAGACCCTCTAAGAATTAGAATTGATAGTGTTAAACACTCTAATTATATCATAACATTTTCTTACACCGGTGTTCTATGATTACACACGTTATATGTTAATACCGGGTTATGAAAAAATAGAGTTCATGCCTTATGGTTGGCAGCTAATAATCATCAGAGGCCCCTTAGTCCGACCAGCCAATAAGACCGGAGTGTAAGCTGGTTTGAGCTACGTGGGTAGGCCTACTGCAGTCGGCCTCGCTCACGGGGCTGATGCATCTTACATGAGCGTACCTCAGTGACACATGTGTGCATCGCGCGGCCAGCATAGCTGACGGGCACGCAGTCTGCAGCCAGCGCAGAAAAAAAGGGGGGGGGGAACTGTCTCCTCCAGGCACAGCCAACACCAAGCAATAACATCTCAATATTTAAAAAAAATTGGTTTACTTAGGACCAAATAACATAAGTAACTTTTCACACTATTTACTACTGTTTGGTTATCCGCAAAATAATTTCACTTGCATTGAAGTCCTAAACCAAATTATTCAGCGTCAATTTTGTGATTTCAACTTGCTGTGTATCACATGTTGCTGTATGCCATGTTTAGCGAGGTTTATGTTTTTCGACTTGATTTGTGAGAAGGACGTTCAAAAAACGAAAGAGTTAGAGAAAGCAAGGCATCGACAGCCTTCAATACCTAATTGTAAAAAAGTATTTGAAGTCAGCCCTAAATTCATGTTTGACATTTTTCAACGGATAATCAGTAGGGAGAGCAAGAAGTTACAACTAATGAGCCTACGTCTCTCTACACGGGGGTGCAAACACATTTTACTGAAGTTTTTGAAAACTTAGATGGTAGTTAGGCGTGCACGTCTCATTGACAGCAATATCATTAGAGATGAAACCAGACAGATGTGAAACAATAAAAAGACAATTAAAATACATGAATGACGTACCCGGGATTTGAATAAGAATAACTCTTATAATTAAGCTAGTTTGCAATCAACCACATCACGGAGGCAGGATTCAGAGCATCAACTTCAGATGTGATCAGTTTAATGTGTTGAATGATAGGGTTCACTAACCTGAAATATTGACTCGACCATCATTTTGAAAATAATCGTCTGAGCCATTAAAACACATAAGTTTACATCTCCTACCATAACGCTACTTGTGTGAATATTTTGATGGAAATCTGTTGATTCGTCTCCGAGATATGGCATGAAAACTTTATTTTCATATATAAGGCTATCTTACAATATTGCTTACGAAGAGGCTGTGTACACGACGTTTGTAATATATAATTTCAGCATAAAATGTTTGACTGGAATTTTTAAATTGTTAAATAGGTATGCCAAACATATGAAAATATTTATATAACATCTGTTTTTAAAGTAATTGTGCAAAATTTTGCGGAAATTGGTCGAATTATTCCGCAAACATTACGAGATTTTCAGTTTACTTGCCTGGCAATACGCGGCAAAAAAATACGGCAAAGGGGCATCTCTATATTCATATCGGTTTATTGATCCTCGAGATATGGCGTAAAACATCTATTGATCATATAACCATCTTTATAAATGTAGAGCAAAAGATTTATATATATATATGCACTTTATATTATTTTATATATACAATATACAAAGAAAAATTATATATATTACATAGTTTCATAGAAATAGCACTCTAAGCCAAAATGTTTATAGCCGCGCCATTCAGAAAATAAGACTCTTGCATGCATAAAACATATAAATTAATATAGCCTACCACAGTAAAACTTCTTCGCCAAATTCGAAAGAAATCAGTTGATTGTTTCCCGAGATATGGCATAAAAACTATATTATTTTATGTGGGCCTATCTTATAGAATGGTGGAGAAATGAGGCTTTGCATAGACAATTTTGACGAATATAATTGATACGGTCACCATACAAAAATAAGTTTAAATTTGTTTTGCAATTTCTTAGATAAAAAAAATCACAGCTAAATATTTATATGGCCGACATTTTGAAAATATGTCTGTCTGAACCTCTCAATATTTATCGCTTTACACAGCCTGCCTTAGTGATAGATTGCCATATTTGGTAGAAATCTGTTGATTTTTCGGAGATCACATAATTTAAGTTTGTTAAGTGATGCTATTTTACATAATGGCGTGCAAGAGAGATTTTGTGTGTACAGATTTGATTGTTGTGATATATACAGTTACCATAAAATGTTTCATTGAAATTAATTATATGGTTTCGACGATATAGTATACAAAACTAAACTAGCTAATATTGCCGCTGTTTTGAAAATATGTATCTGACATACCTAGAACATATAATTTGACATTACCTACCTCAGTACTACTTGTTTGCCATATTTGGTAGGAATCGGAAAATTGTTTCCCGAGAAATTACACAAAAACTTGACTACTTCATTTACCACTATCTTACAGAATGTCAGATAAAAGTTTTGTTTCTGGCTTATTTGATACTTGCAATAGGTGCAGTCAGCGTACAACATTTTGTCGAAATTGGTCAAATTGTATGGTAGTTATACTAAATAAACAAAATAATTAATTTTTATGGCCGCCATTTTGAAAATAAGTGACAAATAAAGTTGAATTGCACATATTTAGCTTGCCTATCATTGTATTTGTTGTGTGCCAAATCTGGCGAAAATTGGTTGTCGAGATATAATATAAAAGATTTATTTTTACGTGTGGCTCTATCTTTCAAAATGGCGGAGAAAAGTGTTTGTTGTTTAGCTTATATGATGCTTGGAATACAAGCCGTCAGCGTACAAAATATAGTTGAAATTGGCCAAATGGTATGAAAGTTGTACCAAATAAACCTAAAATACTTGTACGACCGCCATTTTGAATGTGTCTGGAAAGTTTATTTACTTATATTTACTTGGTCTATTATAGTATTACTTACTCGTCAAATTTGAAGAAAATAGGTTGAGTAGTTTTCGAGATATAAGGTAGAAGCTTTACTTTTTCATGTGCCGCTATCTTCCAAAATGGCGGATCATCAACATTACTTGCTATTTAATTTAATTACTACAACTTGCGCTGTATGCATACGAAAAATATCGGTTGAATTGTTTCCAATATATGACATATCGCCCTAAATATTAAAATGGCCTCCATTTAGAAAGTAAATTCTCGGCGTGGTCGAAAACTATAAAAGTTAGGTGTCCTTAATTAGTACTATTAGTGTACCGAGTTTGGTGATATTACGTTCACGCGTTCAAAAATTGAAAGGGAGGACACACATATGCACAGACTCAAACACAACACAGCCACAGACACAACACAGACACAGACTACAGCCAGGGAAGTGTTCTCACAAGCCTTTCTTTCCTTCGCAAAGTAGGCTAAAAACTGAACATAAGGAAAGTCACATTAGACAACGTTTACCCTGGCGAGGATGGGTTTTGCTACATTCGCTAATGTTCGTGTTATTTCGTGTCCTTTCTGTTTACAGGACAGCCAATACCTGCAATCATAGCTTTTCATCGCAATGATGTAGCCTACTTTGACGAATGTTTTCATGTTTACATTAAAAGGTAACGTGTTTAAAATTTGTAGCTCAGAATTATGACTTCGATGCTATCAATGGAAGTGTCGTATCTGTATGCATTGCTCTGTGCCTCTGGCAGGAAGTGTTTGCTGTGTGTTCGAGTACTAGAAGCGCGGGGGCGGTAAGGGCGACACAAGTATGCACGACAGGTGCCTCGCCGCCTCTAGAAGCAAGGCACTACACAGGCGGGGCAGTCTTCCCGAGGACAACGCGCTTGTACAATACGTCAAGCTGCGATCCCCTCTCCGCTTGGAGTAACAGAAAATACGTGCTGTGTGGCTGTGTTGGGGACGCGGCCGTTTGTTTTGCGTGAATACGTCTACGTTGACGCGCTCGGACGCCTTGATGTTTATTTTACGGTCCCAGCACCGCTTCACTCGATCACATGGGCTTTTATGTGTATCACTGGATTGCTTTTGAGATGCTCTTTCCAACCGTATACGATTTCTGTAATTATGCTTGGCTTTTTGGCGAGTATAAGCCGAAATTGTGTTAAGTTTTCTTAATTTTTTACATTAAACTCATACAATTTCACTATAACCACGCTACAGAAATGTTATTATACACGCAATCGATTGATCCTTCCCTAGACGAAAGATTCGAATCTGCAATGCCAAACTGCATCCCCCGATTTTGCTATCATTGAATATTGTGGTTTGTCTCCCAGTATATTTGCAAATTTAAATACGTGTTCACGTCAAAATTCTGTATCTGCATTTTTGTAACTAAAAATAATTGTGAAAATATCCGTTTCAGACCCTATAGCCTGTTCAAAATTTACTGAGTATTTTTTAAATCAATATTAGAAAAATGTCACTGTCCCTACCTGCGTATATTTCAACGGACACACTGACATTTCCCTTCAGAGATGGTAACAACGGACGGAATGTAGTTTCATGTCTTGAAGTCGAATTTAAAGTGTTTGGCTAACATCCACGAACACTTAAAATTTTTAATGCCTATAAGTGTAAGAGTGATCAAATTTGAAAAATATTAACTTTCATGTGATTCTACAGTTTCACTTGACGGATGCATGAACAAAGTGATGGCGCCCATGATAATGTCAATTTCACATTATAGTGGAAGAATATACAATGTGCATGCAGGCAGACCTTAAGAAAGCTTTTCAAAATGCTCAGTTTATAATCCATTCTCGGTTACTTCGCATTTTTCTGAAGCCCTGCGTAAGTTCTGTTTTCTGGATATTCCTCCGCCTCATACAAACAAAGCTTATTTAAGTCTAGAAAATTACACCGGATTCGTGCGCACTCAGTTGTAATTATATTTGCATGAGAACTATTTATCACTAGGCGCTACCAACATACATCTTTTCTCGCCATTTTTCCTCACAATTATTATAAATGAATTATAATAATTTATAAATAAAATACAGATAAAATTTCAATTTAACAACAAATAAGATACTTTCATGTTAAAAGATGTATAAAACGTTTGTGATAGGTGGCGTATTTAGGAAATAACTAAACACGTCATACATGGAGTGATCTTTGAAAGGTTCGATTTAAAAAAAGTGCCAAAAAAACTGCGAGTAGAACAGAGGTGGTGCAGACGGCTTGTATGTCGACCGAGGTGAAGTTGTGTTGGGCAATGTGCTACCACATAACACCTTCAAATGGCCCCTGGAAACATGCAGGGGAGGATGAAGTTGCATGGACCAGTGTTGACCTTTCACAGCGAGAAGAAGCTTGTAGTAGAGACTTTTCTCTCAGCCCATTCATGAGCTGGTTACCTTCAGTGATGGCTGCTTCAAGTATAACCACTGCTACAACACAATCAAGGCTTTGCATATACTGTGGAGAATATCTAGCTTGAGTTTATACATACAGCATGCTCGAGACCTACCTATTTTAACCCATTCTGTAGCAGTAAATTATATGCCTACATAATTGTGTACGTGGAACAAAGAAGGTTATTTCTTGTATGCAAACTGTGTATTCTACCACCAGATGTAAAATTATGATTTATGCGTCGTACAAGTAAACTCATGGAATTGTTAGAAAAGTAAATCCTTACTACTATATAAATGCGAAAGTGTGTTATTTGTTTATCCTTCTTTCACTTCAACATGGAGCAACGGATCGACGTGATTTATTGCACAGATAAGTTGGAGGTCCATAGAGTGACGTAGTCTACTTTTTATCCCAGGAAAATATTTCAAATGGTTCCAAAAATGATGATTACGGATGTAGCATACATAGGTATTGGATTAAACTTTTCTTAGGATTACTGCATAAAAAAGCATTGTTAGAAATTTCTCCTTTAATTTTTGTCTGTGGGCTGTCTTACATTCCTTCCCAAGAGCCGCAATAGCTCAGTGAGTAGAGATCCCAATAGTGGGGCCACAGTAGCTCAGTGGGTAGAGAACCCGATAGTGGGGCCGCAGTAGCTCAGTGGGTAGAGAACCCTATAGTGGGGCCACAGTAGTCCAGTGGGTAGAAAACCTTATAGTGGGAACGCAATAGCTCAGGGGGTAGAAAACCCAGTAGTGGGGCCGCAGCTGGTCAGGGGCTAGAGCACCGAATAGTGGGGCCTTAGCTGGTCAGGGGCTAGAGCACCCAATAAGGGGGACGCAGCTGGTCAGTGGGTAGAGCAAGTTTGAAACATTTAAAGCTGTAAATGTCCATTGAATTTAGCCTTTAAATAGCTATAGATACGTAGAATCTCATGATTAGGAAACATGATGCAAGATTAATTTAAAAAACAATGTTTGTTTTCGAAATTGTTATAGCTTTTCTACATTAAACTTTATTTTTAAAACTGGCATTTGTCGATATAATAATATTTCCGAAATTTGAGAAACAGCATTTTATAAGCTTTTTGTGAGTCAGACACTATAATAAATTCGGGTGATGAAGATAAACACAAAAGTTTTTGAAATAAAAATTATAAACGTTTGTTTTTAAATATTTTGAATAGTTGTCAAGTAATTCTAAAATGTTGCATTTTAAATTATTTTGCACTGCAGTTTTAAAAATAATTAATTTTCTCTATTAGGTAACATATTTTAATTGCACATTTAGTTAAAAACTCAATAAAAAAAATTTTTTTCTGCCGGAATTTACGATTTGCTCAACTTGTTTTGCGAAGAAATTTGAAATATAGGCAACTTTTAGTTACGCTTTTAAAACCTAAATGATAAATAATTTTATTTTGCTTCTTAAAAATTGAAAAAAAAATTATTATATTAATTTTGTAACATTATAGCATGACATACACGAAGTATATGGATGGCTTACCAGACCCGCCGAAGACTGCTGAGTACTTCCGGGTCAATTCGAAAGAAACGCGACTTACTGTTCCGTTTAAAATACATTGTCTCTGTTCCCCTACATTCATACTACTCGCAGGTCAAAGCAAACTACGTTTTGAAAACTATGTGTGAAGAGAAACTCTCAACTTTTGAACGTTTCCACAGCCATTTTTGACGATCTAAATGGTACAGCTGTTAGCATGGTGGATATATCTGCATGTTGCACATTACAAATTCTTTCCTCCTAGTGAAACCCTTACCATTGTCTTGTATTGTGCTGAATTGGACGAAATATATTTACATATATGTAAAATGTAGCCACTATTCACGGGCAAATATGAATGGTTTTATTATCCTGGGATACAATTAAAGAATTGAAGGTGTGACTTCAGGAGCAGATCTACACTTTCTGTTCATGTTGGGGGGGGGGGAGGGGGAGCTGTCCCAACTGTGGTGGTTCAGGGACCACTTTCTGTTCGTGACATAGGAGGACGGCTCTGTTTAACAATAATTTTAGGAGAAAATATTAATTTAATCAAATAAATTTGGTGTTTAAATAGAAGTTGATGTTATTTCATTTCAATCTAAAAACATTAACAGGACAGTTACATGTAAGTGTGAGAGTTTGGTGTTTGGAGAGAAGGGGGTCATTTACCCTATGACCCGACTTTGGATCAACCCTTGAGCGACCTAAGGTTGAAGTAACCCCACGATCTCTATATTCCCCGGACTTAGTTCGTGCCACACGCGTGTTTATTGAAGTTGTTTCTTGAGCCGCGAGAAATTGCAAGGAGGAGGGGAGAATTAATACAAACTTTAATTGTTAGTGACTGGGAATATTTGCTCATTCGTTCTATGGCAGACTTAAAAAACTTGCAGGTTCGTATCACTTTTGCAGCTGAACTACAAATTATTGTACATGTTCTAGGAGACTGACGAATCCGCAAATAAGAGAAGGAACGAGCCATGCACAACCTGGTCCAGAGGAAACTGACTCATGGCAACAGCCAGTTAGAAATTAGCCAGTGTCTCGAATGCACAGATGACTGTGGAACCTGGCCTGTAAACCACTGGATACGAGAACAACTGGCATTTAGTTAAACCAATGTTGTTGGGTTATTTAGGAAATTAAATACGTGAATGTCCGTATTGTTTCATCTGCTTGTAACGCTTGAGAGTTCCCTTACCTGAGGACACTGCTCGACGTAAGGCTTACTGACTGCTGTATCAGGGCAGGTCAAGGACATACACTTGTCCAGACAAAGTCGTCCTTTGTCAAGAGCAAGCTCCTCCCCTCATACTGCAGTGAGCGGTGTGTACCATGCTCCAGTGAGAGGCCCCCATGCGAATATAATCTTCTTATGAGCGTCTGCATCTTGCCTCGTTTCCGTAGAACTCCAGTCCGTATCTGCGCACACAGTCAATCTGTGTTTAAATTCCAACACACCTACTAGCATGCGCAACCTTCTTGTACTTTCGCTTTCATACAACCGCCTCTGCTCACAAACTGTGAATACTTCGATCATGCGGTGGACTTATTTCTTATGCTTTGCGGTACAGCACACTACACTGATTCACACTTCAAAACTGGGCGACCCTGGAATGCTTCCTGATATCCTCTTGCATGTTACTTTACATTGCTTGCAAGGAAAGTATTAAAGGCAACATTTCAAGAAATTTTTTCAAAGTAATTAGGCCTACTTCTACTTCATACCAATAAGTGCTTGCCACTTTGACTTTGCCAACTCAATATGTATCGTCATTTTTAATGGGGCAAATAGATTGGATAGAACCTACTCTCGCCAAATACTTGGTTAATTGAACATACTTAAGTTAACAACAAAACTGAGATTACATAAATTTCAATTCATACGGTCAGGTTAGCTAAATAGTTGTAAAGATTATAAAGTGAGACATCAAAGAAGTCACTTTGTTGAAAGAAGTGTCTATGTTTAGATGGAATTATCCAACTCAGTGTTTATCTTCGCGCGTCGCTGGCAATAATGCTGCCCTTGGGATATGTTGTCAGGATTTTCAAGGTCTCCAAATTGTCGATGTGAAGGTCAGCGAAGCCGTCTGTGTGGGGCAGTGGAGCTCGAATAGAAGTTGACAACAGTTTGGCCCACTGCGTCAGTCTGCGTCAACTAATGGGGAGTGAACACAAGACGGCCGTGGAGTCCTCGAGTTCGAGTTGTGGCACAAGAAGAGCTGGCGGAGAGAAGAACGAGGCAGGCGAGCCACATCTCACCAGCTCCCTGCTCAATGACATTACGTGGGACGAGGCTGGATCAGCGCTCGTATACAAGACAGCTCTGCCCACGTTAGTATCCTCTACATCGGCTCATTACTGTTGCACCTATGCTAATGGCCGGCTCGTGGGGGATATAGGCGATCCTCGACGTGCTGGAAGTGACGTCACGAGGCCCCGGACAGGCTCCAGTCTCCCGCTCGCTTACTTCAGCTGCGAGCTTCTGTCTTCACACTAATCCTCTAGTCTAAACGTCATCGCATTCCTGCACCTTACTATACGTTAAGCCTGATGTAAAAACTGAACGCAATAACAACAGTGTTGCTGGCATCGATTCATGAAAAATTATTTCCGTATTTTAACATCTTATTTTAATTATTGTGCCGGAAAGTGATCGCTACTGACGCTGATTTATTTTCATTTCGTGTATATTGAAGTAAGAATTGGCGACGTAGAAATAACATTCCTCTTCTAACAGCTTCATAGTCACTCAAGCAGTGCATGGATACTAAGTATTATGCCCACGGCGACGGCGGAGAGATACACAAGAGCAGATGAAAGAAACTAGATTGCGCTCAACTAACCTTGAACCAGCTCTACCCAGTCCGTCAGATAATATGGAAACTGTTCTTATTTAGTTAAGCACGTAATTTCTTGGCAGCACGGAAACAGCGCAGCGCCTGTGCGCCTGAAACAACTACGAGGAGTCATGTGGATTTTTTGTTAATAGAGGGGCCACGGTGGGTGAGCGGTTAGCCTGCTCGCCTCCCACCAATGCGAACCGGGTTTAATCTCTGGCCGGGTCACTTCCGGATTTTCGCAAGTGGGAATCGTGCCCCGGACGATGCCGCTGGTCGGCGTGTTTTCTCGGGGATCTCCCGTTTCCCCCATACTTTCATTCCGGCGCTGCTCCATACTCACCTCAATCACCCTAATCGGCGCTCAAGACCTCGCTTCTCAGAGCCGCCTAAATCTCTTCACTTCATTATTATCCATAGAGTTAATAACGTTATATAATTTATTCTCGTAATACAACAGAGATTAATTTGTTTATTATTTTCACCGAGGACTGCAATATAGTAAATAGTGTAAAATGCAGCATAAAGTTATGATCTTTAGTGTTTTAAATAAAATAGGAAACTAAATTTGGCAATTTTAGATCATTAATACATCAGTCCCTTTGCAAACCTCGCTGTGATTTTTGTTTTAGCAAACATCCTAATGTGTAATGGAAGTTTTCAACCTACAAATACTGTGTAAATAATACCTCACATCAGACTTCAAATATGTGAATGTTGAATGTCGTAGCTATACAAAGATGGTAATTTACGTATATATATATTTCAGTCTTCCCTGAGCAAATGTAGAAACTACAATGAATGTACGGAAACATAGTGTACTATTCATGCTTCCTCACTGTTCGTAAACACTGATATGGTAAGTCCTTACAGTGTGGCCACTCCACGCATCTGTAGCAATATTCCATAATATACCTTAGTACAATCTACAACTGGCATGCATTACGTTCTAATAACTGAGATACATGACTCTCAGTAACTTTCCAAAACCTTCACATTCCTCGCTACAATTTAAAAGCCAAGTATGAGATAGTACCACAATAGCGCATGTGTTATGTTCTGTGCGCTCTACATTTTTATGTGTGATAATATTCCGCTAATGTGCATGTGTGATAATAACATCATTGTAACATTGAAGTTATGGACACTTCTATAAGCAACCTTTGAAAAAAAAAATTAACTGAATCTATTTAAAATGTTACGCTGGGTGACGCGTAAAATGAAGTTCGCTATAATTTATGAAATTTATTCCGTAAATTAGTGACCATTCGAATATATAATATTTTGAGCTTACAACCCTTAAAATTGGTACAGTTGTTTTATGTTTTAGGCACAGTCGAGTGGAAAAACGTAGTTGTAGTGGCAACTTAGCTGCCGTGAGCAGCTGGAGGTCTGCATCAGCGGTCACTTCGCCTCTGTATTACCAAGTTCTCTGTGCGCTGTAACAATCTGAACTATTCCAATTGCTGCAAAATCAGCGAATTTGACTGCACAATTGTTTCACCTGCTCTATTTGATTCAGTAAAATTGTACTGATGAATTGAGTAATTGTTATTTACTGATGAAACAGGTTCCCCAGACTCGCCAGTAGATAACAGCTCGTTAACCGAAGAGAGTGTGTGAAATATTTGTAGTGATTGTGATCACGGACGCAGACAGAGAGGGCCCGGGCAGGAACGTGGCTTGCTCACGAGCCGGGTCCAGTCAATTACCTGCTAGAGGGCGTGATTAGCGAGGTGTGCCAGTGAACAATAGCTCTGATCGCCAGCCTACCCCCCCCCCCACCCGTGGGCAGCTGCAAGGGTCACAATCACGCCTTCTATTGTAGATACCCGACCTTAATAGCCGCTGGTATTTTCTGTAGCTATGCCGATACCATCAAAGTCGTTAAAATTCCATTCTACCTAATTGGAAATATTTATATCACCACGTTATCGATATTTTCTAACTGTCAGTGATATTAGCGACGCACAGAGCGAACACAAATTACTTGGAATGATGAAAACCAATATTTGTAAACTATCATTACATTGCCAGCATAAGCAACACTAGAGATTTTTGAGTGAGGGCAATAACACACCGCTTTTATCCGTTGCATACACCACGCAGATAATAACTAATAATTGCAGTAATATCGAAATAAACAACACACTTATGTAAGTCCATTGAAATTTTACCTAGACTGATTGTATAAGTGTTAACCCGCGCATTCGCCGTGCCCATTATCCAAGGTCATGTTGTACTTGAGCGATATTTTTGGTCTTGACTGTACACAACACGGAATCACAGTTTGGTGTCTTTAGTGTCTTCCTTCTGATGAACCTAGTATCTTGAAGTTTCTTTGTCTCTCATTTGCTCTCAACAACGATAACTAGAGAGTCGATGAGGGAGAAATGATGCGAGGACGGAGCAGCAGCGGAATGAAAGCGCGGGGGGAAACATGGCGGCCAGCTGCACCGTCCGCCACGATTGCCACTTGCGAAGATCCTGAATGACACGGCCGGGGATCGAAGTAACCTTGGCAGGACCTCTCACAAGTGTCAGTATACCGCGAGCAAGTGTTGACTCTGAACAAGCAAGTGTTGTAAGCTTCAAGTTTATTATAAACATCGAGTCACACAAACAAGTTCGTATGCTTTATAAGACTAACTGTTTTGTAAGTGAACGATATTTCAGATATTATAGTAGAATATTTGATGACTTGTTTACAAAGAGGAATTGTTTGTAATAAACCGAGTAATTGTTTACCACGCGGAGTTGTGTCGATCTCACATCGCGAAGGAAATGACTTCTAGACACATGCCCCTGCAGCACATATCACCTGCACCACGATACAGTTTGTTGTTTTGTATTTGTTCCGAGTACTTTTCACATTTGATACATCATCAGTGACAACTCTTCCCAAGCAAAATTAACTCAGCTCACAGTTTTCACATAAATACATGTCAAAATAACAATTTTCCGTTTTAAGAATTTACAAGTAATGAAAACTAACTTGCACATAGAACTTAAATAATTCACGCTAAAATAACATATCAACATCTACTTCGAGACATCTAAAAATCGTGCAAGAAAGTGTTTTTTTTTTTTTGCAGTTTCAAAAGAATGCTGGAAGTAAGGAAACTTTCATATTTTGGACTTATGGATGAAACCGATTAAAAAAAAAAAAAAAATGTTGCCATTAGTATATTAAAATAAATTAACACGAGACATTTGAGTTGAAATTGCAAACTTTTCCTAAAAAAATTAAGTTTATTTTATTTGTACATTACGAAAACACCCAAATTTTTACGTTATAGAAAAAAAATTATGTGAATTATTTGAAGGAAAAGTCATGTAGGTACGTGGCTTAATCGCTGCCGAATTTAATGCAACAAGCAGTGCTAACCTCCGGACAGATGAGTTGCAAATTATAAATTTACACTCTGCGATAATTATTATGCAGCAGCTAGAATAAACATTTGTTTTATAACCTTCAAAAATTTCAAATGTATATATTTATGCCCCCATGTTGGTATAGATGAAACTAGTTTAAGACGTTGAACGACCGAGAATGGGTGTATGAATTGTAACTCTGAGGTGAATTTGATGTAAGTTAGAGTGTGGTGGGACGCGGCAATTGAGTGATCCCAGTCGAGTTTGTGGGGAAACCAGCCCTAAACCACCGTAGGTACAAGACGACGTGGAAACACAATATTTACATTATGTGCGCAATAAAGTGACCTTTATTGTGTGCTCTCATGCTCTTGAGTATCGTGTACAGTATGGTTCGGAGCAAGAGAAGACAGTTCCTGCTGAAACATGAAGTGGAGGAAGAATAAACAAGCAGACCAGTGTGTGTGTGTGTGTGTGTGTGTGTGTGTGTGTGTGTGTGTGTGTGTGTGTGTGTGTGTGTGTGTGTGTGTGTGTGTGTGTGTGTGTGTGTGTGTGTGTGCGCGCGCGCGCGTGCGTGCGTGTGTTGCGGTGGTTTTTTTTGTGGGAGGGGGGGGGGGGGTCGTGACCGGCTCACAAGACGTGGCGGCAAGAGGAGAGATAAAGAAGGCACATGATCCTGGCGGGGGAGGTCAGAACTGGGGCTGAGCCCCCTGCTGTCTTGGAGACTTTCATGAGCCGCACTTCCTGGGTTAGCTAGTTCACTGGGCGTGGGCGGAGCCTCGCCCACGCTAAGGCACGCACGCCCCTCGAGCTATGCCGTCTGGAGAACTGCTACTATACCCTGGTCAGTGTCAACTCAGCGCCCAGCTTAACAACTACTTGTATGCATCTTGTGTAATCTTCCTCCATACGCGAACTAACTTTGACACGAACCTGATTATTTTATTCATGCGCGCTCACGTGAAACTCTGAAATGGTCAGAAAAGTGGATCTGTGGTACGCTGCCTTTCGCAGCGATACACGCTAGCGTGGAGTCCAACGGACGCCAGATGTTGGTCTGAGGAATATCCTGACACAGCTGATCCCGGATATTGAAGTATGGCGGCAGAAGGCGTTTCAACTCGTCCCACACATGCGCCGTTGGTGATACGTCATGGGAGCGGGCATGTATTGTGCCAGAGACAGTACTGGGTAATCCATGTCGTGCGATCGGCTGTTATTCTGCGGGAATGTCGCACCTGGAATCCTGAACAAAAATAGGAGCATATGGGGTAGTAGGATCTCACCTACATTCTGTTAGGCTATCGATGTTCCGCGTAAGGCGACGAAAATGGATTAGCTATCGTAGACTATGGCTCAACATGTCATAATGCCTGCCGTGTGCCGCTCGATAGCGAGATTGTAATTGTGGCGTTTACCAGGGTGTGCGTGATCACCAACCCCCATAACGAAGTGGCATTATCACTAAACATCACATATTGCCAGTCTGTAGCATTACACATTACTCTGGCCATGCACCAGTGCAAACGAAGCCACTGTTGTTGCAGAGTCAATAACAGAATGCGTAATGGGCGCTGAGATCGCAAATTCGCCTCTGCAAGATGTCGGGAAATGATTTGTGGACACAGAAGAACTCCAACACTGGCAGTAACGTGGGCCGGGTCGACATTAGATCCTTCCGTGCTTGGCACACATTCTGTCTATTTTCTCGACTTTTAGTCGACGTTATCTGTCCTGAGTCTGTCCTCCACGTGTTATGTGCCTTCAGGTATTCATTGTTTCCAAAAGCATCTCATACAATGGTCGGCACGATCCAGATGGTGGGCTATGACGATACGACTACCGTGCGGTTTCCAGGTCGGTTATGAGTCATTTTTTGAGTTCTTCAGTTATGTAAAGCGACTACTTTGGCGTGTTCCAAGCATACTTCTTCACTCTATGCGTTTTCTTGGTATCGTCTGGTATTGCTCGTGTTAATGTGTCTTCTACTACGCGCCAGTGTCTACGACCACTGGGGGCCGCAGTGGTGTACTGGCTAGACCACTCACCTCCCACCTAGGCAATCCGGGTTCTAATTCCGGCAGAGTCGTTCCCGGATTTTCGCATGTGGGAATCGTGCCGGACGATGCCGCTGGTCGGCGGGTTCCCTCGGGGATCTCCTTCCCTTCCCTGCCCCTTCATTCCGGCGCTGCTCCATAATTACCTCACTTCACCCTTATTGACTCTAAATACCGCGTGGTCTTCACTCGCTCACTCACTAGTTGTTTACGCTGTTACGTGTATCTCACCACATACCTCATGTAAGTCTTCTAGGAATACTACTTTTTTTTTTTTGCAAGAAAATCTAAAAATCAATCTTTTAAACCCATTTGGATGTGCTCTTATGATAATAAGTGCATTCAAAGAGGGAAAAAAAAATCATAAAATGGTTTAAAGAAAAACGCGCCTTTAAGAGCTTACCTGTGCAGTTTTCTTAAGAGGTGGGAGAAAATCACAACCGTACGTGCGTATTTTAATCGACGGACTTTCATTGCGTGTAATAAGGTCCGACTGTTACACGTCTAACTTGTACACCACGGAGACACGACGGATATATTGCAAGCGTTACGCGTAGGAGCGACGAGGCGTTAGGCGTGCATCATGTTGTCGCTCTTATCGCCCCTTGCCTTGAACGTGTAGGAAAGTTTCGCGCCCATGTTGAGAGTTACTTTTTTTTCCCTACAGTTTCAGTATATTTTATGGTTTTCTGAAACACTATATCGATAGCAACTTAATTAAAATTACGTATAATTTGAAAAATAATACGCATAAAGTTTTGTAGCGTAAATATGAGAAATTTTACATAAAAATCTTGATTCGTGTACATTTCAAAAAGTTGTTTCGACTCAAACTTCGACATCAGCTAAAGTGTTTGTGAATGTCCTTGTCCTAGGAGTGGGATGTTACAATTACTTTGAAGTCAACGCCTCGTTCACCCTTGGTGAGGCTTTTACTTCTCGCTATTTTTATTTACTTTAAATAATATTTCACAAGTTACTGGTGAAATACGGGCGACTAGCA
Source organism: Dryococelus australis (assembly GCA_029891345.1). Lineage (NCBI taxonomy): Eukaryota > Metazoa > Arthropoda > Insecta > Phasmatodea > Phasmatidae > Dryococelus > Dryococelus australis. Next base: position 131,394,239 of record CM056996.1, on the reverse strand, counting down.
AAACAAATTTCCAAGAAATGTTTTTCATGGAAATAAAATGAGATCTTATTTCGAGCTCTATCCTAATTTTGTTAAATTTTTAGATTTCTAAGGGAAAAAGCTGATGTAATTATAGAATTCTGGTATTTTTTGTTTTGATTTATTCTTGACATGCCATTTTCTTTCAATACCACACTTTTTTCGGACTATTACTTACTATCACAACGACAAAGCATGTACATACATTAATATAATTTTAGACGTATTAATGTCCCTAAATTTTAAGTATTCCCGCTTGAAGTCCCCTGGTAGCACGACAAAGACAGCGCGCCAGTTCACTTCCTTGTATGTAGAGGCAGCTGGATACTTGATACGTTTGTTAGTGTCGACCTTACAGCAACCTGATTCTGCTCCTCAAACTCGCCAGAAGCTCTACTCGGTTACTTATATATATATATATATATATATATATATATATATAAAATAACAGTTATTTTTGTATATATATATAAAATAACAGTTATATATTTTATATATATATATATATATATATATATATATATATATAAAATAACAGTTATCGTATAACTATTTTCACGGGGCGAGAATGTATTCTCTAACTAAATAAGTAGAGCTAGTAATTTTTCGCGAAAAAAATTATGAGTACACGGTAGACTTTATACTATAGGCACCCAAAAGCAATCTATTGCCATTGGTTGTTGTAGGCTTGAGAAGCAGTTTTCATATTTGACCGGGCAACTTAGAATTCAGACACATCGGCACGGCTCCTACGTGAATCGTGTGCAGACAGTTAACGCGTGTCAAAAAGTAATTCACCCAATCAAGATAAGTAAACGACCCTACATGTTTTTGAAACTTGTCTTGAAATCTTTTCGCTAAATTTCACTACATCTATAAAATACGTAACCATCACTTTCTTTCTGATGCCCAGTAACGGCCTTCACATAAAAACATGTATTATGAATGACACTAACGAAAATTGCTACCATATTCAGGTTGTTTCAAACAAACATACATACAATCTGGAAAGAGACAGGAGAAATATTATATTCTATTATAAGCCTCTGCTCTCTTATGAAAGTCAGAATTTACTGTGCCCTTGTCAAAAGTGTGTTACAGAAAGAAGTAATTAATTTATAAAGTCTATTCGGAAATGTAATAGTTAACAAGTGTAATTTATAATCGATAAATTACAAAATTTATTTAAGTTGTGAGAACAAATACTGTAATAACAGAAAAAATATAATTCAGCAAACAGACTGTAGATTTCAGAAAGAAGTCGACAGTATTGGCGAACCTATACAATCCCTCACAATGTCGTCGATAAAACGATGCCTTACAGTTTATTACATAGCGATAGTTATTAGTAACAAATTTTGCATGTAGCTGTTGTTATCAATGAGACTATCATAGCGCATAACTTACCTCCGCAGACCACGCAATTAGGGGAGGAAGGGCTAGGTTAGCTCATTATGTGCTTTTTTTATGTGTACAGAGCACAAAACATGCCCCACCTCGCAATGTGAGCAGTTAACGTACCCACTATCGTATAACCGGCTCCGTGTTCTCATTTCTGACTCTTCTGATCTGTCTCACTTGCTGATGAAGGGATCAGTTCTCGACCTTATGTAGGAAACACACCCGGGCTAAAATACGACTGAATGGGTTCAGATGAGGATGCGTTTTGAAATATGTGTGACTTGTAGAAGAACAAATAATTACTATCTTTTAATTTCGTCTTTGAAGTCGTTGGTGTATTATTGTGTTAACTTCTTTTATGTACTCCTTTATATTTTACGAATTTAGTTCATTAATTTCAGCTGCATTTAGTTATAAAAAGGCAGTTTTCGTAAACAAAGACGTATTTTTATTATACATGATATCAAAATAATACAAATAAATGATTGCAAGTATTATGCAAAACATTTAATGTGTGGCGGGCTTAAACATATTTTGCTAGGAGGAACAAAGAAGTTATGTTTCCCTATGTGACGATATGGGAATCACCACATTGTTTGTTGTATTTTTAGTATATGTTATTAGGGCAATTTTACAGCGGTTGGTATCACTGCGCTAATAGTTTTTAGTATGTATGGTAATAATTGTATTATGAACGGTCGTCCATTAATCACTATCATTTAATAATTTGCTCTTATACACATTGCAATTATTTTATCTAACACTTAATCGTAGTCACAATTATTCACTGCATGATAATTATCAATGAGTGTTATTGCTGGGTAACGTTTGTGATGTAGGCTGTGAGTCCATTATGGTATTTGTAGTTCCTTATCCACCGCCTTAATGGTAAGGAGCAGCCGCCGGGTGTCGCACCTGGCGTGTTTCGCGTGACGTCGTGGGCATGTGGCGGGCGAGCAGTAGTAACGGTACGCTGAGAAAGTCTGACTTCGGCTGGTGGTTGAGAGAGTCAGCTGAAGTATGGTTGTCGTGGATGCTAACGCACTGGAGGCCTGATTATGTGTGTTACCAGCCGGCGTCGGTACAATATTTCCACGGCGGTCGTCTCACGCGAATCTCGATTGTGCCCGTACTATACGATAGTGAGCTGGCGGTGTCTTGTCGGGTTGCGACGAAACATTCCCGTGAGCGATCGAGGCGTGGCACGGAAATCTACATCGTGAAATGGGGCTCCGTTGGACCAGACACAAGCTGGCGTTAAAAATTGCGTGAGATGGAATTTTCCCCGGAAAACGTGTGAAAAACTGACTAGAAACGTAGACAGGTAGTATAACGTAATCGAGACCACGTATATGACGAAGAATGAATTATTCGCTGCTCATGAAAGTTTGTACTGAAGTTTTGAACACTATTTAGAGACAGTTGTAGATCGCGAAATGTCCGTAGCTCTATTTTAGAATCATGAAAGTCACTGAAACAATTACTGGACTTGGCATGTAAAACGTGTCGAGGTGAACCCTGACCTTGTTATAACGGCGGACATGTTAGAAGTTGCACCCTGTGCAAGGACGGTCTGCTGGTAAAATAGTCGGACTGAATCATAGAGGTCATTTTGGCCGGGGATAAAACCCTAACTGTTCCGTTAGCCAAATTTTTCATCGGGTATTTATGTGACCGTTATGGTAGCCGTGGTATATTTAATATGAGAGCGAGTATGTCACGACAGAGCGGCGTAATTAAAGTCTAGTGTCGATGGAAATGAAGACCGAAGACCGCGCCTGCGGGGCGAAGATAGTTGAGCAGATTTCCGAGAGCTGAATAGTACGACCCGACGGCGTCGCGGGCAGAGGAGGCCCGACACCCTGCATTGCGTTGTGACCTGAATGATCGGGCTGTTTCTTCCACATCGTCAGGTCCATGGTAGGGCTGCTGCCAAGGTACTGTGATTGTAACATTGCTATTGCTTCGTATCGTAGTGCGACACGTAACGCCACGGTTAAGACTCTCCAGCGGCGAACTAAGTGGCTTCTCTGCGGTGCTTTCGATTATAAATTTTTTGACCTAATGTGAAAATGTATTTGGACATATTACGTAGAGTGAAAAACGAACTTTCCAAAGTGGTGTAGGGATATTTTTTATGCTGTATTTTAAATTTGTAGGCCAGATATTTTTGTAATGCCACGTGAATGAATGGATTGTAATATAAAAATTTAATTTGTTGCCACCATAAGTCAGAATTTGGAAAACATTCTTTCCTGCATCACTGTAATGGACCTCTATAGCTGCTTGGTAAATTCTAGCCGTAGTTTAATTATAAGTTCATATAATATCGTGGTCGGGGCATGGCTCAGATGGGTGTTTAATGTTGAGCACGTCTAACTTCATCCAAGGGCGGGGTTGGGGAATGTTGTTGTCTGGGTGACGGAGTGAGGCACATTTTGTTACACCCCCTTTTCCTGGGGTCGGAAGGGGTCCCAAAATCTACGCCACTCTGTTCTCCATTTGACTGTGTTCCGTCATGAGAGTGTTGGCCGTAATTGTAAGTATGACGTCATGGGTGTACACGGTGGACAAACCCACCTTGCTGGTAAATTTAAAAGCCGCGAACGTAAATGTAACAGACAGAGAGAGCATCGACAAGCTTAGAAAGAAATGACAGAATTGTTAAAATCAAAAGATACTAGAAAAGTTTCATCTCCCAGTGAATGTTTATTGATCCAAAGTAATTTTAGTAATATTATTACCTGTGAAATGGCCAGCTCTTCTCTCGACGCAGTAAGTAATATGAAAAGCGGTGGGGATCCTGACTCCCTTTTGGAGTTTTGTCTTGAAATAGATCGTTTAAAGAAGTCAAGAATTTTTGAGTGGCGTACAGCTGTTGCAAGCAGTATTTGATAAAACTACGGGAGTTATGACCGGAATAATTGTGCAAGGTATTGACGAGGGAAAAGAGTGGCGAAATGTAAAAGAAAGTTTGTGGAAAAGTATTTGTCCCCGCAGGATACGGGATGATATGGGCAGGATTTTGTTTTTCGTTTCCAGAAAAAAGGAGAATCCTTGCCAATGTTTTTACAATCAGTAAGTGAGTACGCAGGTGCCCTGAATATTTTCGTGGAGGAAAAGGAACTGGTGAGTTTGTTAGTAGAAAATCTACACCCTAGAACGCGAGCACACGGTGTTGGGCATAATATCCCGGTGACATTAGAAGAATATCGTACTTGGACGATCCTAGTTGAAAACCGGGATTACATGTCAGGTTTATGCGAAGAACAAAATCAAAAATCAAGTAACGAGGATAGGAATCTTGAGGGGAATAGAAGGGAAGAAAATTCCCACAGTGGCGGGCAAAGAAAATGTTACATTTGCGGGGCAACTGGCCCGGTGTCGGAAGGGCTCCGATAAAGGAGAATGTTATTTTTATGGTAAGAATTTTTGCGTGACTGTCGGCTCCGCCAAGCAAGGGGAAGGAAACCCTTAGTGAAACCTGAAACTATAGCGGCGGTAGGACAGCGGAACCAAAGAGAGGGAAAACTTTATGTAGAAATAAAAATTAAAGAAATGAAAGTTTCTGTCCTAGTCTGCACAGGGGGGAGTGAGTCAATATTTTGCCAGCCTGCTTGTGACTAAATTTCCTGAACAGAAACGGAATCTATGTTGGGCGAGGGTTTTGTCTTGATGGTAGCTAATGGGAGCGCATGTAACGTGAATTTGAAATTACGTCTGCATTTCAAGCTAGGAAAATATGGTTGGACTAGAGATTTTTGGGTGGTGCCGGGATTGATAAGTGACATTATTCTAGGTTTAAATTTTTTGGCGGAAACTAAGTCCAACATCGATTTCCGGAATTTAGAGCTAAGATTTGGTTTCGATTCCAAAGTTGCTCAAATCTGTCTCCGGGAGAACTTGAAAGCGAGAGAGGGATGTTTTAATGCCCAGAACAGGACTGCTGTGATGGGAATATAATTGCAGGACAGGCTATAGAAAATGTTGCGTGAATACGATGACGTAATTATGAGTCGGGTAGTGTGTTGCAACCAGTTCCCGTATGTTTCGCATGGAAGATGAGGTCCCCGTCAGGCTTAAGCCCTACCAATGTTCCCCGTCCAAGTTAGAGGCGTTCCAATTGATTATCAGCGAGTTAAAGGAGAAAAATATTATAAAGCCATCTACGTCTCCTTATGAGTTCCCAGCCTTCCTTGTCAAAAAGAAACTACCGGGACAGTACCGTCTGGTCACTGATTATCGTCAGCTCAATAAAAATGTGCGCGTAGATCCGTTCTCACACTCCCAACGTAGAGAACGTTTTACAATTTCTTGGGGGAGCAAAAATCTTCTCAGTGATTGACCTCAACACAGCCTTCCACCAATGTATGTTGAGCAAAAAGAGTAGTAAGTATACAGTGTTCGTCAACCCGTGGGGCCACTTTGAGTGGAACAGGGTGCCCTTCCGAGTGAATTTCGGTGGGCAGTGTTTGGGGCGCGCATTCTCCATAAAGCTTGAGAGGAATTCCATTTCAATTTCTTAATTTTATTTCTGGATGATATATACATTTTATCCAGAAATCCAGAAGAGCTCTTAGAGCACATTCGTTTGGTTTTGAAAAAACTGAAAGTACTAGGTTTTACCGTCAATCCGGTAAGGGTGACTTGTGGGCGCTCGGAAACAAAGTGCGTGGGTTTTATTCTAGCCGAGGGAAAGTTAGTGATGGATCCCGAGAAAATCGCTCCAGTCGTAAACTTTCCGACCCCGAAAAACGTTTTAAGGTGTGATGCGATTCTTAGTAATGCCGGGGTATTTCCCCCGCTGTATATATGGGTACGCTGAAATGTGTGCGCCTTCAAACCGATTAAAGAAAACAGATTTTCCCTTTCGCTGGGGTGAAAATCAGTCCAAGGATTTTTAAAGTTTAAAGAAGGCGATTTCCCAGCCCCTGGTTTTGGCTCTCCCAGATTTCACCCGACGTTTCACCCTACAGGTAGACACTTCTTTGCTAGCAGTAGGAGGGGTCCTATTGCAGGATCTGGGAAAGAGGATGCATCCTATTGCTTATACTAGTCGTACTTTAAATTATTGCGAACAATATCTGAGCGCTTTCGAAAAGGAGGCTCTGGCCTGTGTTAGGAGGGTTGAGAAATTCTCAACTTATTTGGAACATCAAGAGTTTGATTTGCAAACGGACAACCAGGCTCTCGCCTGGCTGTACAGCCACCCGAAACAAGTGGGTAAAATTGGGCGGTGGATAGCGTAACTAAACAACTACCAATTTCATAATTCGCCACGTAAAGGGACAAGATAAAGTAGTCGCGGACTATTTGTCACGTATGTACGACGAGGGCCCTATGAAGTGCAGGCGACGAAAGAGAAAGGCGTGTCTGGAGGATGGGGGAAGGGTGCAACAGAGGATTGCAGTGTTGTGATGAAAACCATGCCGGAGGTATTTTTAGACTTTCAGAAGTGGCAAGAAGGGTATGAGGACTGTGGGAAAATTAGGCGGGCGATATCTGAGGGGAGGACAACTAAATATATCATAGTGAATGGGATAAATGGATGACCGTTCATAATACAGTTATTTGCCATACATACTAAAAACTATTAGCGCTGTGATACCAACCGGTGTAAAAATTGTCCTAAAAACATTTACTAAAATTACAACAAACAATGTGGCGATTCCTAAATCGTCACAACTAGTGAGCTGGATTTACAGAGCAGTGTCTGAGACAGCTGTTGGTAGGTGTACGACTAATACAGACTAAATACGAGATGGAGCAATCGTCGTCTTCCACGTACACTGTAAAAAATGTTCTGGTAAACATCCTAAACTGTAATGTACCATACACTGTATGATAATAATACCACACATCAAGCTGCAGATATAGGAATATTTAGCAATGCTACTATTCAAAGTTGGGAACTTCCCTATGTATTTGACTGAGCAAATGTAGGAACGATACAATGGATTTAAAAGGGAAAATATTACCATTCCTGCTTTCTCACTAAGAGTAAACAGTGGTATGGCAAATTCCCGAATAATTTTTTACAGTGTATGTCTCACAACGTTGACTCTCCCTTGGCCAGCACAACTGCACTCTAAATTTATATAAATGAAAACTGAGCCAAAGCACTGAAAACAGTGAAAATTGAGCAACTGGTAATCAGTGCCAGATAATTAATTTATATAGTGGATGAATTTGACTGATTTATTTGTGTTTCCCACTGAATGTGAAGAATTCCACTTCTATAAATCACTTGTTCTCAGTGAAGTTGCTTGACTCGCCTGTCAGCAGTAGCTTGTCAACTGACTTTCAGTGAATGTTATTTAACTGACTGATATCACTAATTCGGACTTGGATTGCGTTGAAGTCACGTGGTCACTGTTATGAACGTGTTAGTTCACATTTGAGTTTTCTATAGACTCTCCCTTTTACACGAATAAAAATTCTTTGATAAACTTCAATATTATCTAGTCGCATTAAAATTAATTTAAAAGAATTGTATTATGAGTAGTCTACACCAAAGCACGTGTTTACACCAACGGTGTCCAAACCTAGAATTCTATCCATAGTGTTATTTATTGGTCTAGTGATGTTTGGAGGAAAGCAGTTTGGTGCTGGGACGCGTGCAGTGGCTACAGTGCATCTCGCATGCGCACGCCACTGAATGTTCCTTCTACGGCGTATGGTGACTACGGCCTGCAGGGATGAACAGATACACTCTTAATATGAATCAGTGAGAATTTCACTGTTTCAATCAGTCAAACGTATCTGACAGATTCAACAGTAACTCCAGAGGATTTAACTGGCGAATAAGTGAAAAAAATGTCAGATTTCCTTCACTTATTGATTCAATGACATTTTACGCAGATACATCAGTAATTTTTTTCACTGTTTACTAAGTGGTTTATTTTTCATTGATGGATCAGTTAAACAGCCTGTAAAAATTGCCGTCAAGCATCGTTTAAAAATGGCCGTTAAACAATGTGTATCAAGTGAAATAATAATGAATAAACTAATAAAACCAATATAAAATACTTTTAAAAAGGGTTTCGTCTTTAAAAACTCAAGTTTATAAGGTAATAGGAACACACAGCCTTTAATTCCGTTTTACGTCTTTCATAGAGTTTTCGTGTAATCGCCACAGCGTTCTGTTTGAAGGTTTAAACTGCATAATGTGATGAAGAGAGGGCACCCATATATACTCTTCGTTTTAACTATCGTAACGGTGCCAATTAAACCAGAAACGAATAGTAAGAACATACAATTCAAATTTTCACGATTTCGTGCCGACACTATAAGACTTATTATTCCCTTTCACTACTTAAAGTTAACGTAGCAGCGCAGATGTCCTGCCCTCATAGCTTAGGGGCAGGGTGGCCTATCTGTGGTCGGTAGGTCGCGTGTTCGTGTCCCGGTGCCTCCGACGCAGCAGACTTTCAGCTCGCTTGTCGCACTGGTAATTGGTCAATATGTCGGTCTAACTTGAGCTCGTCAACTACAACAACGACGGCAAAAGAAGAAGAAGTGGTAACGGCTTATAGTTCAAAGGTTTACCAATTCTATGCCGGCCACTTTCGAAACTTTTTAAAAATTACGGTAAATTGCCCAATATTAATAGTAAACTATCGTAAATATGTTTATTTCACGTAATTATTTGGCTACACTCAATAAAAACAATACTTATTTTGCCACTGTAGCCGACCGTTACTTATACAATCAGTGAAATAATTTCACGTCACTAATTCAATCAGTGAAATTTTTTCACGGAAACCATCCGTGGTTTTCCTCTGATGTTAAGTGGAGCCATTTTCAATGATTCGAGTAGTTGATTTTCACTGCGAATCAGTGTTTTCTCACTGATTAGAATCTAGGACTTACAGCGCCCTCGCCCCACACACAGCAGTGACGTAGAGATCGCCGTTGGTCCAGCGGAATCCCCCCGTGTGCTATCAAATCACGTGGCAAAATACTGCAAAATAAATATCCGCTTTACGTCATCTTCTGGATTTTTTTAGGCGATATATGTGTATACAATGTCATATGCCCGTAGTGTGAAAGGCCTGTCTGTTGAACATTAAAATATATAAACAAACACGTTCATCACTGTTGAACACGTGACTTTAACAGTTACTGGCCACAGGTAAGTCAATGTTAACCCATTCATGGCCATTGTAGACAATCATCAACATGTTGCACATCAAGGTCATATTTGACCAGTACTGTATAAGGCAAGGTTCAGTGCACAATGATCTCTGTGAATGACATTATGGCTGGTTCATATCACTGATCACCGAGCACAGAGTCGACATCTGATTGGTTGTGATAACGAAACTAGTTCTTTGTCAGCTGAAAGTACAGCACGCATCAAAACATTTCTAATTTGCAACACCTGAAATACATAATCTATGAATTAAAGTGTTAAGAGATATACACAGAAGACTACAATCATTGGCGTAAACATGTGCGTTCAGATGTTTATACTACACTTCCTCTAACTTAGCTTAAATGTAACTAGAGTAGATTATATTCAAGTTGGCCAAAGTATTACAAAAGTACGCAGCGAACAGTTCAGAACCAAACCTTGAGCGAGCCAACTATTTTAAACTCTGCAACACTTTTTTATTTTATTTTAGTTGCCTCGAGCAAAACTTAAATATTAAATTTCGCAGTATTCTGACTCGAGAAATATTTATAATAGAGCGATTTAGATGATAGCTTGCGAGATTGGCTTTGCGATGGTATGAGGATCCAGTTTCCTGAACTCATCTGCGGAACTAAGGACTGAGTTTAAATACGTTATGGAAAACGGGTAAATGGATTTAGTGCAAAAATTTAGTTTTCCAAAACAGGATAAATTTACGCGCAGTTAAGCATCCACAGAAAAATAAAAACAAGTTTTATCGCCACTGGCATTTTTTTTTTTAGACTCGACAGAATATAAATTTGTTTATTACTATGCAATCCGACATGCGCGTTGCCTAACGTCGCTGCGATGCACCCAGCTTTCGCTCAACCTGCATTCGTTGTGTCTCCTATACACTTGATATATGTGCTATAGCGAGCGAATGGATCACTTTGCTAAACAT